>VDFB02382782.1:231854-576364 GCA_007258455.2 Sequoia sempervirens
TGAGTCACCAAAGACTTGCAACATTTTGACCCTTTTTCTTAGAGCCATTAAAATACCATGGACTAATGCTTCGTACTCCGCTACATTTTTTGTACAATAAAATTGAAGCCTATGAGCAGCAAAGTACATCTTGCTTGTGGGACTGATGAGTTTGAACCCAACTCCCATGACTTGCTTAGATTTAGATCCATCGAAGCACAGTGTCAAAAACTTAGGAGATTCCCTAACTACAGGGCTAGTTGGGCACTTGTCTTTCTTTGGGTGCATATTCATTTCAACATCCTTAGATGGAAGCATGGATTCAACACACTTTTGGCTTTGTTGTCCCGTTTGGATTTCTTCTTTTGGTATGACTTGTCCTCTAATATGCTCAATTGTTGTTTGACACAAACAACATTTGAATTCTGAGTGGGCAACATTGTGTACCTGACACCAACTTGGTAATAAGAGCTCTTGAAATTCCATTCTCATCCCTAGGTTGAGTTGATCTTGTATACATTTTTCCATGAAACCTTAGAATCCATCTAACAACCCAAAATTCCATTGTCATAGGGTTCTTCATCATCGAACTCAACCAACATTTTTGTGCTCTAAGGTGCATAGACTAAATTGGCAGGAGGATTGTATAGCACAAGAAGGACCTCTTCAGTCACTTCCTCTTCCTGAAACTCTAGCTCTTCTCAATAAGCCACATGATAGTAATTGTCCAACTCTGTTTAAGCAAACAACACCTCGTTGGTATTGTTGTACTTTGTAATCATAAATTTAATGTGTGGCTCTCGATGAATACAAATCTGATTTGGTAGCCCCTTCCATGGCATCCATACGTGAGAAAATTTTGTCACGACATATCCATTAAATGCCCTGGTGAAGTCCCTTCCTAATATTATGTCGTATGTTTCGAGGATGTCCGCAACTTGAATGTCGATGATTTGTTGCACCCTCGGGTCAACAACGATTTGCATAGGGATCTAGTTGATTTCACCAACTATACTCACCTTTGTTTTATCCAGTTGGGTCACCTTCCACCTAGAAGGGGTGGGGACTATTCCCAATGCCTTGCATATAGCTAGTGACATGACATTGGCTAATGCTCCCGAATCGAGCAGAAAATTATGGAGGTTCTTCCTGAATATTTTGATGGTGGTGACAAAGAGTGGTGTTTCTAACTTGCCCTAGAACAAGCCCATGGGTGTGTCTTCCTGAGCTACTTGATTTTTATCTTTCTCATTTGTCTTGTCCTTTGTTGGCACTAGGTTTTGTTCCTTAGCAGGTTGCTTTCATGCTTGATGATTTGAAGGCGTGGCGTTTTCTTGCCTAGGATTTCCTTGATTACAGGCTCATTTTGTGACTCATCAAAGGAGACTCTCTTGGCAAGTACCTCTTGTGATGAATTAGAAGAGGTAGTCCCATTAATCATTCTAAAGAAAGAATTCCTAACTATTGGGAGTTTAAGAAATTCAAAGGCATACAAGCTTATTTTGATCTTCTTAAACTCCTTAGCTATGTATTCACCCACTTGTTCAAGTTTAGCCTCAAAGGATTTTCCTTGGGAAGAGCTAGCAGACTAGTTTTTCATTTGATTTGGCTGCTTGTTTTTGTTAAAGTACTAAGTGGGCACATGGGGGTAACCTGGATTGTTGCTAGCATTTGGATCAGGTGGGGTGTTGAAGTTATTAGGTAGAATATAGGTCGTGAAAGGTCCTCCTACTTGTCTACTCCTTAAATTATAAGGGGTTTCCCTTTGATGAAACATCTGGACTTTGTCCTCATGTGACTCCTCTTCATCTACTAGACCATTATCTATTGAAGTAAAGAGCTAGGATAGGGAATCTTCATTGCTTACCTCTTTTGTTTCTTCATCCTTTAGGGTAATAGGTTCCTTTTCAGGTGCATTGCTTTCACTTCGCGAGAATGGGGCTTGGTTGACCACGAGCATGGGAGAGTCATATGGTTCGAATGGGACTATGTCTCAGCAACTAGCCCCATCCACAACATTCTAAACTTCCACTTGAAAGATCTCTGCAGCTGTGTGGAATTCTGGGCAATCCAATTTAAAGTTCCTATTCGTTTTATGGATCCAACACCATCCAAACAAAGTTACCTCAGCCAGGTATATCCCACTGGATGTCTTCTCTACATCAGTAGGTTGATCAAGAGGGGTAGGAACACCTCCCTTATTTGGCCTTGTGTTCCAAGTCCGATTATGTCTTTGTGATGGTCTCCTTTCAAAACCTTGATTAGAGTTCTGACCTCTGCCATAATTTTGTCCCGAAGAGGCACCCGCATCACGATTGTCTCTATTTTCTGGTTGAGGTTAGCCTGGATACTTCGTTGGGAAGCTTGCAGTTGGTTGTTTTGATTCCTTAGATGTGTCATTTTCATGGATATCTTTTTAATCATGTTTGTTAATTCATCAATTTGATCCTTCTCTATATTGCTTGGCTACAGTGCTTGATTTTGGAGGAAGACTGGATGTACCACTGGTTGATTCTATTGAACGGGCAAGAATTTGAGTCCTCATAATTATGCGGGCACTTGAGGTTGTTGAGGATAGATTTGTTGTTGTGGCAGTTATAGGTAATGAGGCATTGGGGTGCCTGCTTTAGTGGTTGTCTTGGATGAGGCACCATGGGCAATTGTGGAACTTGGTGCATAATGGGCATCTGATGTGCCAAGGCTTGGGTGAGCCCTTAAATCTACATTGGATGGGAATTTGTTCCCTAGGAAGGCAATGGACCAACAACATTTTGTCCCATGTTTGTACTTGCTATGACTGCCTTAGCATAAGCCTCCCCCAGACTAGCAGGTGGTGGGCACATCCTCTTTACCAGTGCGGATGTGAGGTTATCCAAGGCAACATAATAGACCAATCGGGTTGAAGGATCATCAACCACATACGAGGCTTGCAATATCATATATGCATGATGAAATTGATCATTAAAAGAGTTGATTGGTTCATTGACTTCCCTTCGAATAGCCATGAATTGTTGATATAGCTCGAAAGGGCTGACTAGAATCTTGTTATTTTGCAAGAAGGCATTCTTCAAGAGATCCCAAGTGGTGATGGACCCTATTGGAAAGTTGATGTACCAATAAAAGGCCTCTTCCCCCAAGGAGTAAGGAAATATTCGACATGCCACGTCTTCCTAATCTATTTGCATGTCTTTCAATGTTGTTTGAAATATCTTGATGTGTTCTTCTGTTGTCCTCTAAGGATCACAAGGATAGAACTTCGTACAGACACCCTTCAGGTTCTTTAGCATATCATATTAGACTTGGAAGGATAAGGGAGTAGGGTTATTTCCAAACCAAGCCATGACGGGAGGTGGAGGATGTGCTTGCTACGGAATAGTAACTTGAGGCTACAAAGGAGCAGCAGTGCTTGGGGTAGCTCCTTGGACTCGAGGGGTTGGGGTAGCACCTTGGACGTGGGAAGTGAGCAGCTAGAAGGCAGCTTGGGATAATTGAGAAGAAGAGGTGGATGCTGGAAAGGAAGGATAAGTATGGTATGAAGGGATGGAAGGGAGAGGTGAGAATGGAGGAGAGGTGGATGGGGCAGATGAGGTTGATGAAGTTTCTTCCCCTCTTTTAGCTCTCTTAGCCTTGGTAGGGGGAGGTAGCTCTAGAAACTCCCCTTTGATGAGTGTAAATCTAAGTATTCTTTGGAACCTCTCAGGGCAGAAGGAGCCAATTCGATCCAACTTAACAAAAATTCAAGCCCTCCTTCTAGCGCCAGTTTTGTTGATGTGTGTTTTTGCACCTTCTCAGCATAGGTAATGCATAAGTGCATCACCTCTCTTGAAAGACAATCTCCTACAAACAAGTTGTAGAAAAATATCCCAAGGTCTCTCGGATGCCAGGTCATGACTTGCTTGGAATGTCTCAGTTAGTTCATGTGATTTGTTGATAATCACAGGGAAGCCTTACGTATGTTAAGTTCGGTGTCAATGAATTCGTGGCTCCTTTCTCCATTTTCTTGTGAAAATATAGCCTTATCTTCTCCTGATCTAGCTGGACAACAAGCATGTCATAATCTGTCATGAATTTTAGATACTCCTCACAATCCATCCTATGTTCCTTGACCCATTCAAGGTCAAGTTCTACTTCGTGGAGTACTCTTTCTAGGACGTCTCTTCTATGATCCAGTCCCATCTTCCACATCTCGATCAATCAATGATCGTCCTTCACTAGGGTTAGCTCCTTCTCCCAGGTCTTCTCGAGCATTTTGAGGATAGCCTCGAGCTTAGGATATGTAATCTTATATAATTTAGGGAAGTTATTTCAAATTATCTTTGTGCCCTCAAGATATTTTTTTACTTCCCAAAACTTGTTGGTTGTTCGCACAACATGGCCAATACCCATGTCACCATTGTACAACACCCGTCTAAACTAGTCTGAGGTGGCCTTGGTCTAGTTCCTCATTATCTCCATCTTGGAGAATTCATTTGGGGACAACAACTAGGGTGCAGAGGACATAGCCGAGGTTTCTTCCTCAAGGGACGTCCACTATTGAATGTATGTGCTAAGGCTTGCCACTTGTTCTTTCAACTCCTCATTGGAGGATTGATCCTTGTTCATTTCCTCCATTATTGTGGCTATCGATCCATGGAATTTGTCTATTTTTTTTTCTCTATCATAGCATTTCCCAAGTTGATGGTGGAGATATTGTAACTAATCCCCTCTCCTTTGTCCATTATCGAGGTGGCAATATGCATGGTCCTCAATTCGGATGCATCAACTATTATATGGGAGCGGATCTTTGGATTCTTCTCTTTTCTTAGCTTTGTTTGTGCTTGTGCCAAGATAGCCTCAAGCTTGGCCTTGAGATCCATGAGGGTGGGGGATTTCTTTTGTAGCTACTTCTACAACCAATCGTGCATTTGAGACTCCCCTTTTGGAGATTCATGATCACCTTCCTCTTTTTGCTCAAGTTGGGGCTACTTTTCCTCTTGGCCAGGGACTTCGAGCCCTATTCTCTCTTCTTCCTCATCCAATTCCTAGATCAGTATGTCCTTTTCCTTCTCTAGCTTGGCAGCAACTACATTTCCTTTGGTGGCACCCTCTGTCTGTGGGGCCTTCTCTACTTCTTGCTCAAGCTCCTCATGACGTTCTGGCTTGGGGCTCTTTCTAAGCTCAGCTTCTTCTTCAGGCCTATTTTTTCCTTCTTTTGATTTAGCCTCCTCCTCTTCCTTTTATTTCTCAAGAGGTATTTATTCTTCCTGAATACGGCCCTTATCTTGCCCAGCCAATGGAGGCTCTTCCATCATCTCTGTCTTGTCACTAGTGTCATCTCTTTCTTCAAAGGGCTTCTCGATTTCTTCACTGATATCCTTGAGCTACTGGGACAACTCTTCTTCATATTCTTGATCAGAGGTTTCAACTATATACCTCTCATTGAGTGCCTATGTATCTTCCTCCGAAGACTGACTCTTTTTCTTCTTCATAGGTCACCTCATCTATAGTGACATTTCTTCCACCTTCAAGATGCTCATAATAGTCATCTTTGAATGGATCCTCAAACTCATCAGCTATCTCTTTGGAAGCCTCCCTATGGCATCTCTCCATTTCTTCTGATATTTGCATTGTTACCTCCATTTTTGGTGGCTCTATGAGAGGAGAGATAAGAATTCCAGCTACAACTTGGGCCATCGTAGCTTGTATTGCATGATTCGTTAATACCCTAGAGAGTTCCATGGGTATGTTTTGCATGTGCCTCACAAAGGCCTCTAGTAGAGTGAGGGAAGGCATAGTTGTTGTAGTAGCTAGGGGAATTATAGTAGGAGACAATGAGGAGGATGATAGTGGAGAGGTTGTAGTGGAAGAGGAATCCTGCAACATGATAGGAGCCATAGGTGAAGTGGAAGCCAAGGAGACAGATGTCCACGATGGGCGAGGATGAGACTAACAGTGTATAAAATGTGGCAGGAGTAGTAGCAACAATGACAACACTGGGAAGAGTAGAGGCGACAGGTGGCGATTGTGGGTGCTCAACCTCTTCTTCACCTTCATGTTGAGGGTCTTCTTGTATTGTAGGAATTTCTATAAACCCTCCTAACTTCTTTTACTTTTTGGAGGATTCCCCCTTCATAGCCTTTCTTGAATAAACCTGATGTTTAGGTTGTTGCTCTAATACCTCTTTCCTCTTTCTTGATCTTGTCACTGGAGGATATTTTGGGGTTTCCTTAGTTGGCACGGTAGTTGTTCCATTGTCAGTCTCACTTTTGAGCTCATCTTCGAGTTCATCATATGTTAATGTCCTTGTAGCTATAACTAAGTGATCTGAGCATCAATCCACTACCTTGTCCTATTCTCTATTGGCTTCATCATGATATCAAGGTCATTGACCTCCTCCTCATTCCAGTCAATTAGTGGTAGTGGCAAGTTAGCCATAACATCAAATCTCAGATCCAAAATGGTGTCTTTGTCCTCCACAATTTGATCAGGCATTGGGAAAAAGATTGATTGACTTTATGAATTGGGTGGTCATACGCATGTAGTGTCGCATGTGCACCTCCTTATCATCTTGACAATTTTCCCAAAAATCTTTAATGTGGGGTAGGTGGGCGTATTCTTTTTTGACAAACTTCTTTAATTTGTCATAAGGATCCATTATGGGTTTGGTCATGTGGAGATCTAGATTATACTCAATTATTTCCTTCTTTGAGTATTCCACGCATTGGGATGCGACAATAACATACATACCCTAATCGTAGGTGAGAGGGTGGGGAATTCCTACCTTGTGCTTATCACTCAATAGAGTATGGGCATTCTATAGTTGCTGAGAGACTTCTAATATGACCATCTAGTTGTTTGGATACTAGGGTAGCTTATATGGCCTCTAAGAGAAGCCCTCTATTATGATATAAGTAAACTTTGAGAATTGTATGAACAGGTACTTGAATCTGTGAATCAACACACGAGCACTGTACGAAACTCATCTTTCAAAATCCCCTCCAAGAAGTCGAATGATGTACCCAATAAAGGCATAATTTACTCTATGATATTCCCTCTTAAAGTTTCAATATTACAACTTTGGATGCCTATCATACACCTTCAATTCCCTTCCTAGGATTTAGCTTTAAGCAACAAATAGGCCCTTGTAAGGGAACGACTCTGCCAAGAGGTACATCAAGTATGAAGTCATATAGAACTATGACATCTTCTTCACTGCCATGAATTGATTATGCAAGTTGTCGCTGATCATGTTAGCCTAGTGGAACTGGGCTTTCCCTCTGATGATTTCCTCTAAAAAATAGAAATCTAGTCTTGAAAAAAGAAACAATAGGAATGCCCATTACCCTACTTAGGAGAGTCACTAGATCATGGTAGTCCTCATAGAAGTCACTATGGAACAACTCCTGGGGGACCTTAGCAACACTACCCCTCTTCTCTTTCAACTAGTGTTGGTTGATCAACTTTTTGCATTCCAAAGGGTTGACCTTCCACATATTCTCTAAATATTCCTCTGTGTATCTTCCATAGGGTAGAAGCTAGGAATATGAAATGTTTCACCTATGGATTTGGAAAACAAATTTTCCAACACCTTGCCTTCATGATCAATGATCTTCCTGTTGCTCACATGGTAGACCTCTCTGCACGCCATTACTAATTCAGGGGCCACTAGAGTTTCAGGAAAACCAACTGCCTTGGCTAAGCCACTCTCTTGGATTTTCCTGGCATTGTTGGTGGTTGGGTTGATTATGACCCTTTGTCGAAACTCATCTATGTCAATGTGTCCAAGGTTGGTATTTGTGATCGTGTCCCAAACGGAAGTGACCTTGGAGGTGATATCCACCCCTTGGAATTGGTATTTCATTTGGTCTTTGTCTTCTTTTCCTCTCGGTACTTTAGCTATTGTTTTCCCCTTCTCCTTTTTTGTGGATGCTTCTGATGGTCTTGCAGCCGATTCCATAAATCCTAAAACACAAAGGTGCAATAAGCATATTCACATGTAAAATGAGGGGAGCGAGGGTCAAATCAAGCATTTCATCATAAAAGATCATAAAATTCACTAAAATTCATCATTTGGCTATTGTTTGGGGAGGATAGGGCAATGCGAGCCCAAGGATGCGGGTTTCCCTGGGCTAGCAGCCACCCACAACAAGATCTCCATATTTCAAATTCAAGACTTAATGAAGGTGTTAAATCATTTAGGCATGTGCGTCAATCATTCATGAAGTTTTAGAGGTGTTAGTTCAATTATTTTGCATGTAGGTCAAAAGGGTGCAGAAGTTGGGATCATCATGGGCGTTTGGAGCTCCGCCATTTGGAACAATGCTGGCATGGCAGAAGTCCACAAATGAAGTTCTGCATTGTGGGACCCGTAGGCAGAAAGGGTGGTTTAGTTTTAACTTTTAAGTTTAACTTGTTTAGAGTGATGCAGGTAGGAACCCACGGGATGCTGCTAGGTGACGACCATTTCATAATGACAAAGATGGGACAGTGGCCCATGGATGGTGGTCCACACTGTCGAACCCACATAAAGGCTTCAACATGAGTCATTCGTTCAAGGAGGGCCAAATCGCAACAAAGGGATCGGGTCCTGCAGGGCAAGAGGTGGTCTTAGCATGGTTGTTTTGCAAATGACGATCATATGACAGCGAGCCGCAAGCGGCGGCCTACAATGGTATGGTATGCTCGCATTGGATTTTAGTTAGCTATTTTTTCATACATGAGGCTTGAGGGGAGATGAACGGTGCAAGGTTCGCAATGCAGACAGATGGGGCTCCCTAGCCGTTTGCAAACAACAAAGGGTAAAAGATGGCCTGTAGATAAAAGTCTGCAAAGCCCGGCAAGTAAGGGATTTTTAGACTTAAGCATTTCAGGAAATCTAGACGGCAATAGGAGTGGAGGGATCCATGACACAAGAGAGAGCAAGGGTGTTACTGTTTGTGATGGTCATTAAATGATGACAAATAAGTAGCAACAACCCATGAAGAATGACCCATAAATGAAAGGCTTCAATGACTTACCGAAGCGACAGATAGGTATCCTGTAGGACTCGTAAGGTGAAAGGTTGGGGTCAGACAACCATTGAGAAACAATGAGAGGAAGGCTGCCTCCTACATGCGGAAACTTGTACAAGTGGACCCACAGGGGTCTCAAGGATCTTCGTTTTAACTTAAGATTTTTGTTTAGTTTCATGGCGGTGGCAAAGAGGTGGCGTCCACCTGCATGCATGGGTCTATTGAGAGTGATGATCGTGGTTTGAAGTTTATCATTTAGGGCACTAAGCCAATGGAGGAGGGAGGCTTGCGGGCTGCAAGGGTGTGAAAGACCTAGTCAAGAACAACGGTTGGAGGGTCTAGTCCCACATGGCTTTAAATAGTTGATTCTGAAGGATTTTCAAATTTTACGAGATGGGTTTTGTGCGGGTTTTCATACTTAACTAGCTGCTTAAGGAAATTATAAGTTTTCTACTTTAAGATTTTACAAAGTTAAAAAAAAAAAAACTCAAGGGAACACAACTATGGTGATGGAAAACTCACCTAGTACTCCCGAAGAATCACGATGAATGCAGTGTTTTAAATCGTCCCTGTAGCTTGGTGGGTGTGAAGGCGACAAAGGCAACTTGAGGACTGACGAATCTCGGATTGATGTCAATGAAAATGATAGGTGGATTTTGCTATTTATAGCAATTTTGTCATTAAATGTCTACATTAATTGCTTGTACAACAGTTGACGAGGTTGGTGGACACGAGTTTCAAAATGACCAGTGGTGGGAAAGGCGGAGCCTACGAGGTGGAAGGCAATCAGGTGATGGTCGTTTGGTAGGTCGGTGAAGGGAACGACGAAGGAGGATGTGGGGCCTACCATGCAAGCGGATGTGCCACATTGGCCATTGTAGAAATGATGAGGAGGGGGCGAAAACCCACAAAGGAAAACCTACATGGTGCAAAAGGCGCTAGCTTGAAAGACTTAAGGAAAATTGCTAGAGGAACTCCGCGAAGGCAAAAGACTTCAAAATTTTTAGGATGGTGAACCATGGTCAACTTAAGGTAAAAATTTTGGGATTCCTTGACCATTTGGAACTCAAAACAAGGGCATGCAAAATGAAGCAAATGCAAAAGCAACTCGGTGAAGGCAAAAAATAGAGGGTCCCTGTTCCAAACGGGGTGTGTGCGCTACATGCACAACAAAATGGATAGTTTTTAGTGATGAATTTATGAATATAATAGTATTTAATGATGAATTTATAATAGTACAATTTATGACTACTATCATAATTTCTCTTGTTGGAAAAATGTAATTTACATGTCTTAGACATAAATGAGCTTTTTGTGAATGTTTTAAGTTTATTTTTTAGTATGTGCATGCATTAAAATTACATAGTTCTAGATCTTAAATTTTGAAATTTGTATGTACACATGATAAAGTTGAATGATGTATGCATGCATTCTACATCCTATTTTTTATTTTAAAAATGTATGTATCTTAAATTTTGAAAATTGTATGTACATGCTCAAGTTGAATCAATGTATGTGTATGTACATCCTATTTAAACAAATTTGCATGTATGTTTAAAATATAACTATTTCTTGTAATTTTGTAAGTTTGTTTGTTAATTTTGTATAATTTAATGCAAGTTCACTTATATATATATCATGGATCAATTTGATATTGATGATATCATTAATCCACCTCCACCCCCTCCACCTCCACATCTTCCTTATTAGGTATTTTTGTAGCCAAGTGCCAACAATCACCACCAACCCTATTGGATAACATGATAGCCATCATCAAAGAAGTTCTCAAAATTTGCTTAAGGGGACAAAGAAGTTCTCAAAATTTATTTAAGGGGATCTAAGAAGTTCTCAAAATTTGTTTTATGGGATCAAAGACTTGTTATCAAAATTTTCTTAAGGAGATCACCATACTAGTTGGATAATGATAGCCATCATCATCTTCTCAAGGTTCTATTAACTTATTTTTAGTCTCTACACAATGAGCCAACCAATAATTTGTTTCCTAGATTCATTCCCCTCAAGTGCAACAACATACACATGTCCTGCAAACAAAATTTGATTTAATAACTTGCACCTGTCCATATAATTTGACCAATCTACATACATCCATTCATATGTATATAAATAAATAAAAGTATTACAAAATAGTAATAAAGTGAAATAAAAAGAATTAAATTACCTTCTTGTACAAGGTCTGAAACATGGTCATAGTCGTCTGATGCAAAAACTTGATCATTGTCTTCAATTGTTGTTTCATATTGATCATGTGCTTGTGCAAGTGTCAATGATATTTGCTTCCACTCTTCAACCCATTATATATTTCCACATGCTTCCCAATCTCCTAAAATACAAAACTGACAAAAATATGCAAGCTCCCTGGTCCAGATAGTCCATGTGCTTGCATTCAAACTCTTAAATATATGTCATTTAGTAGATTCACTGATTGTATCACAATCAAGTCTAGGTAGAATGTTCTCTTCTTCAACCAACCAAAAAAATCGATGAACGGTAGAGTACTTGCTCGAACCATGTGTAGATAATATTGTATTTCACCAATCCACAATCCCACATGCAATTGTAAATTTTATTGCATCCTCAAATTTCAATTGTTCTCTAGCAAGAATTATTTTAACACATGTACCAACTCCATCATGTTCTCCTTTACCATGCCCAACTTAAAAAAAAATCCACATATGTTGGACATTATGTTCCTTGTGAACCCTACTTAACCAATAGAATATTCGAGCATTCTTGAACTGTCCCAAACAATTATATGACCATATGACATGTTTTGTCATCTGGCTTCCTCTTTCTCTTAAATTTGTATAAAATATATTGAAACAATATTGAAAAAAATCTAACAAGTGTAACCGGTTGTCACTCAAATAGAAATGATACTCCCTAAAGAAATTCTATTATCCTCTATGCTATCATTTGCATGTCTATAAACAATATGAACAAACATAGCCACTTGCATTGAATTGTAATATTGTGATTGAATTTCCTCTTGTAGAGCTAGAGTATAGTTTTCTATAAAATCAACCACTGATAGTATAGTACCAACTGGAAATGTGTTTCTACATGCACGAAATTGGCCATCAAGCCATCGAGCATGTTGAGAGTGTGTGGCATATTTTGGTACAATCTTATTCTTAAATTCTGATATGAATGCATGTACACTAACTTTTCTAGTAACTAAATCACAATGCTTTCCAATTTTTCCATATTTTAAAGAATAGTCAACATTGTTAAATCTTTTATCATCCACTAATTGTTGTCCAAAATCATCATCAACACTTTTATGAATACAAACTCTTAAGAATGAAAGATTGCCACAACTAGTGCATTGTCTAGAAATACAAAAACTTAAATAAAATAATTTCCCATTAGATCTTTCGCAAAAAAAACTTGATATAAACTCCCTTATTGTTTTAGGTGACATATTAATACCACATTCTTGCATAATCATGTTAGTATGCAAAGTACAACGTATATATCAAAAAACATCATAAAAATAACGAAATTAAACATGTATTTTACAACAACAAGATATTCATTGCTTATTAATTTTTACATACCAAGGTTTACATTTTTCAAAAAAACTTTGACTTATTTTAATATTACCAGGTAACACTAAATCACCACAAAGTTTTCTATAAAATTTAGTTTGTGTTGTATCTAATACGTGTTTTGGATGAGGATTGTGAACTTTGGACCCACTCTTAATTTTAAAACATCTCTACCATTAGATGATACCCTAGTATTATCATGCCAATATTTTTCAATCAAATATTTTATTTCAACATTCAATTTCATGTCAGACCTCAGGTGTTGACCACTAAAACTCCAACATTGGTTGATTAGATCATTTTCTATGCTTTCTCTTCTTTTTGCCGATCTTAGCAATGTTTTAAGATGTATTTTTAGAATTTCACTAATATTGCTTACCATTCTTTTATTCAAAGTTGCTTCATTAACTATAGTAGTTGTTATAACTCTTCTTGTTGAATTCTTATCTTTAGATCAACTATTTTTTCCAATAGACTCAATGAAACTAGCAACAATAGACATAACACGTTTTAATGATTGATCTTTTCTTCTCGGTTTAACAAAAATGCCTAACTCTTTCATTACTTTTCTAATTTTCCACATCCTAATCAATTTCATCATTAGTTGACATTGAAATGAAAGTTGTTTACAATAAAAGAATTCTTTGTATAATCTATTGGCATGTGTTCTTATTTCTCCAAGAAATCTTACTAGGAAGATTATCCAAAACATCATTTTCAATTTAAAAAAATAAAAATTATTTTCAACATCACATCCTAGATTTTCATTTTCATTTTCAACTTCAAAACAATTTTCATTTTCATCAACAAAACGGTTTTCATTTTCATTTTCAACTTCAAAACAATTTTCATTTTCAATAAAAGGATTTTCATTTTCATTTTTTTTTATTCAAGGGGTAAACACTTTTGACCAGAGCTATGAACCGGAAACAACCATTCAACAATAACACTCCAACAGGATTTGAACCTTGGTGGCAAGAACAACAATGTCACCTCTAAACCATCAAACCATGCCAATACCAACAATTTTCATTTTCAACAACAAAATGGTTTTCTTTTTTATTTTCAATAAAAGGATTTCTATTTTTTATTTTCAACAACAAACTATTTTTATCTTCATTTTCAACAACAAAACGATTTTTATTTTCATTTTCAACAACAAAACGATTTTCATTTTCATTTTCAACAACAATTTGACTCAAATCTTGATCTCTATGACTATTATTGATGTCAACATTGTTATATCCATCTTCTTTTAAATCTCTCATTTTTATTTCATTTAAAGGTGGATTTGAAGACGTACCTAAATTTGTGCCTATTGAAATATTCTCCATAGCATTAAAAGGGAGATTTGAAGACATACGACGAGTAGTTTGCATAATCGTATTAGTTTCCACATTCACCTCTTGCAAATTTGCATCGTCTACATCCATGGTCTCCTCAATGTTTTTATCTTCAATAGTTGTGGAATTGGATGCTTCAACATGATTCATTGATCGAATCCTCATTCTTCTATCTCTTTGTCTTTTTGCCTCCTCTCTCTTTGCTTGAACTTCTTCAGGGGTCAATATCTTCTTATCTTTCCTCTTATTTTGACACTGTGATCCCATGATTAAAAAATCCTGAAGTATGTACAAATGAATGTCAAAAACTTGAAAGTCTTCCTTCTTTATTCCTCCTTCAAACAAGTAGCAATTAAACAAAATTCCTCTTCCTCCTTCAAGCAAGTAGCAATTGAACAAAATTTCTCTTCCTCCTTCAAACAAGTAGCAAATGAACAAAATTCCTCTCTAACAGTGTCCCAATGATGCCTCCTTTCAAAATTGAAAAAAATCCCAAGTTGAAGAGCCTACAAGGCAAAAGTTGATAGAAAATAGGGACTATGTCACTGTCAGTCGTACAGAGCATGTTGTAGACCTGAAATGTACTTTTTTGACAGTAAAAATAAAAACGGTCAAAAATAACTAGGGATCCCATTTATTAAATGGGATCTAGCTCTATAAATCAGGATCTCGTTTAGTAAATGGGATACTGATCCATTTTCAATGAATGAATGGGAAAACGGGATCCCGTTTTGTGAAATTTGAATTGTAGGCCGAGTTTTTACTTTGTTAATAAGTTTGAGAAAAGGTTTGGGGACCCAAACCTAGGCCTTGGACCTAGTTTCACCTGCAAGTTCAAGGTCCTAGCAATGTCACAAGAAAATAGTGACTTCGGGCATATGCCTAAATACTTTTTTTGTAGAATTTTTTGACGAAATTAAAACCCATTATAGATGAGATAGTGTAGATTCCAAATATGTAATTTTTTCTACAATTGGAATATTTTTTCTATTTTTTAATTAATTTCTGATGAAACGGGTCCATAAACTTGAATTATCAGGGTTTTTTAGTATTTTAATAACTTTTTATTGACATAATTTTTTAAAAAATAAATTATATGAAAGTGTACTTTAGACAATTCTTTTAAATTTTAAAAAATAATTTCAAAAAATGATAATTTTAGGTCATCTTATGCGTGATGTACATGATGATTTTTCAAAAAACCAAATATGCCCAATAAAAAATTAATAAAAAAAATTCAATAAAAAATTACAAAAAATATGAAAAATGTGCTTTAGTGAGTTACAAATCTTTTCCTAAAAGGATTTAGAAAAATATGATTATTTAGGTCAAAATATGGATGGCATACATGTGCATGGTATGGTAAAAAAAATGACTTGTAAACAATGGTTTTTAGAAATGCCTATTGAAAATCAATTTGTATCATCTAGGTATTGAAATAAATTACGTATTTGGAAACTAAACTTCGAGTACTACATTTTATGATCAGTAACTTTTTTCAAGATTCCATCTCTAAGTGCCTCAAATTTTAAGGTCAAATGTGTCAAATTCTAAAATTGGGGAAAACACTTCCACTTTTTGGCCAAAAAGTGGACTCAACTTCTTATACACACCCATATCTCCCATTTCTTTCTCTTGCTCCATCTCTCTCAATTCCCCCTCTCTCTTTATTTTTCTCTATATATATCTTTGTCTCCTCTATATCTCTTTTTCTCTCACCCCTATCTCTCTCCTACTTCTCTCTTTCTCTCTATCTCTTTTCTCTATCTCTCTCGTGCTTTAACCCTCTTTCTATATTTCTCTCTATATGTTGTATGGATTTTAATAAAGAAAAACCAAAAAAAATAAAATTTGCAATAAAGAGGCACCTTCTCTTCAAAAGAACAAGTTAGGTCTACTTTCATGACCTTTGCATCAATGATTCAAAGATGCCACATTTCCATTTAGAGATACATTGAGTGTAGAATATCATTTATTTAATAGCTTGGAAACTGAACTTAAAGACCAAACAATGACACTATTTATATAAGTATAATGGTTTAACATACATTTATCTAAAGTTAATACATGTATTCCCTCCTCTTAAACTTATTAGCTTAATGAGAATTTAAAATTACAAGTAAACATAAGGTTCAATATAGAAAAATAATAGTAACATAAATTTGCATAGAAGAAACACACAACTACTAAGAAGCCACAATGAGAAATCAACAATTATGCTCAAAGTTAGTTCTCTACTTTCGTAGTTTAATTACATGTCTAAAAGAGACTTTTTTTTTTGGCAAACTGCTATCAGAGAGGATAACACTCTTTCTATTACTTTGAAAACAATATTACATTTTCCTCGATTACAATACTTATTTGTTCCAAATTTTGTTGATCTTAATGTCATTAAATTTTTGTCCCTTGAGGGAGAAGATTTATGTCTTTTTTCTTTTGTCCATTCTTGTTCTTGCTCTGGCTTGCAAGAGATATTTTGTTCGATGAATTTTTCCTGCTTTGTCGCTTCTTCAGAAATTAAATTTGTTGAGATCACTGAAGACTTTGAAGAATGCAAATAGAATCAACTATGTGTAGAAGAATCGACATGAATTGTAGAGGTGCCAACTATTCGGTGAGCATTGTTTTGTGGAGCCATTAAGGGAGGGGACATTTCCTGTAACAATTTTGGAGAAGGATCAATTACATAGTGGCTTGATTCAACCCCATCCCACCAAGAAGGATGATAAGAGAACTTCCCCTTGTGCCTTAGCTTGATGCTTATTACATTGTAGAGTACCATGGGTTGTTGAGAAACACTTTCTACATCTAAAAGCAATTTTTTCATAATCTACAAGTTGTTGCCAACGTCTTTTTTGGACTTTCAATGAGATTTCAGCTAGTAGGCCTTTGGATAAATCAAATTCAACACATAAGCAAGCACAAGTAGAGTTTTCATAATTGATAGTTTCCTTCAAATGTTGTGATACTTACCTAGACCATTGGCAATTGCAATCAAGCATTCGATTTCCCAAAATTTTAGAGGAAGGTAGGGAAATCTTACCTAAAGGAATGCCAGAGAAAAAGTCTCAGTTCAAGGATAAAAAATGGGAACCAAGGATTCATGCATAAAAATTATCCTTGGTAAAACCATAGACCTCTATTGAGGGTCAATTCTTTATCTTCCAGAGATTCAAATTCCAGAATAAAAAAACCTTTGCGCATGGATAAATGTTGATTTCATCCTCCATGTATTCTTTTCAGTTTTCACTTATCCAAGCATGGAGGTCGTACAACTTCGACCAGACTCACATGAATCTACAAATCAGGGTATGTCCTTTCAGAAACTCCACTCTGTCATAAGTGATGTTATCCAAACATATTTTCGGGGCGGATTCAAAGTTGTAGATGAAAAATGGGGGTTTTAGAACAAAGGGGTGAGAAGAATAAGGGTCTTGGGAAGAGGCCTTCAACAACTATTTCCTTCCCCATATCATGTTTGAGGCATCCAAACCCAGAGCCATTTTGTATGGCTCAGATTTGTGAGGAGAACTGACCTCCCCACCCTTCGCTGAACCCTGCAAAAAATGAGAAGCCCTTACCACATTCTTGCTAGGGCACGAGAAAGGAAGCTTTTCCAATGCTGTGCTAGCCTGGGTGCTCACACCATTGATAATTCATGTACATGCTGTGGGAGGACTTGAGGTAGAGGGCAAGGAAAAATATTGAACTAAAGGATTAGAGAAAGATGTTGCAGTGAGAGCCATCATGACCTCTCAGAAATCCAACAATTAAATTCCCTAAGAGGGAAATTTTGACTATGACATATCACAATTTCTTTTTATCTTTATGTTTTAATAGGTGTTCACACCCTTTTCGAAAACTTCCATTTTGACAAAAGTAGGAAATTGCTAGCAATGGTTGTGGAATTTGGCTTCATGACTACCAATTGTGTTTACTCCATGAAGACAAAGAAATAGAGAGATGAAGAGGAAGATAAAGAGATCTAGAAAGGTATAGAGATAGAGGGTGAGAGATGGACATAGATACATTGAGAGAGACAAATAAATAAAGATAGAGAAATAAAGAGGGAGAGATAGATAAAGTGACACAAAAAGGGAGATAGGTTAAGAGATAGATCCCTGTGGACATGTGTCATCTTTGGATTGTTGGCACATAAAAGTTGATCAAAATTTAGTCTCTCTTATCTCTATCTTTCTTTCCCTTTATATCTCATATTTTTTACCCCTAATCCACTCTTAGTTCCTCTCTCTCTCTTTACTTTTCTCAAAGTTTCTCTTTCTCTCCTCCATCTCCATTTTTTTTCTCAGCTCCCCTCTCTCTCTTTTTCCCTCTATATCTCTTTTCTCTATCTTTCTCATGCTCTATCTCTCTTTCTATATTCCCCTCTTTATGTTGCCTCGATTTAAATAACATACCAAAGAAAAATAAAATACATGAAATTTGTAGTAGAGACACCTTTTAAAAACAAAAAGTTGGATATATTTTCCTGGCCATTTCTTGCTTAAGAGTTGCTTTGATATAAGTAATTTGTAATACATGAAAATCATGTATATCTTTATAGATAAATCAATTTCAAATGTATGATGCAAAATAGCTTAACAATAAAAATACTTTGATAAAATCAACTTTATGCTACATGGTAGCCACCACATCTACATTGAGGTCCTTGTTGATGCATCAATACAAATGACTTTGCCAATCATTTCCTTGGCAATAAGAAATTAAGCATTATAACATTAAACTTGTGCTACTTTAAGTGTAATCAAAAGGTTCACATAGTGAACCTAAATATAATGGGTGACACTTGGACCCTAAACTCAAATTTATCAAATTTTCTATGCACCAACAATTCAAAGATGCCACATTTTCATGTAGAGGTACATTGATTGTAGAAGTTCATTTACTTAATAGCTTGCAAATTAGACTTAATGACCTAACAATGACACTATTCATAGAAGTCTAAGAGTTTAACATACAAATCTAAGGGTAATATACATATTCCCTTCTCTTGAACTTTTAAGCTCAATAAGAGTTCAAAATTACTGCAAGTAAACACAAGGCTCAATATTGAAGAATAATAGTCACTAAAATTTGCATAGATGAAGCACAAGATTACTAAGAAGCCACAATGAAAAACCAACAATTATGCTCAATTTTAATTAACTAGGGTTGTACTTGATACTATTAATCTATAGAAACAATAAAACTCATTTAAAAATAATTCTCATTGAAGCCTATCAACTACCATTGTAAAACTCCTCTTGGTATTAATTACATAATTACATAATTTTATTATTATTATAACTTATTATTAGTATACAAATGTTAATATAATCAATAAATATTATAATATAAATAAAACTAAATATTAATATTAATTATATGCACAAGACAATTTCATTGTTACATTATTTTTGCTTTTAAAAAAAAAAAAAAAATTGTTTATTGATTCATCCATTTAGTATAACATCATTATCGATTGGTAAGAGTTCTGTTATCTAAAAATAATCATTTCTATTTTCCCCTTACCTTCAGTCTTCACACACACGCACACATGCACACACGCATGCACACACACACACATAAAAATATTACATCAAACACACACACACACACACACACATATAGAAACATTACATTAGACAATGCATGATGAAGATAAGACCAACAACACACTCAAAAACTGAACACAAGAAAACAAATCCACATTAGCTTTTACATGCTTATTAAAAGCTAGCAGCACTTCTAGCATCAAGTGGGCACAAATAGAGAGAATTCAAAAGCGTTTGATCACAAGCAAATTCAAACTAAAAGCTTCAATTCGTTATGATATACTTCTTGCTGAAACGGGGGCAATTCCTATTGAGGCCATTGATATGGTGAGTCTTTTGAGATATTTAAAAAAGGTTGAGTAGATGGAAGCTCATCGGTGGCCAAATGTTGTTTTTAGAGGTGTCTTGGGGGCGAGAAAAAAGGCATGGATGAAACAAAATTGTAAGTGGATGAACAAGTGGAACATTCACTTCAGCAAGTGCTCTAATAATAGCAAGGAATTAAAGTTATATGTGGTTGAAAAATTTCGCAAGGCTATGTGGACAAGAGCAGTTGGGAGAAAGAAAAAATATTATGTAGAAGAATTTAATCCCAATTTGGACCATCAACAAAAGTCATATATAGAGGCAAATGTTCCATGGAAATCAAAGATTCTCATTGCACAATTGAGGACTAACTCGCATCGTTTTTGGTGTGAAACGAGCAGATGGAAAAGGCCAAAAGAAGTTTGGGAAGAGAGGATTTGTATCTTTTGTGCAGATGGGCAAGTGGAAACTAAAAAACATCTTATCCTAGATTGTAAAGCTTATAGTGACATCAGAGAAAGCTACATAAGTGGGTTAACAACTGCAAATTTTCAAGATTTATTCAACATGGAATGGCTGGGCAGAATGGGAGAACTCATTATCAAACTTAATGGCAGGAGAACAACACTTCACAATGCTAAAATAGCAAGGGTCACTCTCCCATAGGCCTTCTTTTGGTCTCGTGGACATTAAAAGTCTTCTATTCTATTCTAAATCCCTCCATGTTCTTATTGCAGACCCCTTTCGTAAACAACATCAATGCTTTGTGCATTTTCTGACCGTGATTCACAACTTTGACATCAAATATTCTAACAATAGTCCCACTAACCAGGATTGCTGGGGTCAAATCCAACTCCATCATAACAACATTTCGAGTCCAACAATCTCCCACTCCACACATATAATTTTTTTAATATTAATACTAATTTAATTATTTAATTATTTTTAATCCTATATAAATATTTATTTTAATATTAGCATTTTAAATATCAATAAAAAAAATTAAATCTCAAATAATTGTAAATTTAAATATTAATTTACGCCGAAGGCGTATCCTACTATGAACTTCTCCAAACCAATTTGTGCTATCGACGGCTTGCTTCATCCTAGAGACTATTCAAAACATCCCGCCCGTCCATCGTTTTTCATTGTTTCTCGTCATTATTTACGTCACGGCTAAAGGCCTCGGTTTTGAACTACGCCAGTCACTAGTTTTTATTAATTTACTTTCTGTCACATTCAACGCAGGCACATGAGGTCAGCTATACTACCTTTTCTCACCGCCGCTTACTACATGTAGATCATCAGACAACGCGCCGGTTTTGAATTAAAGGCCTTGTTGATAACTATCAAATCTTATACGGCGTACAACTATCACAACCGACAGAAAATTACTATGCAGAGTGGAGAGTCAGGATTACCACAATCGTCTTGCATTGCTTCGCAGATAATCTTTACATTGAAGGCGTCCCACGTTTAGGTTCTGCAACCCCTTTTCATGCTCAACGATGCAGATTTTCTGATAGGGGATGAACTACAATGAAACAAATCGCAGTGGTTCATAAGATTTCCTACGTTTTCTTATAAGTTCTGGGTGCAGATTGATTGGCAGGGAATCCAATGCGATGTAACGAATCTTAACCGTTCATCAAGTTTTCAGCGCTTCCTTTGTCTATCGATGGTCTGAAACTGCAGAGGAGGCAAGCAAGTGAACCACACAATTGGAGTCATCGATTATAGAGGGGATGCAAGTTGCAGTTTATCTCCGGCGTGTAAATATCTCCATCTCCCCCCTGACTTGGCATTCCGGAGTTGGACGATAGTTAGGGCACCGTATTCTTCTGATAAAATATCTGCTTGGCTTCTTAATATTCTTGTTTTCGTTTTATATTATTTTTCTCTATATCGAGGAGGGTTCTTCTTCCGCCTTCTGATAATTATTTTCTTTTCATCTGTAACCAACGGCGCGAGGGTTTGCTTGATCAGCATCACGGGTTCGAATTCTCAGAGTTTCCCAATCTTCATCTGATCACCTCTTACATTTTCACGAGCTCAACGTGAATACTTTGTGGACATAACTTTAGACAGAAGAGAATAGAAGATAGAAAGGTCTACTAGGGTTCGAACACTAGACCTCCGGCTCGGACAGCGATTTAATGAGCTAATCTGGGATTGTTCTACGTTTGGATCGGTAGATCGTGAAAAGAGTGTTGGAATACCGGTTGTTGCGAGGTTTTTAGCCACAGATTTCTGTGGTATACCCGTCGCTGCGCTTCGCAGAGATGTTTTGGCGCATGGCTGGACTCTCCACCACATCTCCGGTACATAGGCCGCTCTATTCCATGTTTTTTGTTTTTTGTTTCTTTTTGTCCGATCGCGTATGAGTGTATTTTGTGTGGAAACTCGGCGAATGCGTATTTGTGCGGAAAACGAGGCATTTCATCCTTTGTGTGGAAATTGAGAAACTTGTGTCTTGGATTTAATTTCTGTGGACTTAAATTTAGCTGTAGATTTTTTCCTTTCATGTTAATGAAGGTTTAGGACTCAATAAATGATGTCAGTGGTGTACTACAGTCATTAGTTGTTCTCTTAGTGGTTTTAGATTTTGGCTTCTTTTTGTTTGATTGTCGATGTGTATTTTGTGTGGAATTTGAGGAATTCATTCTTTGTGCGGAAACTGAGACTCCTAGGTTGCTGTTTAAATTGTCGCAGAGTTAAAATTAGTTGAAGAAAAATAATTACTCTGTTGGAAGCGTTTTATGCTCAATAATTGACAGCAGTGCCGCATGAGAGTCAATAGCTGTTCTGGTCATGTCTTTCCCTTAGTTTCTTTGATTGATTGTTGATGTGTGCTTTTTGAGGAACCCGAGGAAGTGCAATTTTCTATTGAAATTGAGAGGTGAATAGTTAAGGACTCTAAAGCAGCGAGGTTAAATTTAGTTGTAGAAATAATTTTCATCATTAGCTGCAATTTAGGGATCCATACATGACAGAAGCCGCATGCTGTGTCCCTTTAGCTTCTTGCACTGGTTTTAAGTTTTCTGGATTGATTTACTTGGAAATGCGAAATGGAGCTTAATTTAATGTCTAATATGTGAGGGAGTCTTTATGCCACAGAGTATTTCAAGTTGATAGACCAGGTTATAAGTTTGAATATTGTAGCGTTAAAATACAGCTGCAGGAAATAAATCACACCGTTAGGACCATTCTAGGGTTCAATTCATGGGATGATTGTTGCAGACAATTGTATGTGGCTGTGCATTCTTACATTGGTATTATTTGCTTGTCCCAATTCTGGATCCTGTTGAGTAATTTTAGGTGGAAATATAAAGCAGGGTTTAAAGCAAACTTGCCAAAACAATTTTCAGTGTTATTAGCAATTTAGAATCAAGAGCATTAGGGGAATCACGTGTGACAGAAAGTAGGTCATGCATATTACTGCTGCATCCGTGAAGTCAAAGACCTTGTTCTCACTTAGAATTGGTAGTTACATTTTTACAAGTTTTTCAAGCACCAAAACATTTCAAAGTCACTGACAATAATGAATACCTGTGTATTTTAACTGTCTTGTTGCTTGTTCCAATTTTGAATTCAATATATTTTGAAAAAACAAGATGGAGCTTAAATATCATTATTATTAATGTGCAGTAATTTTGACCTCCAATTTTGTCATTTTGTTAAAATTAGTTGGGCCTTACTATATGGTTGGAGTTGAATGCTAAATGAATTGTCATGTCTTCTCACTATAGTGTTGTTTGCTTGCCTGAATTTAAATACTGCAAGGTGATTTTAACTGGAAATTCAAAGCAGCAATTAATTATTATTGTTGTATGTTATTAGCAAGCAAATTATAAGTTTAGAATAAATCTAGGCCCTAAATATATGTCACTGCCAATGTGATGGTGAATAGGTGTGCTTTCTCACTTCATTGTTGTCTTCTGATTCTGATTTTGACTTTTGCAGCTTTGGTTTGTATTATAAATAGTGCATAAATATTACTGACTTTGTGCTCCTAACAAAACTGGAAATTAATTAGAACTGCCATTTTCACTGCTAGAAGCAATTATGCCCCAATACATAACAAGCGTTTTACTTTTTCTACATTTTGATAGCAAGCACAGTTACTTTTTTTGTCATACTTTTCTACTTCTATTTCCATAGCTATTATGGTATATTGTTTTTACTTCACATATCCTTGCGATTAACTGTTATGCTGTTACAATTCTATGAGTTTGAAATCATATATCCCAACTTGCCCGTTAATATCTTCTAGAGTGGTTCTACAATGTCATCGAAACCAATAGTACTTACGTCCTCTCCAATGGCCGCATCAGAGTTAGAAACAAAAAATATAGTAATGGCACAAACCCTTATGAAATATTCCTCCATAGCTCCTCAACCATAACTAAACCATTGAATAATTTGAATCCATCTTGATTGTTCATGTCAAAGGCAAGAAAAGTGTTAAACAAATATCCAAACCATTTGAGATTTTTGCTTATAACCTTCTATGTAGGAGCAAGTGGAGATTGGCAAAGCAAGAATTGGATAGATTGTTGATACACAATTTTGTTTCCAAAATTTAAAAAATACAAATTAAAAAAAGTAGCATTTCAAAATAATAATGCAACAAGAGCTCAAGGTTTGCAATGACCACTTGTCGCATATAGCAATTAATTATCAACTTATATTTTTCAAATTTACTAAGATTGATCCATTTCAAACAATATAACTATTCCAACCAAAAATTCCGCGTACCCAATTGCACACAAAAAGTGCAATAGCTAGTATTATATCAATATGAATACCAAACAACCACTACACATATACTGTTAGTAAAACAATATAAAGACAAATACTCCCACTACGTGGAAGGCTTACGATTCGTTGAACTCTGACGCCAGTAGCATGATAAGACAGCAAACAAACTCTCAGATCAGACAGAGGATGTTCCTTTCAACGGATAATGACGCTCAATATACTTATTCAACCATTCAGCTTTCATAGGATTCATGTGCCATATTTCCCAGCGACCTCTGAACAATAACAATAATGGACACCGCAATCTTTTCAAAACATATCTGCACACAGCGACATGCTAAGTTAGGGTTTTATTGCAGCATTTACAGACAATTCTGACTTTAAAGTGTAAAAGGCTTTACACTAGCTTTTCCTCTTATATTTGAACAAATGGATGCAATTTCGAGTGGAAATTATGGACCAGGTCGCGGCGCTTCTGAATTCTTCGTTGGGTTTAAATTGCGCACCTAGTGCTGAGCAATTAGAGGTAAATTGAAGGTTCAATACTTATGATTCTTTGTTGCCGTTGGAGTTCTGGAATTTACAAACACACGTAGAGCTGGACATTGATTTCAAGGAAAACTTTATGATTTACGCGAGGAAATTAGAGTTTTAAATGTTTGCAGGCTTATGAATTGCAGTTGGAGTTTCGTTTTTGAATTACCCGTTTATAGCTGAATTATAATTATATTTTAGGGATGATATTGGTTAGGATAAGGGTTTTGGAAAGAAATTAGTTGTTCAAATGTTTTCAGACCTTTGAATTGGTTGTTGCAGTTGGAGTTTTGTGTTTATATCGTTCATGAAGAGGCAATGTCATCGGATTCTCGATATGGCGGAAAGAAGGCGAGCATATCCGAATCTAATGGCACATCCCGTGAAATGCTTGGCTCGAGGGAGCTTTGTGAGGGTGAATTAGGTGTTAATAATTCCACAATAAGACTATGGAAGGACCCTAATTTGGAGCATAGGCCTGATAGCTATGAAGATTACAAGTCATATTACCATCCTGCTCTCTTTAGCGCTTTGGAGCGCCATCTTCCTGCGCACATGTTGGACGCGACCAAGGATGACAAACTCCAGGTTCTGGGAAAAGTTGTATCCAGATATGCGCCCCGAGGAGAGCGGAAACGGGTGAGACAAACTGAACATTATATCATACTGAACTGACTGATTTAGGACCTAGGGTTTGCAATTGTGATTTGTTCTACTTACGTTGACGGAACCTAAACAATGTACAAGATCTGAAATGTAACTTTATACATTCACCCGCCCAGCAATCAGTATGAAAACTCGTTTAAACAAATTAACAATTAGGGACATGCATTTCTTATTGAGGTAGCTATATTCTGTGTTGATCTTAATTCTTAGTTTGCCCCCTCTTTATTCTGGTTTCTTCAAACAAATCTGACATACACTTCATCTTGTAGAATAGGCTAATTCATTACGGTACAGTTGGCATGACTTAAGGAGCGTACATTTATGTTTTGATGAAGTTAATTCATTATCCCGCAAATCAATAATTTGAGGGTTTGTAAATGTAATTATAATTGGTTTTACTTGGTCCATGAAACGGAGACTGTCTACGGGACCTTAAAAAGACGGAACTGTAAAAGTAGCATTACACGTGTCAACCCACCAATTGCTATGGATGATGGCAACGAGCTTACACATAGGAAAATACATTCTCATTTTAGTCCCGTACTGTTGGTCTTAATAATAATTCCCTTACACTCTTTATTCTAATGTCTTCAAACAGTTCCAACATATCGACATAAACGGTAATTTTGTGTTTGGAGAAGTTACTTATTAAGTGGAATATCAATTATTAGCTTAGTTAAGGTTTTGTGGAATAAGTGAACATAAATTACCGTACCAGCAACTAATCAATAATCAGGATGGTATATGGTTTCTAGAATAAGACAATAAATTATCTTGCAGATTACAATTCAGTGAGGGAGATAATCTAAGTTTTCTAGGACTCAATGGATGTTGATGACGAGTTTTAATCAGTTCATTTGGCAAATTATAAACAGATGCAAAGATTTATCTCCAGCAAGCATCGTCACATCATTTTTGGCCATCATTTTACATCAACTACAGGGATGATTTAATGTTCTCATTTCTCTGAAACAAAAACTTTGCAGGAAGGACTCCTGTTTTATATAGGACATTTAGGTCATTATTAACTATTAATATAAACGATTATTTTTGAATATTTTAAAATATTCTTATTGGATTTTGGATTCCATTAATTTACTCCAATAGATTTTTCTTGATAAAAATTGCCTAAGAATTTTAACTATGTTACACCATGTTTCCAAGATGGGGACAATAGGAGACATGGGGATGTGTTTTTGGGACATATTTTTTGGGAGGCCATTTTTAGGGGATGACTGATAAAAATGGAAAAAAAAATAGAATTCAAATAGTCATATTATAACATTGATGAGACATTCATCATATACATAATAGAACCTTAATACATAACATTAGAGTTGATTAAGATTTCACACAAGATTCGACAAACAAATTAACAAATTTAGTTGCTTTCATTGTCAATGTGTATGTATATTACATAAAAATTACAACAAAATACCCAAAGGTTGGGAAGTTTTAACTACAAAATGACAAAATCATAGAAAATGTGTAGTAGTCTTTTATCAACGTTTGGTAACACTACATCAAAATTGGAGTTTGAGTCCAAGTTACTCCTAGTATGAGGGGTTGCCTCATCCAATGGAACCCCAACCAATCCCTCTAGTGCCTTCTCATCAGCTTGTGTGGCATTTGTAAAATCAACATCTCAATATGCAATTGGAGTTTGATGATACTTAGGGGTTTGTTGATCTTGAAGCCATAAGCACTATGCATGGCCACTAGCTTCTCTGATTGTTAAAAGAAAAACCTATTCCTCTTGACTGACTGGATGGCCCTATATGTAGACCAATTTCTCTGTATAGTAGAGCAATTGGCAACCCGTGAAAGTAGATGAGTGACAACCATCCTCAACTTTGGTGGATTCTTGCCATGCCTTGCCCACTATCCAATAAAGTTGATTTGAGCCAATGTAGCTCTATCCTTTATCACCTTTGGTTTGTTGAATTTTGGATTGTGTAATGTCCCCTATTGCTGAGTAGACGAAAGTGTCCCTTTTAGCCTATTGAATTTGCGTAGGCTAATTTCAGGCTTTGTTAAGGAATAATTTAATTATTTAAATAAAGTTTTCCAATAAAGTAATTTTTTCGGGTGACTTTATTTTAATTAATTTAAAAGGGTGACTTAAGTGATTTAAAAGGACAAATATTATAAAGTCTGAAGAACACACAAAAAATACTGAGGGGGGGGGGGGTGAATCAGTATTTTAAACCTTTAAACACATGAAACCATATGAAACAATAAATATAATAGTAGGAGCAAACACCAACAAGGAGAACACCAATTTCACATGGAAAACCCTTTTGGGTAAAAAGCCACGACAAATCAATAGCTTTCATTAACAACAAATGGGCACCAATCCAAATTACAAAAGTGAGCACCAACTCACTAGAAGCACCAACTTCAAACTGCTGAAGCACCAACTCCAGCGTGAGCACCAACTCACAGAAGATTATCACACCACTACAACTCTGATATTCTAATTTATTGAATCAAAACGCATTCTTCCATACGCATATTCTCTTCAAACTGGGAACTATCATAATTTGAACATTACCTCAACATTCTTGCAATTCGAAACAACACTATACATACTTCAAATCACAAATAGTCTTCATGATACTTGGCACGAATTAACTTAGAATGCCACACCTTCACACAGCCAAAATGCAGGTTTAGAAATCACTCTAGCAGTAATCAGAATCCATGCAAGAGCCCGGAATAACTCTCACAGCTCCACAATGTACAGCTCGATTCATATCTCAAAAACCTTCATCACTTGCTGATCGCAAAGTAAGCAGACTTCACCAAATCACCTGAGTCCGCATACGCAATACAACTGCACACACTTATGAATATTAACCAAAAGGAAGAATACCACCAAATGCAATGGCTTGGCTGTAGGTTAACACCTCACGAATGACCCATTCCTTTTTGCAACAAATGGATGGTCTGCAAATGTTCTTAATCCCACGAAGGCTTGTATTAGAACACCATGACTTCACATAAAAGGCACAAAATATTTGCCGCGGCTAACTCCAGAATACAGTCCACACATCTCTAAATAGATGCGATGGCATTAAAAAATATTTGTGTCCCCACACACCATCGACCAAGGAAGATAACTTGACATCAAAAGAAAAGACTCTCATAGCTCACAATATATTTTCCGTCACACTCACTTCAATAGGTGCTTCTCAAATAATAATGAAGGTGTTAGTCGCACACCCCCAAACTTGCACGATCACCGTTTTCTAAAGAATTAAGTTAGGAATAAAATGCATGATTTTTATCATACTAGGGGAAAACCCCCAATTGCCGTTCATGATCCAATTGCTGTTTACTCCTTGTTCACCTGACCCCCCAATAACCGTTTACATTTTAGTCATTACATTGTTTTAATTATGCCAATAAAAATTTACACCAATATATGCTCACTACTGAATGTGTAGTTGACCAAAAAAAATAAAACACATTGAAAACACCTTAAATTTTTGTGGTTTTTTATTGGTTGTCTAAATGAACAGGTATTGGTGAAGTGGTAAAGATGTAGGGGACGGAAGTTTAAAAACACCCTTTTTGAGCACCTTTCGCTTTACGGGTTCTACAAGGCGCGTTTTAAATACCCAAAAGCCAAATTTTTCTTTTTAGGGTCCTAACTTGCTTACGAAGAAGCCCAAAATAATAAAATTGAAATCAGACCTATTTTGCACTCTGCACGAATGCACGAAGTTAGCCCTAACAGCTATTGGTACGTTTCCCCTACTAGTGTAAGCTCACATGGCAAAAATGGTAACGAAATTATTTAAATAGCTAGACATTACCACTCTTGCTTGAGCTTATCTGCGAACCTCAAAAAAATGGCACGACTTGCTCAATAATAAGACATTACAATAAAACCAAAGAGGACGTCATTTTCAACCATTGCCGGACCCCATTTTCAAATAGTTGCGGCTTGCCAATATACATCCCATTAAAATGGAGCGATGCAATTATAAAGAGCACAATTTCAAATGATCCAATAAAATCATGAGCCGACGCAAAGAATAGAAGACTTGGCAAAGAGTCTCGAGCCACCCTCATTCAAACCGTCACTAAAGATAGACGAGTCAGAGATATGCAAATAAATTGTGAAGGAATAAGGGAGCCGCCATCAACGAATCCATTAGAAGAATTTTCAATGCAATCTTGAAGCCGTTTGAATTAATTTGACCAAGGCGTTACAAAAGAAATGACTCAACCATTTGAAAATTCAAAACTGACATGGCATAATGCTGACAGATCAAACAGTTCGCCACACAAAAAATGAGCAACACAACAGTTTTCTCAAAATCCTGTTTGTCATGTGTGGGCTCAATAAAATTGGCTTCAAGCACACATACAACACTTCCTCTTTGTCAGGCTCAAAGTCAAGGTCCATTTGACCATCGTCGAAACTTTGACATCAAGGACAAAAATATTTCAACAATCTCCCCCTTTGTCATTGATGGCAACACCATTTGAAACCAAAACCAATACTACTCTGAAACAATGCTGCTCGGAAACATTGCTGCTCCCCTTGACTCACTACTCCCCCTTTGACATCCATGACAAATTGAACAACCTGCATAACTAAAACGACTTGCATAGCTGAAACGGGGCTGATAAAGTATGATAATGAAAGCTCCACCCGAGTCTGAACACCTTCTCAAGGATGGAGTGAAATCACTCCCAACTTTTTCCTCCAAACCTTCTTATTAACTTCTTTTTTCAATCACCTATTGCTCTTCCTTTTTACTTTGTTTGAAAGATTCTGCAAAATTGCTTCTACATGTCTTTGCAATATGACCAAAGTTATTACATTTGTAACATATAACATTGTTATTCACCAAAGGAGCAAAAGAGTTCGCTGCAGTTCGCTGCCTTGTGACCAAAACGATTGCATGAAAAACCATACCCATAAAAGAAAGAATTGTTAAACTTGGTCATATGATCTTGCCTTGAAATAGGAGGTCTTCTGAAAGTTTTATTTCTGATTTTTGGTTGCGAACCTTTTGTGCTATCAAAGTTGCTCTTTTGCTTTTCTTCGTTTGCTGGCATGGAACTTTGACCTTCTTCAAATCTAACTCCACCTTTATCAGCAAAATATTTCTGTGAGCTAATGATCTTGTCCAATGACATAGAACTCTTCTAATTTATCATCTCATGATTCAGCTGTAACATAGACTTGTCTTATTTTTTTAGTGAAACTATTTCAGCTTCAAGTCTCTCTTCATTCTCTTCTTTTATCCTTAGCTGATTTCTGATTTCTTCCTCAATCCTCTTTGGCTCTTCAATCTAAACCTTCAAGTCAATAATCAGTTTTTCAACTTCTTCAAGTGCTTGAGATGTCTTAGTTTTTGTCTCATTCTCTACTTGTAGCTGCAACTTCAAGTTCTGATTTTTCTTCCTAAGTTTTTTGATTTCACTTAGAGCACTTATAAGTTCTGCTTCAAGATCTACTTCTCCTTCTTCATCATATTGCTTATCTTCTATATCTTTATCTTCAATCTCAGGAAAATTTACTTCTTCAGCCATGAACAAGATTTCTTTTATTGAAGACACTTCATCACTATCTTTTGTTGAGCTATTGTGATCTTTTGAATAAAAACTTTTTGTAGATTTCTTAAACTTCTTATTCTTACCTTGATGCCCCTTTTTAAAATACTTCAATTTCTTTTCACTATCTGTCATAACCCTCGAATTGTGCATATGCGTATGGGAAATAAAAAACATTAAAGATCGTCCTAATTTTTGGCATATGTAAACCATTTGGTGATTATAATCTTATTTCCAATGGATGTGATAAAATAATTAAGTAATGAAATATTTATTTATTATCATTGTAATAACAAACTTAGTTAAATCATCGGTTTAATCTCCAGTCTCTACGTATCGTTTTTGGATCGATCTTTGCTAAGAGATGGACTATGAGAAAGGTCGTGTCACCTCCATATGATCAGCCAGCAACTAGAGACACATACTTTCAATCTTTTAAAAAGAATGGCATCTGAAGACCCGAGGGTAGGAGGAATTAACAAGCGCATCTAAGGAGGAAGTCAAAATCGGCTCAAGGAAGACACGTCTGCAAGGTTCCAGACTAACCCGCCATTCAGAGTGACTGACTTATATCTGAGAAGCAAGAATTACGAATTGTGTGGAAAGAAGCCCAACCGGCTGTAAAGGACGCATCTTGAAAAGCTTAGTCCAGCGCTGCAGACAGAGGTAAGTTCCTCCCACGCCCAACCAACATTGCAAGTTCATAAATAAATTCAAATCCTCATGTTAATGAATACAATGTAGTCACTGTTTCATAGCATATCAAAATCAATGGCTGTGTAAGCACAAATCTATGATGGACTGTAAATCCCATCAAATATATTATGAGAATCAATACATGTTAAGTGTGCAAGCAATAAACATATATGTCAATTTATTAAGTCTACTATACAAAGTAAGACAATATGCATATTTATGGATGTTATTTGTCAAAGCCACAATAATGTTGCTTACAACAATTATTGTGTCTTATTGAGCTATTATGACTTTACTTTGAAGAATAGACTTCAGGCCAAAATTCCCTTTCGCTAGTACCCACTAAGGATAGGAAGTTTGTGAAGGGAAAGGCTGGTAATTTGGTCAATTGATGGATGGTCCCAAGATAGGTAGGAAACCTTGAGGGAGTCCAAATGGAGACCGTTCACGCGCCCTTGTCACAATAATTCTTCCATCCACCAATGAGGTTAGAAAAGAGGAAACAAGGCGAAGATCTATTCCGATCAAGAGTAATAAGTCATATCGAATTATGTCAATTATGCACTAGATGATAATGCATTTCATTTATCTTATTCTTAAAATGTGCAATCTGAAATGGTCTAATTTAATCATGAACAAGGGGCTATGTGCTTTGTTGATAATACATGATTGTGTGCAGGTCTTCAAGACAATTTACATGAGCAAAAATTATGTGTTGGTAAAAACAAATTCTATGTCCTAACTTATGCATTTTGTGTTTCTAGGATAAGTTTAATAAGGGGACATTACACTATCGTTATCCTCATTCTTCACATAAGGACATTTGGATGCAAAATGTCCCACTTATTTGTAGTTGAAGCATTTGAAAGGCAACTTGCCTTTGTATTTTTATGTACCCTTCTTCAACTTCCTCATGAAGTGTGCCTCATTAGTATCTGAATCTTCATTTGAACTATCATTGGTTGTAAGCTCCTTGTTTTTTCCCTTTCTTGAAACTTTGAAGGCCGTCTCCTTTTTGATTGAATGATCAAGCATTACTCTCATCTCATAGGCTATGAGAATACCATGTAGCTCATCTACTGTCAATTTGTCAAGTTCCTTCATCTCCTTAATAGCTGAAACCTTTGCATCAAAACGCAAAGGAAGAGATCTTAGAATCTTCTGAACAACTGTAGATTCCTCAACCTTTTCTCCAAGGCCTTTGATGTGTAACAATTTCATCTACACGAAGTAGATATGCAGCAACATTCTCATCTTCTTGCATCTTTTCAAAATGTCTCCTATGTGTTTGAAACTCCGCCTTCTTAACCTTATCATCTCCTTCATAGGTTTTTTGAAGTTTGTCCCATATTGTATCACAGTGCATAACCTTTACGAATTCAATTTCTGCCAAACCACACAATATAGCATTCATAGCTTTAGTATTGTGTTCAAAAGCTTTCTTTCCATCTTCATCCGTTGGAGGAGTTGTTGGAATTGTGTATCCATTTGTCACACTTCGCGATATATCAAAACCAAGAAACATCAAATAAGTACGCATACGAATGCTCCAAAAGGCATAGTTTGAACCATCAAACAATGGAGCTCTGTTTGTAGCAAGACCTTCATTTGAACCCATGTGTGCTATTAGGATCTACCTCCAAGTGATAAAGCTTTCAATTCGAAGGAACCCTGCTCTGATACCAATTGAAGAGCACACAAAAAATACTAAGAGGGGGGGAAATACTAAGAGGGGGGGGCGGTGAATCAGTATTTTAAACCTTTAAACACATGAAACCATATGAAACAACAAATAGAACAGTAAGAGCAAACACCAACATGAAGAATACCAATTTCACATGGAAAACCCTTTCGAGTAAAAAACCACAACAGATCAATAGCTTTCATTAACAACAAATGGGCACCAACCCAAATTACAAAAGTGAGCACCAACTCACTGATTGGAAGCACCAACTTCAAATTGTTGAAGCACCAACTCCAGCGTGAGCACCAACTCACAGAAGATTATCGCACCACTACAACTCTGATATTCTGATTTATTGACTCAAAACGCATTCTTCCATACACATATTCTCTTCAAACTGGGAACTATCATAATTTGAGCATTACTTCAATTTGCATACTACCTCAACAATCTTGCAATTCAAAACAACACTATACATACTTCAAATCACAAAAAGTCTTCATGATACTTGGCACGAATTAACTCAAAATGCCACACCTTCACACAACCAAAATGTAGGTTTAAAAATCACTCTAGTAGTAATCAAAATCCAAGAGCCCAAAATAACTCTCATAGCTCCACAACGTACAACCCGAGTCATATCTCAAAAACCATCATCACTTGCTGATTGCAAAGTAAGCAGACTTCACCAAATCACCTGAGTCCACATACGCAATACAACTGCACACACTTATGAATATTAACCAAAGGGAAGAATACCACCAAATGCAATGGCTCGGCTATAGGTTAACGTGTATTCCTTTTGCAATAAATGAATGGTCTGCAAATGTTCTTGATCCCACGAAGGCTTGTATTAGAACAACACCATGACTTCACATAAAAGACTGATAAAAGGGACAAAATATTTGCCACGGCTAACTCCATAATACAATCCACACATTTCTGAATAGACACGATGGCATTAAACAATATTTGCGTCCCCACACACCATCAACCTAGGAAGATAACTCGACATCAAAAGAAAAGACTCTCACAACTAACAATATATTTTCCATCACACTCTCTTCAATAGGCGCTGCTCAAATAATAACAAATGTGTTAGTCGCACGCCCCCAGACTTGCATGATCACCGCTTTCTAAAGAATTAAGTCAGGAATAAAATGCACGATTTTTATCATACTGCCAGTGTAAGCTCACACAACAAAAGTGGTAACGAAATTTATTTAAACGACCACACATCACCACTCCCGCCTGAGCACATTCGCGAACCTCTAAAAAATGGCATGACTTGCTCAATAATAAGACATTACAATAAAACCAAAGAGCACGCCATTTTCAACCATTGCCGGAACACATTCCAAATAGTCGCGGCTTGCCAATATACATCCCATTAAAATGGAGTGATGCAATTATAAAGAGAACGACTTCAAAAGATTCAATAAATCATGAGCCGATGTAGAGAATAGAAGACTCGGCAAAGAGTCTTGAGCTGCCCTCATTAAAACCATCACTAAAGATAGACGAGTCAAAGATATGCAAATAAATTGCGAAGGAATAAGGGAGCCGCCATCAACGAATCCATCAGAAGAATTTTTGAATGCAAACCTGAAGCTGTTTGAATTAATTTGACCAAGGCGTTACAAAAGAAATGACTTGACCATTTGAAAATTCAAAGCTGACATGGCATAATGCTGACAGATCAAACAGTCCGCCATAGAAAAAATGAGCAACACTGCAATTCTCCCAAAATCTTGTTTGTCATGTGCGGGCTCAATAAAATTAGCTTCAAGCATGCATACAACACCACTTCCTCTTTGTCAGACTCAAAGTCAAGCTCCATTTGACAAAAATATTTCAATAAAGTCACTTTATAAAAGTATTTTATTTATTTATTTTAAGACGGGAATAAAAAGTACCTTCGGGGATGTTCTACGGGGAAAATATGAAAGGTGAATTGGAAAATCATTTGTTTATGCTTGATTCTATTTTCTTTGTGGAGATTTGAAGCTTTTAGTGAGGGCAGACCTAAGACGAAAACCCTAAAGGAATTGGTTTTAGTGGTGAAACATCCACCCTACCCAATTTGCAGGTGGAGTTATTCATATTTCATGCATGTGCTGAAGAGTTGCAGGTTTCGGAATATTAGAAATACAAAATTAAAAATATCAAATTTTATGGGAGGCTGAATGGTTATCCAGCCGCACCATTTTATGGAGCCAAAGAGTGGTTGTACCATTTTATAAGTTTCTAAGAAGAGGTTGAAGCTTGTGTGAATGCTTAAAAGCCTTTGAGAACTCCAACGCAGCCTTTTGTGGGGTCTTTGAAGCCAGCTCAGCAGCCAAAAGAAGGATGCAACATATAATAATGCTGCCATACAGCCTATAAACCTGCCGTACTTCCTATGCTGAGCTGTACCATTCAAGAGGACTTCCATACCACTCTTGGGGGATATTTGGACTTTATATGATTGCTGTGTGGAATGTTTGGAAGCTATAAAAAGGTCAGCAAATTATATATATACATATGTATATATATATACATTATATATACTAATATATATGTTTGGAAGCTATAAAAAGGTCAGCAAATTATATATATATATATATATATATATATATATGCATTTTCTGTGATAAATCAGTATGATGTAATATCTCTTTATTCACTAGTTTGCTATAACATCATAAATATTTGTGTTTATTAATATTTGATGCACACAATAATTTAATATTTAATTGAGGAATTTTTTTTATTGTCATTGTCATTCTAGAAATCAGTTCTGTGGTAATTGTTAATGATATTGTGTCAAACATAATACTTCATGCAAACTGTTTGATGAAATGTTTGAAAGTTCAAAGTGAGAAATTTTGCTTAGTTTGGAACTATAACTTTGGGTAGGGTTATTACAGATTGTGGAGATTGGCAAAAGTTAGCCCATAGTTTACATACTCAGAATCGAAGAGTACTCGGCAAGCCCAAAAATTTTGACTCGGGAAATACTCGTTAACTTAAAAAGTAGCAAAATTTCTTATAAAAACACATTTTTTTGTTGCAAAATTCAATTCCAGAATGCATCAAATGAGTCTAAAAACCATGTATAAAATTTCATTGTTCAATACATATGGATTACAAAATGGCATCATTATATGAAGCCGCATAGTAAAAGTACTAATAGTAATAACTATAATGAATTTATGATGATTGTATTTGAAAATCATCATCATAAATTTCATATCTAGGCAATTACAATTTCCTCTTCCTCAACCTAGAGAAAAATTGGGGGGTAGAGGGTATGGTCCTTGCACCCGATTTTGGCTCCCTGCTTGCTGTAGAAGATTGTGGAAGTGGCTCCACCATGCTGGTAGGTGGCAGTGGCTCCTGCTCCACCACATCAATGTCATCCACTCCAATCTCCCCTGCTTCTGCTGCAGGCAAATCCTCCATAGCTTGCCTCTCAAAATCAGCAATCTCATCCTCTGTAAACAAGGAGGCCTCATCATCTTGCACGGTCCAATCACTGTATGGATCAATCTCATCCAAATCAATGAGCTCTTCTGATTGGCCCTACAGCTTTCTTGTACGAAGCCGAAGGTTATATTACACAAAAACAAGATCATTGAGGCGTTGTTGAGTCAACTTATTACGCTTCTTTGTGTGAATGGCATCAAACAAACTCTAGTTCTGTTCACAGCCAGAAGAACTACAAGGTTGAGACAAAATTCGAAGGGCTAGCCTTTGCAAATTTGGGGTTTTTCCACCCCAATCTTCCCACCAATAAACTACGATAAGATATTCAAGTTTTTGTAAATATTAATAAAACAATAGTAATAAGTAACATAATTATAATTCATAACTTGCAAGATATAAGGCTTCACTTTTTCTTACTTGGTGTTTGAATCTCTCTTCCTCGTTCACATAATTTGGAAGAAAACAAAGGCCCCCTAACTGCCTTGTATTTTTGCAACTCTACAAGGATGAGGTCTTTCACTTCAGAATCAGGTGTCATCCTTTCAATACATGTGAATAGACCCTCCATAACCTCCCTATTAGCATCTGTGAAGCCATTAGAGAAGTAGAACTTGGGGTTGAGAAAGTAGCCCACTGCATGAATGGGTTGGTGGAGTTGATTGTTCCACCTTCAATCAATGATCTCCCAAATAGGGGTAAATCTATTTGCATCCCCCATGTAATAGTGTTGGATGGCCTCTTTGGCCCTATCCATTGCCTCATAAAGATATCCCATCACATTTTTCTCGCTGTCCACCAAGCGCAAGACCCTCACCGATGGCTCAGTCACCTATAAAGTACAAAGTAGAACCAAATTTAAATTACACCTTACAATGAAACAAAATACTTATAGAATTCTAAATTAAGAATAAAGGATTCAATCTGAAAATTCATTAGAGTTGAAGTTACCTTGACAATCTCTAATGCTCTAGTTGCAAATTGACTATCAAAGATTATTGCTTGAATCTTTTCTCCATCAACCTTCTTTGAGTAAGTTGAGTCTACCCATGGTTGACTCACAAACATCTGCTTCAAGGAAGTCAATAAACCAGTGATACTTTGCAATGTTAGAAAATTTGTTGCAAACCTTGTAGCACCCGATCGCACAAGCTCTTTCCCCTTGGTGTGATCTCTCATCAATTGAAGAACACATGGGTGGTTATATATATATTTTGTTATGTCTCTTGCTTGTTCTACAATTGGTTTCACCCAATCAATTTTGCCTATATCCTCCAAAAGAAGGTCAAGGCAATGAGCTACACAAGGGGTACACAAAACTGTTGGATGCCTCGCTTGAAGCAATCTACCAGCTGCCGCATATGCTGCTGCATTGTCAATAACAACTTGGACAACATTTTCTATGCCCACCTCTAAAACAACCTGCTCCAACATCAAGCTCAAATTTTCTGCATTCTTTATTATGTTGGAGGCATCAATTGACTTTAGAAAGACCATGACACCATTGGAAGCCACTATAAAATTGATAAGTGTGCGATTTCTTCCATCTGTCCAGCCATCTGAAAGAATTGAGCATCCAAACTTTTGCCATTTCTTCTTTTCTTCTTCCACAATTCCTTTTGCATCTACAATAGCATCTTCAAGTAACTTGCCACTTAGATCTCTTGGAGTAGGGGCCTTGTACCCTTTGCCTGCAATTGTCAATGCTATCACCAAACACTCCCAATATGGACTCCTTGCCACATTGAAGGGAAGGTTGTTATAAAACCAAAAACTAGCACAAGCCTTGTCTGCCTCTTTGTGCACCTCCTTATTCCACCTAGTTGCTTCCAATGAAGGTTGTGATCCTTGAATATTTCTGGGCACAAAAGCCTGGAATTTGCTTGAAGTGGATGGGTTACTCCGACCAGCACGTAAACGTGGACCATGACTAGAACCTGCAATGGTTTGAGTTTGCATATGCACCTTAATATCTTCAGCCAAATCAAGAGCAATGGCTGCTTTTACTCTTTCCCTCGCCATTTTTTTTTCATCACGTGCTGAAAGAACAACCAACATCTCTCGTTTCACCTCTAAAGTGGCTTTTTCACATGCCTTTGAATCACGACAAGGAATACCAGCAAGATGGTATTTGAGGCGATTGATGCCTCCACTAACCCTCTTCTTGCAATGAGTACAAATAACACTGCCTGGTACTGGCCCATAATAACCACGTTTCCAAGTAGGATCACGACTACCGGGGGGTCTCCTTTCAATGGCACTTGTGCCAACTGAGTTTGAAGCAGATGTAGAGGCGGATGCCATTGTGATTATAAATTAACCTACAATATTAGAAGTTGAACAATAAATATATTAGAAGTTGTAAGTTGTAACAAATCCAGTACAAAGGAACAATCAACTAATTGTTTAACAGTTAACTTTATTCAATTATTATCTAATTTCAGTTTTTGCATTCTTATATTTGTATTTTTTGTTGGATGCACATTGATTTAATTTATTTACATGCAAATTTGCATTGCAGTCCTAAATCCTAACTTCTAACCCTATTGACTGTTGCAAATTTTCAGGTGGGAGCAGCAGATTATCATTATGAACAATTAAAAATTTAATTTTACATACAATGTGATAATGTGCATAGTGCAAAAGCATACATATGTGATAATCGATATGAGTAAATATGCTCAAATTTTAACTTTTAAAATGTTGATGAAATGTGATGATGAGTTCTATTTCTGCTTATTAAACCCTCATTTCAGCATTACTTCATTTCAAACTTTCATCATTCATGGTCATGCCTAGAAATTTTATAACTGGATATTTGTATGTCTGGATATTTGGAGTTGGCAGTTGGCAGAGTATGTAACCAATATCAGTAAAGTAAAAATGAAATTTTATAACTTAATAGAGTAAAGATTAAGTTATAAAATTTCATTGTTACTTTACTGTTACTTGTTACATATGCTGCCAAGTGCCAACTACCAAACATCCAATTTGACCCCATTTAAAATTCAAAGATCAAGTTATGAAATTTCTATGCATGAATGATGAATCATGAAAGTTTGAGACACAGGAGGGTTTAATAAGCAGAACTAGAAGTCTATTAAGTTATAAACTTTCACAGCCCAGCTATAGTTTTCAATCTCATATCTGATTTCATGGCTTCATTATAAACAAAAATCATATAAAATCATTTTTTTTGCAGAGTATGTACATTGTGAAGTTATAATAAATATTAAAATCCTATCTTACCAAGCCAAAAAGCAAAATATATACATTTTTAATAATAAATATTAAATACATTACTATCTATAATATTTTTTGTTTTGATTCATTATATATTAAATTCTATAATTTTGAATAAAAATAAATAAATATTATAAATAGTAATATATTTATTTTTTATTCATAATATATTGAATTTTAATATATTATGAATTAAAAAATATATTATAGATATAATATATCTATTATGAAATTATGAATAATGTACATTGTATATAAATAAATAATAAACAAGTACATTATTATTATTTATTTATATACATTATTAATTATTTATTTATATACATTATTAATAATGTATATAAATAAATAATAATAATGTTCTTGTTTATTATTTCTTTATATACATTATTCATAATAGATATATTATATCTATAATATATTAAAATTCAATATATTATGAATAAAAAATATATATTATTAATTATATAGTATGTGTATAACTATAGAATCCAATCATCAATCAAAACAAATAAATATTAACAGATACGTCTACAGAAAATGTCGAAAGCTAAAGGCGAAGCTGTGAAAAAAATAAAAAATGCTCAGGGCTCGAGCTTACGTCAATGGCATAAACGTCTAAGAAGAAATGAAGAAACCCTAACTAACTTGTAGCCTTCGCACTTGCTGCAAATCACGATGCCAAAGCCTCCAAGTTGCGTGGAAATCAAAGCCAAAAACGCGCTAAAACTGATGGTAAAAACACGAGTGTGAAATAATATGCGAAAACGAGGGTTTAAGTAAGGAAAACGTGAAAAAATCGGGTGAAATGATTGCCGTTTTCGCATGAAAAAGAGCCAGAAAAACGCATTTTGCATTTATGACGGTTATTGACAAAAATCCAACGATTAATTGCCATTTTTTTCTGGCGATTATTTTTATTGTTCATTTTGGTGAGTAAAGGTAGATTTTACTCGTTTTCATGAAAACTTGGCGATTAATCTTCCACTCACCAGTTAATCGGCGATTATGTAATCTATGGGTTAGCCATTTTGTTCTAAGTAATGCAGACTCCTCGTCACCTCACATTTTTTGAAGGGCCTTCATTAGCCCTTCTTTCATCTCTTCATCATCATCTAGAGGCACTCTCCTATGCCATGTTGCATACTACGTGGGATTTAGAGTGTACGTTGCCATATGAAGTGGGGTGTTCATAGTGTTCTATTGCTGTTTCATAGTGGGCTGGCCTAATATACTCAAAACATTCCAAATCAGGCTCCTTGCTATGAATGGATTGCTTTAATCTAAGCATTCTGTCAAGTGTCTCATAAATCTCTCCAAGGTTAGGAGGGTTTGTAGTAGCATATTTTATTATCCATACAATAGGTGAGGTGAAAAGACAAATGTATATACAAAGAATGAAAATAATCTACATTTTAGAAACTTAGAACAATAAAATTAGAAATTTTATAATAAAATCAGCAATTTATTGATAAAATCAGCAACTTATTAAAAATTAGTGATTTTTTGTTTCACACATTTTCCTCTAGCCATGCTTGTCTTTGACTATCTACCCACTTTCAATTGACCACCATTAACTATAGAGGTTCCTACACCTCAAGCATCCTAGTATCCACGGGTTTGAGGAATTCCTTCCTTGAAAAAGTTCTAAACAAAGCAAGTGAGGTGTTATGTTTGCAAATGATGTAATGTCCCCTATCTTGATTTGCCCTAGAATTCGTATATTGATAACAAATTGCAACAATTTAGGGTTAGGGTTTCACCTTATTAAATAAATATCTCTTTAATGATGTAATCTTAGATTGGAATCTTGCATTCACCACATGAACAATATATGCAGACATGTATATATGCTTGTTAGGGTTAGACAATTGCATCGCATCCATAGATTATCAACAAGCAAATATATTAGGAATTTGGGAGAAGGGATATGATGGGTCTGCTCGAAGCCATATGCCAAGCCTAAGAAGGTGTATACCACAACCCTCCCCCTTGGCGACTTGTACCTGCTTTCCCCATCAATGTCTCAACCCCTAAAGACACTTGTCACCTTGTGGGATTGGGCGGTGATTGCAAGTGGGCTTTCTGGGCTTCTACCATTTCACCCCCCACCCTTCCTTATTGAGGAATGTGATGAGCCTAGCTGGCTCCAACTTAACCCCTGTAGTATTTTGCTTATCTTCTTGTGTTTTTAAGTTTTTTAAAGAAATTTTCTAGACAAAAGAGAAGGGGCATACAGCATATAAATGCTTATAAAACACAATTTTGAGCTAATATTGATAAAATGAAAGTGCATTAGGTATTAAATAACCGTAACAAAGAGATTACATATGATAGACATACCCAAAATGCTCCAGATTATTTAATTAAGAAAATATTCCAGTTTGCTAGCCAAGAATGATGAAATTGATAAATTCCAATGTAGAAGGCTACAAAATGAAATCTCTAGCCTAAAAATTGAGGCAAATGGACTATAGTAGCTAGACACCAAAGGAGAAGATGAAAAACCCTCAAGAAAGAAGGCGTTTCCCCCCAAAACTTCAAACGCCCTTGATAGAAGAGCCACACACTTCAAGAAGAAATCACGTCCTCAACAAGGAAGGTACGGCCATGAAGCTGGAGTGTCCACCAGATGAAGAATGATGCCAATCTTTCAAACCCTCCTGTATTTTATTGAAAACTATTGGTTACTGCACATAAAATCTTGATTAAGCACTGTGGAAACTCTTGAATTGAAGCTCCCGTTGTTGCAATCATTCAACTGATCTTTCACAGTCTCACAATCATAGATCTGTGAAGAATTGCCGCTCCCCAAAGATAAATCTCCTGAAACCCTTGTCTCAGAGAAACCAAGCTCAGCCAAAGCCAAAGAGAAAATATCAAATAGTCAAAAGATGAGTTCGAATTTTCCTTTGCTTTCCTTATAAGGCCAAAAAGGCATGCATCTCAGGAAGTGAGGCCACTTTTATTAAAATACATTTAAAATGTATTTTGCACTTTTTCAATAGTCACTTATTAAAATAAATGGGCGCTCTTTTTTTAAAGTGTTTTAAATTTCACTTAAATAAATTTAGGTGATTACTTTATTATAAAGTCAAGTCAACTTTTTAATATTCCATCAAATAAAGTTAAAACACTTTAATTTCACCGAAATATTAATATCTTGCTCATAGCCCATTGTATTGATGTGCCGTCAAAAGCAGTCAATCACTATTCTGCCAAGGCCTGCTGTGAGCCAATCACCAAACTCAAAGGATGGAAACGACAAAACCCACCAAATAAAGCCACTGACCCTCTAACCAAATCCTGTCAGCCTACAAGGGTCCAAGAGATAGGCTAACTCAATTGCTCCTGAGAACTTACTAAAATGGGGACATTACAAGGAATTGGGCAGAGGTCGCAAGTGGGCTTCTAGCCCCTACCACTTCACCACTGGCCCTACCCATAGGGTGGGTTTCAAACAGTCAACGTAATTCTAATTCAATCATAAGAAATCCTTTATTAAATACTCTTATTATCTTATAAGCAATATGCATATGTAGGTAAACAATGATTTGCAAAAAATACATCTAACTATATGTGTGCTAGATAATAATGATCTGTTGCGTTGGATTGGTTTCCCTTTTATTGCTGATCTCTAACTTGCTCTACTTTTCATCCATCATTTCTTAATATTTAGGAGATATTGTTAGTGTGCATAAGAATCTATATATATATATATATATTGGACTTACTCCCCATATTGTAGATTTATCATTGCCTTCATATATATCTCCTTGGGTTATCTCCTTCTTTACACATCCTCTTGATAACTTCTTCATGAATAAATCTGCTGATCTAACAAACTTATTTCATTCGTTTTTCCCCATCTGTTAATACATTATTCATGAACAACTCTGCTATACTCATAGATATTTTCCAGATTTCTTCTTCCTTTGTTGATTCTAATTGCTGATCCTTGATCCTCCCCTTTGAGTATGTTTTCCCTTTTTATATCCCCATGGAGGGGAAAAGTCTTAACCCTTCATTATGTTTGTCCCTAATGGACACGTCATCCTTGGTTGATCGTTGCCTCTTCAACCAATCAACACCTCCTTTTAACGTGTCCGCTCCTTCACTGAATCAATGCCTTTTGCTGTGTCTTTTGGAGGAGGTTGCGGGTTAGAGAGTGTCGTTTAGGGTTATTTTTCCACTTAGATCACCGCTCTTTTTATTTACTTGGATGATGTGATTAGTTACCTTGTTCTTTCATGGGGGCATGACAAATGAACATGTATATGGCTCTAGCTTTTGCCACCATTGTCAACACCCAATCTATCTTCTCAGTGTCTTCCAATGCATTGTTCAACACATGAACACATCATGCAGTACTTAAAATGTGCTTGTAAGCATCCTCTACCAAATAAGTCACTTCTTGTACAACATTAGAGGGCCCAATCCTTTTTATGGCATCCTTCAAATTTAAAATTGGAAGTTTTTATCCTTGCTTTTTGCCAAACAATCAATAGCTCTACAAAAATAAGAGCTAGCTGAATATTTACAATGACATTGATGAGTGGCCAATGTCTAATATCAACCCACCCATTCATGATGATAGAGTAGCCATCCCTTGTCCAGACATGTCTCATCTGCTCCATCACTATATTCACCTTGGAATACTCTTTATCAAGGAGGGGGTTTGTAGCTTATGTTCACCAAGGGGCCAAATGAAGGACTGATAACAATTGCATTTTTACTATTTGTTTAAATATGGAAAATGTGCCTAATGAAATGTTATGGCATTGGCATAGAAAAAATTGACAATAGAGTATTAAAATATTATTGTAATATTCAGTGGTCATTAGTTAGTCAGTAGTTTATTTTCAGTTAACTTAGTTTGCTTCAATTAGCTTTTAGTATCTTTATGTTTATTACTTTAGTTAACGATTGTTTCCTTTTAGAAACATCGTCTTGTATTGTATTATTTAAGGAGATTCCTCTCCTTTGTAAATAATGAATATTGAATATAAATTATCATTTCATGATATTAGAACTTAGGCTTGAACCTTTTTGACGGATTTTTTTGTAAAAATTCGTAAAGTTTTTTAGTTGATTTTTTTAAAGATGAAAATCGAGAAATTTTGTGAAGAATTTTTTGTGAGCTGATTTTTTTAAAATCAAAGTTTGAAGCTGATTTTTGGGGGGTTACATAAAATTTTGTGAAGTTTCTGGCAAAGATTTTGAGGTTCTTTTGCTGGAAATTGCGTCCTCTTTTCTCTTGAGTTTTTTGAGGGTTTCTAAGATACAAAATTGTGTTCTTTTAAGGGTGAAAATTGTGACTTATCTCTGCATGAAATCGCGGGGTTTTTTCAAGCCTCAAATTGCAGATTTTCATGGTTACCTACATATGGCATCATTTTTTTTGGGCGCTATATCTAATATCGCGGTGATTTTACTCGTGCGGCTTCATGTTTGAGCGTTTTGTGGAATTATTTGGTGCATTTTTTTCGTTTTTTGGGTGACGGATTTGAAGGTGATGTTATGCATTTCAGGGGCGATTTCAAAGGTATTTTGCATATGATAGAAACACAATTTTTTGCCAAATCGCGAGGATGTGTGGTTATTCTGTTCGCGATTTTGTTAGCCGTTTTTTGACATATTTATGCATTTTTTGGAGCCGTGATTCTCTTAGTTTTTTGAGCAATTTCTTAAAAAAAAACTGTGCGACCCTGGAAATTTCGTGGGTCTGTCAAATCCTGGGAGTTTGTTACATTTTTTTTGCAGTCTTGGTTGAGTTTGTTTTGTGCCTAGGGTTTTCACATTTTCCAGGATTTCTCATTTTTGTGACTTGAAGATTGTGTTGCTAGGGTTTCTTGCAGATTTTGTGAACCTATTGGGTTTTTTGTTTAAAAATTCAGAGTTTTTTTGACAATTTTTTTTTTGGAAAAAATTGTGCCACCATTTTTTGATGATTTTACCGAGAAAAATAAAAATTTGTGAAAAGAAGATTTTTGAAGAGTTTTGTTGATCATAGACTTTACTTCGTTTTTCGTGCTCTTGGAAAATGGGAGGGATGGCATTTATGCAGTAGGACCAGGTGTCTAGCTCTTATGCATTAATGGCCAAACGACTAGCAGATCGTGTCAAATCATCTGCATGGTACATCGATTATGGAGCCTCTCAGCATTTTACAAACTGGAGAGATTGGTTCATGGAGTATATGGCTTGCTCTGATTCCATCATCTTTGGTGGTGGCGAAGAGTATATAGTTGTTAGCAAGGGCAACGTCTAGATCACATCTGGTGGGAGAAATTTAATATTTCTCAATGTATACTATGTGTTGGGCATGGAGCTTAATCTACTCTCTGTGAGTCAAATTATGCGACAGTCCAAAGTTGGACATCATTTTCAATTCACACAACTGCCGAATTGTTGATAAGAAGTCCAAGAAAGTTGTGGCAGTTGGACTTGAGGATCATGGTTTGTATTGGCTGCTTGATACTGGAGATCCTCTAGAGCATGCGCTAGTTACGAGGAGTTCATCCATCAACACTCTTTGGCATCAGCGGTATGGGCATCTCAATATTGCCTACCTCTCTCAGCTGGTTTGAGAGAATTTGGTAGTGGGCTTACCTGAGATTCACTAGCAGACAGATGGTGTTTGTGGAGCTTGCCAAGCAGGGAAGTAGCATCGTACTCCATTTTCAGATGGAATGCCTTGGAGAGCATCCAAGGTTCTATAGCTGGTTCATGTGTTTGTGGACCAACGAATACTGCATCGGTCACTGGTGCCCGGTATTTCCCCCTGTTTGTTGATGATTTTAGTAGAAAAATGTGGGTGTATTTTCTCAAGATAAAGTCACAAGTGTTTAATGAATTTCATAAGTTTAGAGCGTTAGTTGAAAAAGAGTCTGGATGTCAAATCATCACTCTTAGGTCAGATAATGGGGGTGAGTTCTGTTCCAACCAGTTCATCGACTTCTGTGCTAAACACAGTATTAAGCGTCAGCTTACCACTCCCTATACCCCTCAGTAGAATGGTGTTGTTGAGCTGAGGAATCGTACCATCACAAAAATGGCCTGTTGTATGTTGGAGAACAAAAATGTTCCCAAGAAGTTTTGGGCTGAGGCAGTGTATACTGCAGTATACCTTCTTAACTAGTTTCCCACACAGGTCATCAAGAAGATGACCCCAAAGGAAGCATAGTCGGGGAGGAAACCAAGAATCACTCACCTTAGAGTATTTGGTTCGACTGCGTATGTTTGGATTTCGGATGCCGAGAGGACCAAGTTGGAATCCAAGAGCCAGAAGTTGATGCTAACAGGATATAGTGACAATCATAAGGCCTATCGGCTGATTAATGTGGCCACTGATTGGTTAACATTCAGCAGGGATGATGTGTTTGATGAGAAAGGTGGGCTATTTTTGCTCTCTTCTCCCATCAAGAGTTCTGAAAATCAACCTTTGAAGACCAAGGATTTGGGAACTAAGCTTTTAGTAGCTCCATTTGAAGGGAGGGATTCTGACATTGTGGAATCTCCTAGGCACGATCCTCTACTAGGAGGGCGAGATTCTGATGATTCTAACATTGTGGAATCTCCTAGGCAAGATTCTATACTAGCAGATTTTCCTAAGGATAACCTAGATCAGCATCCAGATGGTACTATTCCAGGCAGCCCAAGTCATGATGATGCTCATCTTGATTTGGAAGAAGATGCATCTCCTCCTTGCGCTAAGTGGTGGGTGAAGCTCTTTGGTGATGTTCATGATGATGAGCTTGTTGAGGGAAGATCATTTAGAGGCAAGAGCAAAAAGAACACAGTAAACTTTGCTCTTATGGCCAATATTCAGAGTGTTTATGAGCCCCAACAGTATTTGGAAGCCAAGGGTAAACTTGAATGGGAAAAGGCTATGGATTCTGAGCATCATACTCTTTTGAAGAACAACACGTGGGTTCTATCAAATCTTCCACCAGGGAAGAAACCCATTGGTTGTAAATGGGTATACAAGGTGAAATACAAGGCTGATGGAACACTGGATAAATACAAGGCTCAGTTGGTGGCCAAGGGGTTCTCACAAAGAGAAGGTATTGACTATGAGGAAACCTTTGCTCCTACAACAAAGATGAGCACTATCCGACTTTTCCTAGCCATGGTAGCATAGTTTGGTTGGAAGGTCCACTAGATGGATGTGAAGAATGCCTTTCTTAATGGAGATTTGGAGGAAGAGGTATACATGACACAACCTCCTGGTTTTAAGGTTGTCGAAAAAGAGCATAAGGTATGCAAATTGTTGAAAGCATAGTTGGAAAACTCAGTAGGACTCGTCACGGACTCATGAGTCCTAAGCCTAGCTGAGTTGACTCGACACAGACTTGCGAGCCGAGTCTCTGGCTTGGACTCCCGAGTCCAACCAGGAGACTCGCGCGAGTCCTGGGCTCGGACTCTCGAGTCCCGTGCCTGGACTCTTGCCGAGGTTGGAGGTTGCTTTCTTAGCTTTAAAACATGATTTTTTTCATTTTTTTTCTCTTGTTTTCCCAAAACAGGTCTGCAAGTTGAGATAGGGTTGGAATATTTGAATTATGACAAATTGATAATCAAATTAGGCTCATATATTCTCTAATGCATTAATTTCTTTTTTCTTTTCTGTAAAATTGCGGTTTTTTTTTGTCGAGTCCGTGTTGAGTGCTGAGTCCGAGTCTTATTTTGGGCTGCCGAGTTTGCGCCAAGTCCAAGTTTTCAACTTTGGTTGAAAGCTCTTTATGGCCTAAAGTAGGCACGCAGGGCATGGTACTTGAAGTTTGATAAGTATTTGATTGCACAGGGGTTTTAGAGGAGTCCCTTGGATGCAAATTTATACGTCAAGAACACTGCCAATGATATCATCCTTCTTGTCATCTATGTGGATGATATCATCATTACTAGTAGTAGGCTACATTTGATTGAACAGATCAAGTCAAATTTGTGTTAGGCATTTGAGATGACAGACTTGGTTCTCCTACACTATTGTCTAGGTGTAGAAGTTTGGCAGACATGTGGCAGTAACTTCATTTATCAATCGAAGTATGCCAGGAGTTTGTTGAGAAATTCAGGATGGAAGATTGCAAAATCTCATCGACTCCTATGGAGAAAGGGATGAAACTTTTAGCCAAATCAGACTCACCAGTGGTGAATGAGTCTGCATTTAGGCAACTAGTGGGCAGCCTCATCTATCTTATTGCCACTAGACCTAATATTAGTTTTGTTGTGAGCTACATTTCTTGTTTCATGACTGTCCCTAAGGCGGAACATTGGCTTGTAGCGAAGCAAGTCTTGAGATATGTAATAGGGACACCCGACTTTTGCATTTTGTATAGCAGATGCAAAGATCCTAGGCTGGTTGGCTTTACAAATTCAGATTGAGTAGGTTTAGTTGATGACATGAAGTCCACTTTTGGGTATGTTTTTAGTTTTTGTACAAGTGCAGTCGCATGGACAAGCAAGAAGCAGCAAACTGTAGCTCTTTCCTCGATTGAAGCAGAGTATCAGGGAATAGTTAAGGCAGCATGTGAGGCAGTATGGCTTCAAAGGATGCTTGTTGACATGCAGATGTCTCAAACAAGGCCACTCAAGCTCGCTAAGAATCCAGTCTTCCACAAGCGAACCAAACATGTTGAACTTCATTGTCATTTCATCTGCTAGCTTGTTGAAGATGGATTTGTGATGTTGTAGTATGTTCCAATTGAGGATCAGACTACAGACATTCTCACCAAGTCTCTCAATCCAGATAAATTTGTAAAATTTCGAGATAAGCTTGGTGTAGTTAGTAGGATGACGGTATGACCATTAAGGGAGGGTATTAAAGTATTATTGTAATATTTAATGGTCATTAGTTAGTCAGTAGCTTACTTTCAGTTAACTTAGTTTGCTTCAATTAGCTTTTAGTATCTTTCTATTTATTACTTTAGTTAACGATTGTTTCCTTTTGGAAACATCATCCTGTATTGTATTATTTAAGGATTATTCATCTCCTTTGTAAATAACCAATATTGAATATCAATTATCATTTCATAGAAAACTCCGCCACTTCTTGTGATTGTATATTAAACTTGCCTCAACAGTAGTGGCCCTTTTTTCTCTTCTTTGACTCTCAACATCTATGGATTGGGTAGGCAATGACATGCTAGGTTGTGTAGATTCTATTGTCATTTTTCCTACTTCTTGCATCACCCTCCATGTGAAACCTAGTGAACTCTACCTTCTTAGCAAAGGTTATTTTTCCACAACTTTTTTACCTTTTGTCAAGTTATGCCCAAAAGATGAGAGAAACCCTTGTGTAGTGGACCCTTAATCCTTTTTGCACAAATGACATAACCATATTCTACTAACCGTCCTTGCAATACTCCCACTTCTAGAAGAACCTCCAACATTACTTCGACTAGTATGGGCTCTTTGTTCAATTTGAATTTCTTCACCCTTACCACCCTCACTGCTGCTGCCCATTGTTAATTTTGTTGAAAATTCAAATTACAGCCACAAATGCAAACATAAAATAAAAAACAAACAAAAAACCCTCCCTTAGTATTTTTGACAAAAACAAAAAAAAAATGCAAAAGAATGTGTGAAAATGAATAATAGATAATGAACTTACCTCAAATGATGTAGATTTGGTGCTCTATCCCCCTCTTCTCACTGCTGTTCCTTACTTTGCCCACAGCTGTTCTGCTTCTTTCTTTTCCTCTTCACAATTTGAAAAATGGCAGAATGAGTTTCTTTTTTTATTTTAGTTGTTAGTGTTCCAATTTTAGGTTTAAGTTTTGTGTAAAGGGATGTGAAGGTCCTTGTGGGCCCTCCCATCCCTTTTATAAATTTTAATTTAATGCTTCTTTTTTACAATAAGTATTTTGTTTGCTGGGCTGTTGGGACAGCTAGCTGTTCTGTAACGTTCCCTGCTCTCCCCTGTCTAATAAATCAGCAAGCAATATTTCAGAATTCCTATTCCAGAACTTTGACGACTCACCCTTGATGTGTAAAGATTCATAACCAGCCTTGATTGAGAAGATCCTTTAAGGCTGGTTTGACCAAATGAGATAGTTGTCCTTAAGAGATAGGTTGATGTGTTGGCATCAGAGGAGGTTAAAAAAGGTTTCTAATGTGGCTCGAGAAAAGGGGGCACTAATAGTCCTAGGATCTTTCCAAGAGTGAGTCCTGCCCCTTTCTGTCTGCTCCTCATCCCAATAAACATCCACCTTTGATCCCCACATGGCTTTAAAGAAGGTTTCTAAAAGTTGGAAATCTTGCTGAAGATAAATCAAGCCACAAGTAACCCATGATATCTCCAAACGTCATTGTGCTTGCAATTTTTTACATTCCGTTTGAAGTTATTGGAGATGATTTCCTTGCACTTTCCAATGAAGTTCCATAATGATGATCCTTTGATTTACCCTTTATTGGAGAAAATTCTAAGCCAGTTCCTCTAGTGTAGAGGTACTTTTGCCTGATAACAAGAATCTAGAATCTGTCCTTGTCAAAGACCCTCCAAACCAGCTGGCCTTCCAAAGCATGGTTGAGAAGAAACAGGGCATGAATTCCCAAACCCCCTCTGGACTTAGGTTTGCTAACTTCCTCTCATTTCATTAAGGCCATTCTATGGATACTGGTACCATTCTAAATGAATCCTTTCATGCTACAATTTAGTCTCTTCTTGATGCCAGAGGGGGCCAAAGAGAGAGAGATCATGTAAACTGGAATAGTTGGGACGGGGAGGATTCTGCTTGCCCAAGAAAGGCATCGACCTCTCCAAGAACTCAATTTGTTTTGGAAAGAAGTTATTATAGGTTCCTAGAATTCTTTTTTAACTCTTCCTTGAAAAAGAGAAATTCCCAAATACTTGTGAGAGTACCAATAAGAATGTTGAAAATTCTCTGAATTTTGATCTGAGCCCTAAAAGGGGTGTTGAATTTTGTTTAACTAATATATTTATATATTGTATTTATTGTTAATATATTTATATTTATATTATATTTATATATTTTTAATATCTATATATACTGTATGTCCAAATCCTCCCATATTGAACCTGGGAAAAACAAATCACTGAACCTGAACGTACGTCTGAACCAACAACATAGGTTTTACAATCTATGCATTTTTTTTCAAGTTTTAATACCTCAATCTTGCAAATCTGTAAAGACCAAGCTTTTAAATGATTTCTAGCAATCACTCAAAAGTCAGCTACTTGCAGTATTTAAATTTATATGGAGAAATATGATTCCAGAGTTAGCTTGGCTATATTTTTAGTTTATCAATTGAGTTTGCCTTTGTCCTTAAGCTCATTTATATATACCATCATGTTTGCGCCATGCCCGATTCTCATTAAATCTGTTTGTATTTTGGTTATCTTATGGTCCTTGTTTATGTACTATTTCTATGAATGATAAGTGCTTCTTGAAAAATTCATTATATTTTATGTCTGAATGCTTCTGGATTTGATTGTGTGTCCTCTTTTTTCATCGACGTTTCGGATCACACTCAGTGAACCATCATCAGGATAGAAGCTTCATTATATTTTATGTCTGAATGCTTCTGGATTTGATTGTGTGTCCTCTTTTTTCATTGACGTTTCTCTCTATTTTGATGATGGTTCATTGAGTGTGATCCGAAACGTCGATGAAAAAAGAGGACACACAATCAAATCCAGAAGCATTCAGACATAAATTCATATGGATTGTGGAAATCTAATTACATTGAAATTCATTATAGTATAAGACAATCTTTTACTTTTTCAGCAACCATAACAATATCAATCACACAAGATCTAACAATTATGCAACACAAGAAGAACACAAGATTGGCGTGGAAACCCTTACGGGAGAAAACCACGGCAAAATATTGCTTATATAAAACTTCTCTTACAATCTTCGTAGGCACCAACCCATTGGAGACACCAATCCCCACAACTGATCACCAACCTAGCAAGAGACCCCAATCTCTTCTAATGAGAGGCACCAACCTCCCAAGCTCCTCAATTAGGAGTCACCAACCTCCAAATGAATATTATGGGAATTGTTGCTTCAATATGCTTCACAAGTTTGCCTTAATATCTTTACAAAAATCTGCTATACTTCTGCTCTCAAATCTGTTATACTTCTGCTCTTAGATTTCCTATAATTCTGCTTTAATCTTCATCTTAGATCTGCTATAATTCTTCTTAGATCTGTTATGGTTTCTTCACAAAATCTGCTATAAAAGATATTCTTCAAATCTGCTCATAAACTCCTTTAGATTTGCTTATAGATCTGATCTAGATCTGCTCCTCAATCTGCCTTGAGTAGGAAAGATATTCAATAATTGCTTACATATTTTTAACTCACATACCCTCTCATTTTTATATCTCTTCAAATAACTCTTCATGAAAGGAGGTGCTTCTTTCAAAGAGGTTGGCCTCTTTCATAAATAATTAACTTTATTTCTAATTGCCCAGGAAGGGTGATCCTCTTTAATGTCCCCTTTTTGGGTTTTCCTAATATTTGCTTTTAGTCACCTACATCATGAGTCATGACATCCCAACATGCTTAGAACCAATAATAAACTTTAAGCACACTCAATACTATCATTTATCCGATTATTAGACTAGTAAAATTCGATGTTATGCTGATAGGAATGGGCAATTAGTTAATATGAGTTTTGATCTACAGTTCGGATGGTGAATGGTTTAAAGCTAAGTTACTGGTTCGGGTTTGGGGACGGGTGCGGGTACGAGAACCCGGTACGTGGGTACGTGAAATTTTTTTTAGGGGTTTGGGTACATACGGGTACGTGTGTGTGTGTATATATATACACAAACAAAAAGAAGAGAAATATACAGAATTGTAAAACTAAATCATTTCATAGTATGATACTTGATCATTGATCAATGCCAAATGCCAAAGATAAATATTCACGATCATTGATCATTGATCGAGCAAGATTCATCATACATTTACCCTGGCAAACACATTCCCAAGTCTGAGATATTTATAAACTCATTGTATTACTTGTAACTGCTGTTCATTCTATTATCTGGTGTTATAAATCAATATATTTGCTGCTACAAATAGACTGTGAGAAGTTGTAAAAGATTATAACCTTGTCTCAGATTGAGTACAGGCTTTCTTCTATCTGCTGTTAATTTTCTGAGGATTAACTTCATACATCAGCTCTAAACATAACACAGGAAGTTCTTGCAATAAGTCTGAATATGTATTTCTTAATATGCTTGGTAAACTCAGTCCAATATTGAGTAGTATGTTTCAGATTTGGGTTATCAGATTTACTGTTAGTATCTATCGAGTGGATAGTAATGTTGTAATGTTGATTATCTGTTGTACTATTATCTACTGCAAATTTTTGAGGTTGCTGTCAATTCTAGTTGTTGTATGTAATGTATCTGCTGCAAATATAAGCTCAGTTTGTATTGTTGTGGTCTAGCATAGTTTTGGAATACTGTGATCTGCTCTTTGTTGGTTATTCTGAGTATGTACAGGTCTGATATTAATTTTTGAGTAGGTATCTATTGTGTATCAATCATATTTGAAAGTTGGAATGGCTTAGTATTGATTCCCAGATTTGCCTCTGCATTACACATTGAATTATCACAATGGAAATCATCACTATGAAATGATCAATGATCAATGCTGTTTTAGGGTTAGGAGGAAATTTTTTTTTAAAAAAAAATGTTTTTTAATCAAGTTTGGGCCCTTTTTGTTTAACTTGGCCCATGGGTTTGCCCGGGTTCGTGCTGGGTACACACAGGGTGCGCGCCTAGCACTGTGGTTCGCCAGGGTTCGTGCACCCGTGAACCCTGGTGAACCCACAGTGCTGGGCGCGCACCCTGTGCGTACCCAGCACGTACCCACAGATGAACCCGAACCGGGTTTGGGGCCTGTGGGTACGAACCCTGCAACATAGGTTTAAATATAGGCATTATAATGTATATGTGCTATGTCTGATTTTTCTATACAGATTCATGCATAAGAGAAATGAGTAATTTGGATGCTTATCTTAATCGCTGCTTCTCATGGTTGATCTTTTCCCAGATGCTATTTACTTCCGGCTGTGTGTCTGATGGATGCCTTGCTCTTAATTATGCAGCCTTTATGGATGATCGAGGGACTCTCTAAGAGCGCCCAGGTCTGTAATCAGATACATTTAAAGTAGCTAGACTTATATCCATGCTCTTTTAATTCCTTTCTCCCCAAACTGGAAATCCTGCAATAAAACTAAATCTTAGTCTTTGGTAACTATTCCTTGTCTGAATACCCCCAGCTCCTTAGGAGTACCCAAAGCCTAAGTGTTTATATAATTTTCTGTATAACCGTTCCATGGCCTAATAGCTATAAAGAATAGCGCCTTGTTTTCTCATGGCATCTAAGCAATATAGTATGTTTACTAACAATGAGCCAATGCTTTGTTTTCATACCCATTAGTCAATGATGTGCCCAATCCTTGTCCTGGTCGTAGGCACTACCAAAGTGCTCAGTTAGTATTTATAAATATTTACAGGTCTCCAGAAGTTCTGTGCTCCTCAGGTCGCTCACCAGGGAGTATGTGCCAATAATGGACTCGACCCAGATAGAGGAACGGAGAGAATTCCTTCCTGAAGCTTTTTCCCCATTTCTTCCAATAGTAGTATGATAAACCAATGTTATTATATTCACCCAGTCTCTGCAATCACTAACAATGATAATAGATATATATTGATCTTTGAGACTGTATTCACTTCTCCCCATTCATGCAGCCGATGTATGACAGATCAATGACTTTGATGAATTGCTATCTCCGTTCCCCAACTTGGTTTATCTTGACTTCTTCTAGATCAAGGTATCCATGAACTCCTGTGTCCACTATCTAGGCCAATCGAGGCTTTTGAGGGTACTGAGATCTGCTGTCTGAAGTGTATATGTCTCTGCAATAGTAATCGATACCCTTTGCTTTGGAAAGACTCTCTTTTAATACCCCCGATAAGCAAGGGACCTAGCTCTTCATTATTTATTTTCCAAGGGACGTGATCGTTAATTAAGCTAATTGGAGCAATTAAGAATAATTAATTTAGTTTATTATTTCTTAATTGAAATCGCTGCTTGCCTTGAGGACGATCACTATCTTAATAAGTTTTTCTTATCCCTAGCGGCTCCTTTTGCTATATTTATTTCTTAACTGTGATCGCTAGCTTGAATGGTTTGCTGCTTCCTATAAACAAATCTCTACCTTCAGACAGATAGAAATAAGATCGTATTCGGTGCTGGGAAAACCTTCGATTATATACCCAGAAGACTCCCTTCAATAATCGTCCTTGGTGAAAATGCATTTTATATTAAAATATTCATGTCGCTCTAGTTATCGGCAAACAAATGGAGGCGGCTGTGAGATTAGCTCTCAACATCAGACCTTAGATTTCCACCGAACAGCTTGGTGAGCATCAATAGACCCTTTGACTGACGTAGGCCTTCAGATATGTTGGTGATTATTTGTCATACACTGCCTAATAAAGATTTTGAGATATTAACTGCTTACTTAGTAGTTTCATTGCCTTTTATAATTTCATAGCATTATTTATATCTCATCTCTATATCTTAATTTATAGTTATAATTGGCTTTTGTACATATTCCAATGCTTCTATATAAATAGATTTTATTGTTTTATTTTAATTCTATATATATTTTCAATATTTATTTTATTATTTAAATTGCCAATATTTATGATAATATTTATAATTATAATATTATCTCCTGATAATTATAATTATAACAATATTCAAATTGTAATTATTTATCTATATATATATATTTATTTCCTTTTGTATTTACATTTCAGGGTTCCAAATCGGGGGACATGACATCCTCTCAAAGGAGTTAGCCAAAATAATAATAATTTTGTTTCAATAATTTATTCTTCCAAGGGGTCGGCCAGCCTATAATAAATCCATTTTGGTCTGCCCATTTTTGGTGCTGCCTTTTGTAAAGTAATTGTTGTTTCCTTAATAAATGAATCTGCCTCTTTTATCATTAATCACTGCCTTTATTGCCTCTTTTATCATTAATCTGAATTCTTAATTGTCTCCACTTTGTTCAACAAACATACCATGCATTTTGCCAAAAATTTTTGGACATCCGTCTTGAGCTCATCCTAAAAGAAATTTTGCTTGGATTCCCACCTATTGGAGAAGTATATAGTTAGAATTGGAGTTGTGCTCATGGCTTCCTTTGGCTGCTCAAATACCTTGGTGCTTTTTCATTCCACTAGAAGGAATCCTTTTTCAACAAAGTTGTGAGAGGTGTAGCTATGTTGTAATCTTTTATAAATCGGTGATAGTAACTAGTAAGCCCTAAGAAAACTTGTAGGTTCTCAAGGGTCCTAGGCATTTTCCAATCTACTATGGCCTTGATCTTGTGTGGGTTCACCTTGACTCCCTCATGTTGTTATATGACCTAGGTACTTCACCTCCATGACTCCAAAAACTCACTTGGATGGTTTAGCTTAAAGTCAATGTTGGCCAAGATTGCCCAAAGCATTATTTACATGTGGCAAGTTCCTCCAAAGTTTTGCTATATATTAATATGTCAAAAAAAATTTCAAAACAAATTTCCACATAAATGACCTAACGATTGAGTTCATTAAACTTTGAAATGTAGATGGTGCATTTGTGAGGCCAAAAGACACCACCAAAAATTCATTGTGACTGTCATAGATTTGGAAAGTTATCTTATGTATATTCTCATTACTAATATTGATTTGATAATATCTAGAATGAAGGTCAAGTTTGGTAAAATAAACAATGCCATTTAGTCCATCTAACAAATCATCAATTATTGGAATCAGAAATGTATCACTTATGGTGTACTTGATGAGCTCTCTATAATTAGGACAGATTCGCCAGGTGTTGTCTTTTTTGTGCACCATTACCACTTGAAAGGAGTAAGCACTCTAACTATGCCTAATAATACTTACCTCTAGCATCTCTTGTAACATCGTCTTGATCTCACTTTTCTTCACATATGGGTACTTGTAGGGCATGATGTTGGGTGGTTGGCTACTTGGTATTAGTTGAATGGCATGATCATGATCTCTTTTAGGAGGCAATCCTTATGGCATATATCCAAAAAGTACGAAGTGTCTATCTGCAACTGCTTGTAGATCTGATGGCGTAGAAATTTTTGATTGATGTACCACTAATGAAAACAATTGGGCCACAAACTCATCAGCCCCCTTGTCAAGCATCTTTCACATTTGACAGGAGCTTACCATTTGTGGAGACTTTGCACACAACCCTTGTAGTTTGACTGTCCTAAGTGAAAATGCATGAATAGCTCGTGGAAGTTAATCTCTGTTGTCCCTAATTTTGTAAGCCAATGGACTCTCAAAATGATGTTTGCTGCACCTATGGAGATAGCAAACATAGGGAAATCTAGTTTGTGTTCTCCCATGGAAAGCTTAATTCTATGGCATTTCCTCAAACAATTGACAACAACCCATCTACAATCATGACCTGAAATTCTAGAGCTGGATAGATAAAACAATTCAAACGAGCAACTAACTTCTTATTAATGAAATTGTGAGTTCTTGATGAGTCTATCAACACTATTATTCTCTATTTCTTCAAGATACCCACTATGTTGAGAGTTTGTGGGGTATTAATTCCAAAAAAATGCATGACAAAAGATGGCTGGTTATCTCCTGATTCCTCACTTGATTCATTGATGACCTCTTAACACTTCTTCCTCATGAGGCCCTTCAATTTAGAACTTTTTGTCAACACATCTATGTCCTTGACTATATTTGCTAATCACAATTAAAACGTAACCCTTTTGCCCTCTTTTCTTCAATTTGTCAAGGAGTCAATAGGCTGAGGGAATGGTTGTACTAGGATATTTTTCCCTCTTATGTTATTAAACCCTTGCCTTTTGGGAGATAATTTTTTTCTTTTGCCCTACATGCCATGGTGAAAGAATTAGAGATTGTAAAACGATTAAACATGTGTACTTGATGTTGGATGTGATCCTTAAGTCCACCAAGAAACAAGTAATTTAACTTCACCTTTGTATTCGTTTCCACTTGCAAGGATAGGTTTGGGAATCATTGAACATAATTCTTGACTGATTAGCCCACCAAGAAACCAACTCCTCCTTTGTAATTGTTTCCACTTGCAAAGATAGGTTATAGAATTGTTGAATATAATCCTTGACCAATTTTGTTTGCCACAATATGGCTAGCTGTCTAAGGTAATTCTCTGATAAACCATTATCATAGTGCAACTACAACTTCTTTGTAAAAATTGAGCAGGTGACACTAAGAGCCTTTTTCTTTCTTTGAGCACATAACCATCAGTACCAAATGAATTGCTTTGGTTCCATATATAGGGAAGCCGTTGTCACCTTTTTCCCACTTAGAGTTTGATTTACATCAAAAAAATTCTGCATCTGACTTATCGAAGTGGATCTTTTCTTACGAACTTACGTATATCCACCTTTGGTAGCAAGTTTGGAGACCTAGAGTGAGTGCTAGCATTTGGATCAAGATTCACTTGTTTGGATGATCTGCCTTAATTGATAGAAACATGGGGTTGTGAGACTGATTGTTTCGTAATATAATATTCAATAAGTGAAAATTTTGTTTCCATGTTAGTGATGCAGGAGCTTTTGGGTCCACAGGGAATTTTACATCACCAAAAAAATTTGTAGGTTATGTTTTCAGTTTTTTAGTTCTTTTTTGGTGTGTTTGTTGTTTGTAGTCTTATCAACTTGGTTCTAAAAGGATGTTACATGAAGGTTTCTATGTTTGAAATGGGGTTTAGTTTTGTAGCTATGCTATAGGGCATCTTTTGGTTGCTTCAAATTTTCTTCTGGTTGTCATGGAATGGTTTATGATGTTTATAAGATAGTTTATGATGTTTAGAAATTACTAGAGAAAAGGCAACAAAAGTACTGTGTATACAACTATGGGTGGATTGTGTGTATACATCTATAGGAGGACTATGTAATATTTGCTATAAGAAGTGTTTATTTCTATTGCAGGACTTGTGTATTTGTAATATCCCCTTTTCCTAGGTAGTTGATAGATGCAGTCGTTAGTCTACCAATTGGTCCCCATAGGCTAACATGGTGTTTAGGGGACCCCTTTGAGGGTGATCTATGTCTCTTTAGTAGGCTTTTTGGTGCTTATTTCAGTACTCTTCAGCTCAGTGTCCCAGTTTATTTGTGGTGTGCCTTCCAGAGGCCATTCAAGACACTTTGACCCACACTTACTATTTTTAGTAAGTCACTTGGACGTGTTGCTCATACTTACTATTTATAGTAAGTCATGGAATGGTCAGCTGCTATCATGCCTATATCTGGAAAGTTGATGGATTACTCCCATGAGTTGATATTGGTATTTATCAGGGAGTTAATGATTTAATTTATATTATTTAAGTTAATCCAGTTTAACTTTAATAATATTAAATTTTAATTATTATGGATGACTTTATAAAATGGTGTTATAAGGGGTTTAAAGGTGTTATGAGGCGTTTGAATAAATTATTATTATTTTCATGTTTTAACCCCTCAACTTTATGAGATGAAATATTTAAATGACCATCAAAAGCAAATATAATTTAAAAGCATTAAATGGCCAAGTGGGACGTGGGCTTTTGGGGAAGTATAAAAAGCATCCTTAATGCCTTTTCATTCATTCTTGTTGCACAAATTTTGAGAAGAGCTGAAAAAGCCTTGCTCTTTTGAGGATGAAATCCCTCAAAGAGGACAATGTTTGCAGGTGTGGAAGATCACCCAAGAGCACTTGATTGGATAATCTCATTCGGGGATTATATTTGTGCTTCATCAAATTGTAGGAGAGTTTCATATTCAGGTTTTGGAGGCAATTAGGGTTGTGTGTTTGCAACGTTGAGCATTATTCCATTCATTTCATACTGAGGCGACTATATTGCTGTGTAGCTGTTGCAAATCTCATTCCCCAGTCTGGGCGTGAGGGGTTTGAAGAGGTTATTGGTTGATTTCATTAGAGCAAGGCGAAGTTATTATTGTCATACTGGGGCTGGACGTGGAAATCACTGAAGATATTCATTGCTGCACCTATCCATGCTGGACATGGGTATTTCTGAATTCACAGAGTTGCTGGGCATTTGTATTGGGGTTTCCAGTGACTTTCACTAATAGTCACACCACCTAGCATAGCCGTGGCTGCTTGCATAACTCCAATATGCTATTACCGGGGTTGAAGAAAGAAGGTGAAGAGGGATGTTAGCCTTGAAGGAAATTGTGGGACTGAAAAATCAGTCTATAATTGTACAGTTTGGTTAGCTGCTACCTTTGATACCTGTAGTAGGTTTGCAATATAAAAAGGGGCATTTGAATACTGCTGGGTGTGAAGATTAAGAGCTGGATATTTATTATACAAGCTGCTATTTACTTGCTGGCTGTGGCGCTCATAATATCTGAGAGCAATCGATGCAGTTTGTCTCGCTGTTATGGAGAATGGAGTTGGTTGAAGGCTGCGTTTGACTCCAGGTATCTAACTGCTGTGTAAGAACACTATATCAGGCCAGCCATGTTAATGAATGTAAACCTGCACATTTTAGTCATACAGTCTGAGAGTTATTAGCTGCCATGTGTGACCTGTGCATGATCATTTCCAGGTCTGATTTCTGACTGATATAAAATGTTTGGTTTCCAGTACAATCCTATCAACAAATGTATTTGATGCTTATCTATATCTTAATATATAAGCACTAGTCTGAAGGTTTACCTTGCATTGTTCCTTTGTTATCTTTAATGATCTTTTTGAGAATTGGTTCCAAACTTTATGCATGCAAATTGTTTGACGTAATGACTACATATGTCAAACTGAATTAATCGAGCGAAAATTGCAATAGGGTTTGTTCCAACTGGGGTGGGACATTACAGTGTTGCTGCTATAGAGACTTCGAATTTTCTTGTTACAAGACCTATATATTTCTACTACAGGTGCCATGTACATTTTACTTTAGTTGTTGGACCTATGTATTGCTACTATAGGGGTTGTGTAATTTGCTAGTACAGTGGTTATGTATTTTGTTATTATACAACTTGTGTAATCGGCCATAGGAAGACTGCATTTTTCTGTTATAGAATCTGTGCTTACTGCTACAAGAAGACTGTGTGTGCTGTTTTCTTTTTTAAGTGTTCACAAGGAACTATAAAGTCTGCTATAGATATTAACATTTAAGGTATATATGATGTTGTCTAGATGAGTGTAGTATTATTGCTTTATACAATATAATTCATATAAAATATATATGAAAAGTTGCCAGCTATCTATCTTTTAACAAAAGGTGTTTTTTTGCCTTTTACTAATCTTGGTGGCCTCATGAGACTCTATTCATCATCACTTTCAGTAATAAAGTCTGAACAAATGATTTTTCTATATTTATTGAGGAGTTTTTATTTGAGGCCAATGATTTTGGAGGTCACGATTTAATTCCTTCTATTTGGGCGGTTGACCTTTCACATTGTTTTGTGGTGACTAGTTTCCTGCATGCACGAGATGTTTATACTTTGATCTAGATATTGGTTGGGGATTTTCATTGGTTGAACCCATGGCCAATTCTTGCTTTTTCTTTGTCTGTTTGAAGTTCTTGATGGAGGAGGTTGTTTGTAATGTTCCCATTTTTGGTCACCTCAGCATTGTAGTTATCTTCGGCTTTCTTGGTGATCGTCAATCGTGCTAGAGGGGATGTTTGATGTTGGCGATGAGCTCAGATGGTCTAGAGCTATGTCACAACATTTGGCAAATTTCAAGCAAGAAATTCAAAATTTTCCAAATTTCAAACATTTACATAAAATTCATACGAAAAAAGCATATGTTTTTTCATCAAAATACATTGTGAAAAAGTGTTATTTAAGTTTTCAAAAACAATTTTTAGGGTTTTCGACCTATTTTTGTTATAAATCACTGCTCGTGGATCATTCTATGCACATAGTTTGTTTATGGTTTATATTTTATAAATGTGTCAATATTTTATGAGTTCAAATCTATTTAGCAATGTTAAACTATTTTGATAATTCTGTGGATATATTAAATTATATTTAAAAAAAATAAAATTTGTATGGCGAATTTAATACCAAATTTTTCACCCTTGCCGAATTTCATCTGAATTTTATTGTTGCTGAATTTGATTTCGAATTTGAACCTTGTGACTAGGTCTAGAGGATGCTTATGCCACTTTTCGAAGTGAATTCTGGGTTTTGGTGGGTTATCCAAGATTCTTGGAGAGAGTGTCTATTTATAGTAAGTCACTTGGTCAGGCTGATTTTCATTATTCATTATTGGTATCATTCCAATGCAGTCAGATTTCGATTCCGATGCTTTTCGATAGTTTTCACAACTCATGTATATTATTGGCTTTAATTTAATTATTTTACTAAGGTTGCTTAATTTTATTTAAATAATTTAATGGACACCTTAGTATAATAGCTTGTTGGAAAGAGGATGAAAAGTTTTAAATCATGGACACATAATATTTGTACCTTGTGTATCAAATATTATCATTATTTTGATAAAAGGGTCTTTTGGAGCAAAAAAAAAAAAGCTTTTAATTAAAAAGTGAATTTTAAATTGTATCTTTTGGAAAGTTTGGCAAGAAAAGTATATAAGGAGATTTTGTGAGCTCATTTGGATATGCAGATTATTTGATTTTCTCTTGTCAAACCCCTGCAGTTCTATGGGATTGAATTTGGTTCATCTCAGCCTTCTTGAGGACGAAAACCCTCTTGGAGAAGATTAGTCATGGTGGTGAAAGATCTTCCTCGGTTGATTGTTGATAAATTCATCTTGAGTCTATGCTGGTGTTTCATTGTTGTGATTTACAGAAAGGAATTGTAGGTACAATTGAATATCAATTTGTTAAGTCTTGTAGACAAGACAAATTATTGAAGATATTTGCAGGCAAGAAAGGGATGCCAATATTGAGAAGTCTATGGAGTATATTCATCATATGTGATGTTGGGCGTGGGAATATCATTGGGTTTACTGTTGAGCTGGCGAAGTTTTCTATTGCAATAAATTAAGAAATTTTTCATAATGCTGGATGCCACTTTGGGAAGAGTTTGGGGCTGCAAACTGTATAAGTTATTTGCTGCTAACAAAGACATTCTACAGCCATCAAAACTTCTGTGCATCAGCTCTTCAATGTTTTCTTAAGCTCTACTTAGTTGTGGGTCTCATAAAAGGTCAGAAATATATTAATATTTTGTCAATGTATTGACCTTGCTGCTGTTAGTTATACTCAAATATATATATTAATCTTTGTATTTCATTCATAGGGGAAATCAGCCAACTGTTTGTTTTAATGTCTATCAATTTCATGAGATTTGGGTATAAAAAATGAATGCTTGGTAATCTGGTCATCAAAACAATTCAATCACATTACAAACAACTCAGAAACTATCACAGAGAGTGTGCATTCCAAGTGTTTGATGAAATGTCTACACCCACAACAGAAAAATTAAGTGCAAAAACAGGGTAGGGTTCTTACAGTGGTATTAGAGCATGCATGATTGTTTATTATATTTGCAAAAAAATTAGAAATACTCCAGTATGAGGTATTACACTGTTACTTTTCAAAATTTCATGACTGTTCATATTCTTGTTGTTAGCAACAAGAATTGGGTACTTTTCTTGGCTAAACAACAATCATTATTTATATGGCTTATTGTTCTGAAGGGACTAGACTCTCCATCGGCAGATTTGAGAGAGGGGAGCAAAGAGGTGAAGAGGGGAAGATTAATTCTTGCTGGAATGTAAAATGTTAATTTTGTTGAGCAGAGTTAAAAGAGTGTAAACCCTTGAATGTGAAGAGAGGATTGTATTTGGGAAAATGGGTGCATTGAAAGTTTGAAACCCTTGTAGTGAGAGAATGAGAGGTAGGCTACAGGCTGTATAGACTGTTGTTGTAGCATAATGGAGATTTGGTAAGCATGTTGTAATGGACTGCAATAAATTAATAAAATCTTTTATTTTGCATTTAATTGCTTCCATCGTGCAAGGATGTATGTGTGTGGTCGTCTTGGCTGCCCTTAATTGGGTTCCTGATTCCTCACTGCATCAGTTAGTCATTTCTCCTCACATGTTAGACAATTCTCCTTTTGTCTCTATCATTTCAGACTACATATTGTGCGTGCCTTCTTCCAATTGGTGCACTTTGTCATCTAATGAATAAGATATTAGATCTGAAGTCCCACTTTATCCTAACATTGAATATATATCCTCTTTGTTAGGAGGTTTTCTTGGTGTGTAGGAATTCTTGCCTCAGCTTCTAGTCTCTGGTCTCATCATGATGTTGCCAGAATACTTTTGATATTAACTTGTTCAAAACAAATCAAAATAAATTGAAATTTTTGCTATAGTTTTCCTAGGCCTAGATGTTGTTTTGCTGAAAAATCTCCAAGGATTCACTAATTGGTAGCCTTGAGAGTGAATTTGGTGGAAACACTATTTTTGCAATAACTCCTCTAAAATTGCTTCAATTATTCTCATATTTGGACTATAGCAGCTTCAATATGTTCTTGATTGTCTCTCCAAATTGCAGAAAAAAGTTCACCAAATTGAAAGAGTTATGTAACTCACAATTTGACCTCCTAAATAAAAAAATCGCTTTGCTTCTTGCTTTTTCAAATGCCAAGATCATGCTCTAATACCACTTGTAATGAAATAATTTGCACAAGTGAAGACTATAATAGGAAATATGTTGGAAATCCTTGATAATAATAGGCCACTTTGAGGGGACAAATCTCCAAAAGTCTTTAATAATAACAAAATTAACAGTATGATGATCCACTACTACTCACTACTTATTATATATAGGCATCATTAGGTAATATTACTATCCTAATCCCAATGAGGCCGATTTAGCATACTGTAATTGTACTTGTGGAATCCTAAATAACTCAATTAAGGATTTTGCTAGTCAAAAGTTGGCCACACACATCCCAATACAATCAATGGGTTAAGAGTGTAGCAAATTGATATACAAATGTTGAGTAAGAATAACATTTTATTTAACCTCCTTTCCTAGCATAAGTTCCTCAAGTTTTGTATATGTATCCCATTTGGCAAAGATAATGTGGCTATAAAGACGCCAAATACAATCCTATGTCAGTAAATGGCTATGCAAATGAAGCTCTTTTCTATTCCAAGGCATATAACTACTTAAAGGAATTGAAAAGGCTACTGATTTATCCTCATCTAGAGACTACCATGCCAATGGTAGTTTTTGAAATCGGTTGAGAGATTTATGATATGTTGAGTTTACTGTCGTGTGGTTCATGAAATAAATTGTTTGCTAACAAACAAACATATTTAGTCTTTAGTCTACAAAAAATATACACGTAACACCTTGCTCCTAAGATAAGAAGTCATATTTTTCAATCCTTTGATATGCTAGTTGTTGTCTAAATCTTGGGACCCCTCTTTGTAAACCAACAACCTTATGTTTAATTTTGGCTAAGTCTTTACCTAGGCTATGTTTTATTGAATGTCTAACTTGGGCAGTGTTTTTTCCATTTTGTCTCACTTTCCATTTTACCGCCATAGTACTTTCTTTCGTTGTCTTTTAAGCCGGGCAGTATTTTGGGGTTTTGTTGTAACTCGCTGCATGTTCTGAAGTCTTTCTTTTGAAAGGTGAGCGGTCCGTACCTAAGTTTATGAACTTGTCAAAAAGACCGCTGATAACCTTGTTTGAAGTTTTTCTAAGTCGAGTAGAAATCCGAGTGACCCCTATAACTACAGTGATGATTTGTATAGTTCTACAAAGTCCCCACTTTATCGCCAGAGCGCGTTTTCAAAAGAAATTAATTGGCCATCATACATATTATTATTTTAGAGTGCAAACAAAAACCATTTATGTAGAGTTGAATAAAGAAAATGCCATCCACATATAGCAAAATTAAACCAAAATCAAGACAACATTGTTCAGAATACGGAAAATCAATAACAGAAGTACTAAAACACTATACTTTATTATATATATGTGTGTACTGCTGGAAATACAAATTTTTTGTCGATTACATAGAAACGGGGGAACTAGATAATCAAAACAGGAAATTCTTTCAGGCCCAGCACACAGATTGCTTCTATAACCACTTGGAGACGCTCTTTCTAAGTAGGTGAGAAGATTCTCATGCGACTGTAGAAACCGGGCAAACAATCCCATGTTGTTCCACACAAGCCCCGCATGCAGGAGAGTTACTGCTTCTTCCAAGGCTTCATTCTGAGGAATAGAAGCAATGCAAATGGCATCGCCTATCAGCCCGCTCCGTGGATAACTACTAAGACCAACGATGGCTACGTTCACCCGATGAAGGTATTCTGGTTGCACCAATCTTTTTGTTGCCCTCATTCCCCAGTCATGGTGATTGGAGGTGCGGATTATGGTGTACACGAAGCTCTCTAGGAGTGTTGCATTGTGCACGTGAACTTGATTCAGAAAGGTATCTCCCAATATGTTCCACAACACTTCCTCCTCAATCTCACTTTCAATTGTGAAGACCTCCTTTAATTGATTTGACAGTCGCCTAAAAAGAGGACTACACTCGATCTCTTCAATGGTGACAAAATCATTAATGGATACACCATCACTTTGAGTGCTAACCATGTTTGATATTGCAAGATGGCGAAGTGAGGTTGTTCTTGTTGAATTTATAGAGGGTTGGCGAGACATGTTAACCAAGAACAATCAAGATGATAGGATGGGGAAGTGGTCTGAATTAATGGTTGATATGATGGGAATTTAAGTTACATTCCCAATTGATCTCCCTGCGGGACAACTTGCACGTGTGACAGTTGTTTAATGCTCAATTGGTGAGGTATGCGAACTGTTTCTAAATCAATGGCCACGAGGTGAGAGTTAAATCAAGAAGTGTTCGGGAATCATTTAAGGTCTTTTCACTGGCGATACAATCATTCCAGTTATTTATTATTTCTCGGCCACTGGTCTCCAAGAAAGACAGTTACGCGGCAAGAAGACATTACCACAACAAATCAGTAACTGTCAAGAGAGGAATATGACCCCTATATCTAGTCGAAAAGGTCATTCAACATGGGTCTGATCTCTAGAGATTATACTGTGTTGTAACTGAGGAAGGAACACTTAGAATTTACTTTGTTAATTTATTTCTAATTGTAGTGACTTTCAATCTGTGTATTGTGAATGAAATGTAATATTGATCGCACTGACCTGTGAGTCATGTGCGGAATAGAATATATTTTTTGTGCAAGATTTATTCAACTACATTTATTTCTTCCATTGCAATTAAGAAATCTTTTGTTTCATGCATATACTAGATTTCGTCATTAATTAAGTATAGTCTTTGAGCTGTCTGATTGATGATCCCTTAGGATTTATTTTACATTAATCACATGTTTATGGATTAATGTCAATTGATTTATCGCTTTTTGGTTAAAAGCTACTTATCTTTCATTTAATTCGCACGAGGGAGTTGTACCTCTCAATTCAAACGAAAGCCACAAATGCAATTGTGGCCTTTCCAGAGCTGTTAGCGGATTGATACTAGTGCTTATCAGGCAAGAGAATCATTGTTATCACCATTTTTATCAGAGGGGCCAATTCATTCGCTAACACTAGTTACTATTAGAGAATTTTCTTGGGTCAACATCTAAGAAGCAAAGCTTGGAAATTTATTGACTTGAGCTTTTTCAAACAAACTTTGATTTAGTCAAAGCACAAATCATGTAATCAATATTTAATAAACGTGAAAATAAACCACAAGAATGATGGCTTTATTTGAGGATCTTAAATAAGTGCTTGATGTGAAACCCAATTCAAAGCTAAGAGGCTTATGATGGATTGTTTGTTTTAAGTGAATGTACTGTGAATATATTTTTTCCAAGTATTGCCATTAACCTTTGTTTTGCTTGACAGGGAACTGAAGTAGGCTTGCTATATTTTTGTTTAGAGTCACAAAGATGCCTATAGAATTTTAATTTATATCATATTTTAAATGAATTTAGTATGATTTTTTTTTCAAGTAGTGTCATTAATCTTCTTTTTTTGCTTAATAGGGAACTAAAGGAGGCTTTTACTATATTTTTTATTGGGAGTCATGAAGATACTTAAGAGTTTTAATTTATCTCTTGCTTGCAGGTACAATGGCAAAAAGAGTACAGGGAGAGAATTTTCAGTGAGTATCAGGTGAATAGCATTTCATCTTTTTCTTCTTCCTTTTGGATTCTTCAAGCTGTAGTTTAATATTTCAGAAATCTCATTCAAAACCAGTGTTGAATTCTTCAACCCTTATTTAAATTGTATTTCCCAAGAAAACCATTGTATGGCTCAAGGATTAGTCTACTGGAAGTTTCAATAATATACAATGATGTAAATTAGGCCGACTCCTTTATTCTCTTCACCCGTGACATTCTTTCTATTCCCAAAAATTCAACCTCAAGTCCTTAATAAAATTCCTTTGAATATTCAACAGGCATTAAATAATCTACTCCTTCACAAAGATATCATACGAACTTCAAAAGATAACTGTAGAATGGTACAAAAATGTGTTCAAATAATTGATGTTATATTTACACGAGAAGCAAAAGCTTCAATAAATAGATTACAAAGACGTTTCTAAAAGAAACAAACGTTAACAGAAGACAAAAAATAGAAACTAACTAAAAACGACTAGATGACCATTAACACAACAAATAGAAAGATATTATACTAATACCCTCCGTTAATGGTCATTGTTCTAACTACCTAGAGAAATAACAGAGAAGGCTGCCCCCTTCTTCTCAGAACGCTTCTACAACAAAAGACAAGAGCCTGCCACTGACTATTTCATTGGAGATGAGTTTGCCACCAACCCTTCCAGAAATTGCAGAACTTTTGGAAAAGACCAAAACGGATCATAGAACATCCAACCTAATGTTGGGTAACAAAACTGCCCCTCCTTGTAACTAGAGACACACTAAGAAAAGCTACCACGATTTTGAGGAAAAATTGGTAAACCCTCCAAACTTTTGCAGATGAGCATGACGCTCTAGAACATACTACAACAAACCCCACTAAGGAATCCCACACAACTCTGCGAATTATAGAAGCCAAGAAATTATTTTTGAGGATAAAATCGAAAAAACCAAACAGGTAGTTGGCACAAAAGCCGAAACACAGATATACATAACATCGTTTTTAAGGAAAAATGGTAAAACCTTTCCAGAAACCAGAGAGCCCTCCCAAACTACGAAAACCCTGACTAGGGCATGTAGGAGCAAACCTTAATTTTTGAGGAAAAAATTATATACCCTCCCATGATTTTTTTTCAGGCAAAAAATTAGAAAACCAAACAGAATTTTTTTAAGGAGAAAAAATTACTAAAGCCCTCAAGACATTTTTTTAAAGGGACAAAAAATTATTAAAAACCCAGGACAGAGTTTTTTTTCAAGGATAAGAAAATATTAAAAACCCAACAAAATTTTTCTTTTGAAAAAAATTATTAAAAAACCCACAGAACATCGATGCCTAGAAAATGAAAATGGCACAGAAAAAACTGGGAGGACGAGTGCACAATGATCTTCAACACCCATGATTTTTAACCTGCACAATTTTTAGGAGGTCGCACAGAAAAAGTCCAGGACCCTGAGAATGCAAGGTCGCGCATGGGCAAGAAATGAGCAGAAAAAACGCCGGTCTAGGTCGTGAGTTGCAAAGGCCTAGAAGGGTTGTGCGCCAAGAAAATCTCAAAAAAGCAAGACACAGTTTTAAACACCCAAAAATCTTGACGGCCAGAGAATCCAAAAACCGTGATTAGAACCCACATGTGTGGCATCACGATTTCCAAAACCAAACTTGGTTGATCACGCGGGAGAGACCAGAAAAGTCACGGGCAAAAAAATGTCTTCTGGAAAATGCGATTTACTGAACCAAACTTGGTTGATCGCATAAACAGTAGAGATGCCAATACCAGATGTGATTTGCCACAAAATGCCCGCAATTTTCACAGGAAAGCCTTCAAACTTTCTTCAAAAATTAATCTGCAATTTCTTGAAGAAACCCATGTGATCTCAGAAGATCTCTAACAAAACGGTGTGAGTGGATACAAAACGAACCCTTCACTGCACGATAGACAACTAGAAGGAGAAAAATTGTCTAAGAAGGTTGTGATTTTCTATTGCACACGAAGCTGTGCAAAAAAAAAAGAAAGAGAAAATCAACGATTAGAAAAATCAATTTTTCTCCCACTCAACCCAATCCGCTCTGATACCATGTTCAAATAATCGATGTTATAGTTACACGAGAAGCGAAAGCTTCAATAAATAGATTACAAAGACGTTTCTGAAAGAAACAAATGTTAACAAAAGACAAAAAATAGAAACTAACTAACAACGACTAGATGACCATTAACACAACAAATAGAAAGATATTATACTAATAAAATGTACGTCCAAATTGTACGAAATTATTTAAATTTACTGGCTCCATTTTCTATTGTAAATACTTCCTCTAACTCGTATAGTTTTCAAAGACCCTTTCAATAAAATTAAATTAAACTGATAAATTCAGGGTTAATGATTTCTTGCAATGAAATACCTGATTCCGATACAAAATTGATATTAAAAAACCTCTGATAATCTCAATTTAATCCCAGCACAATCCCTTAGGTGAGACTGTCGGCAATCACCTAGGAAACATCTCTTAGCTTCGGAGGTGATATTCTCCATGAAGATGAACATCCTCACGAAGTTCTGCACAAACTTGCAGCAAACACTTCTCCAGAAAATTTCATCCATAATCCACAAATGAACTCCAAGAAACTTTTAATTCCCTCTTTTGTAACTCCACCGCCTTTTTGAAAACCTCCAAAAATACTTTTTTTTTTTTTAGTTTAATTATTTTTAAGAGTTAATCCTTATATCACCCAAAAGTGACTTCATTAATTTAATTAACTTTGTAATATCCACCCCAAATTTTTCAAATTTTGCACTTTTTAGCATTAGCAAAATAGCAATGATAAGCAACTAAAATAAACTACCTTCCACTTTTTGATCACCTAGATCTTGATGTGGGCAAGGTGAGAGCATACGGTGGCAAGGTTTACATTGCAAATGATAACATAACAAGCAAAGATAATCAACTATAATCAATAGCCTTCCACTTTCTGATCACCCAGATCCTGATGTGGGTAAGGTGAGAGCATATGGTGGCAAGGCTTACATTGCAATGCTGTAAAAAAACCACTTGTTCAGTGGGGTGAGTAATACAACTGAAAAATAAAGAACTATTACGCTTTTCAACAGTGAGTGCAATAAGGGCCACTTATGTAGTAGGGTAAGTACTAACAGCCACTTCTTCAGTGGATATGAAAGATACCACTTGTTTAGTGGGGTGAGATACAATACCACTTATTCAATGGGGTAAGTAGCCAAAACCAAGAAGAGCAAATCACTGACTGGTACTACCAAATCAGTGATACAATAGAATTCTCAATAAAAATGATATCACAGTTACAATCCAGCTGCTAATGATATAGAAATATGAAAACAATCCCCCAATTACGTCCAATCCACTGAAATGAGACCCCCAAGTGAAGCAACTACAATATACCTGAGTATAACAGCCTGCAAGAGGCTGTACAATCTCAGAAAATAAGTTGCAGCAGGTGTGTGACACTCAGAATTGCTGGTGCAAGTATAGGCAGCTCTCAAAATCTTCCCTATTCTCATTAATGTGACCAAAGGTCACTCCCAAACAAGCTGCAGATGTCAAAACAGGTCTAGGCGCCTCCAAACTAGTCAAATGATGCCCAAAAAGAGGGATGATTCACCCCTTAAATTCCCACGCCCCTTCCTAGGAGTGGTATGGCCTGCTATGGGGGCGACCAGCTTGGGAAAAATCAGAAACAGCTCCAAAAATTCCGCAACCTTGCAAAACAGGTCGCTCAACTCAAAGAAATCCTTAGTAAAAAGCCCACAACCAAAAACCTTGCTCTCCAATCAGCATCACCAAAACAAGGGGTACGGCCTGATACAGGAACTGTACAGTCAGCAAGCAAACCCCTTCAAGAAACTCACTCCAAACATTCTACAAGTCAGGAAAATCACACCAAAATATATAGCAACTAGAAAACATCAAAGCAATCCATGAAGAAATTCAACGGAAATCTTCACCAATATCTCCAACGGTGACTCTTGCAGTGAAATCACACCAATGTCCAATTAGGGAGTATCTCTCAACTTCGAAACTAGAGCAACCTTGAGGGTTTTCGTCCTCAAAGCCTTGAAGAATTCAATCCAAAATCTAGTAGCACTTTGTTAACTCAAATCAACATATGCAAATGAGCTACCCATAGCCTCCTTCTATAACTTTTTGGAGGGAGGTGTTACAAATTTGAAAATAATAAAATAATCCTCCGTTTCAAATTTGCTTTTATAAAATAATATTAACCTCCCATGCCAATGTCCCCCTTTTCTCAAAACTAGGTGTCCAACTTGGGGCCTTTTTCGCCTTTGAGAAACATTAAAATCACTTAAGTAGAAATAAATTATAATTTGACATTATACTTAAGTGAAATATTAAATTATTTTACCCCATAAGCCAGAAAATCCTGAAACAACTCAGAATCCAATTTTGATTGCACTGAACTGATGTGGAGGTATTGGATGAATGAATTAGGCTATTTTGGACACTTTCTAAAAATAGGCATGCTCTCCAAGAAGTTTGGAGAACACCCATATCATTCAATGACATTGCAAAAAGTGTCATTCAACTCAAAATCATACCCTGAGCTCAAAGCCAACATCAAAAACCAAGAACTGTTGCTACTGCATCCTCCAAGGATCTTGGAGTCCCCTTAATCCATCCATTTAGCCTACGTGACTCAGGAAATAGGCTAATGGCCACTAAAAAGCTTAGGATTGAGAAGGGGACATTATAAACTTTTCCAGAACTTAAGTCACTTTTGCAAACATTTAAAATAAATAATTTAAGTTGCTTTTTGATTTATGCTTTTTGGACAACTTAAAAATAATTATTTAATTAATAATTTTTTTCTGCACAGCCTATTGAAAATACAAAAAATATTGAACTGAATCATAAGTGATATTAGCAGGTGCCAGAATACAAAGGCTTATCAGAAACATCAAACATCCCCTCTGGCAATCACCCAAAAATCTGAAATTAATTATGATGCTGATGTAACAATAAAATGGGGACATTACACTTCCTCCAAGACAAAGAAGAAGATAGGCAATTCTTTCAACATTATTGGAAAGCTTGGACATGATGAATCTAAATGTTGGCAAAGGTTAGAGGCTTGGAGGAACCTATGTAGTAGCACAAGATTTCTAACTCCAAACCTTCTTCCATAGGTAAAGGGAAAGCCCTTACCACATGAGCTTTGCATGGTTCATCATCACATAGATTGGATATCGATTTAGGTGTTTCTCACCATATGACCTACTCACATGATCTTCTTTCTTCACTTTCAAAGAGCAGTATTTCTTAGATTACAATGGGAAACTCTTCACAAATTCTGGTTTTGGGACCTAGCACAAGACAATTAGTAGATGGGTGCATCAATTCTCTTGGTTCCAAAGATTTCTATTAATATCTTCTTTTTGTTTCTCAGATTTGTCATTTTGGTAAGGGAAGATATTTGAGTTTACTTCACATGGTATAATCATTCTAGAGCTATAGGATCATAAGATTGTTTTTGATTAGAAAAGCAAGGAAAGGGCCCTGATTCCATCACTTTTAAAACAGCATAGGACAAAAAGAAGAAACAATAGGAGGGCATGCAAGCTCGACCAAACAGCTAAAGGGCATGTAGGCCCATCAAAACAGTGAAACTAATGAGATGCAATAGAAAGAAAAAAGACCAAGAAACCACAACACCTAGGCTGGCAGATTAAACTCCAATCTGCGAGGAGGGCATTCAAGGACGCTTCCCAGTCCTCTTTCACATTTTGTTCTTCGTCGCCTTTAACCCTTTTTTTCTTTTGTTTGATGATTTTAGAGTGGCCAAAAGCAATCCCCTTAACAACCTTGTTCATAATGCTATTTGTGAGCGTTATGATTTTGGAGATGGCATTTTCCATACGTTTATCTTGTCATTGTTGCTGCTGGTTTCAAGTCTCTTTTCCAACTCCACCTTGGCCTGTAGATCCTTAATATGTGTATTGTCTTTTCCTTTAGTGGTCTTGAGCATGTTTGTCGTAGGTCCCTTATCCTCATTTTTATCCAAGATTTCCAAAAACTCAGGGGAGGGAGGAACTAGAGTATCTATATCCATTACTTGTGTAATGCTCCACCATGAAACCTTAGAGGACAACACACTAACACACCTAGAATGAGACAATTTTTTTTTATTTTTAAAGAGTGCATATAACACATTATTGCAAATGAACATTAACACAATTCAACCCTCTAAGGTTCACAATGCGCTACATGATTTCCCATCATCTAATGTACAAGAACTATAAGATAATGTATTAATTAAAAGCTAACATCAACTATGAATCACATCTAATCATTTAATATAATCAAGTAATCCATGAGATACAACCATAACATGAGTACATAGAAATTAATTGTTTCAAGTCATTCAATTAACATGTACAATAACATCAGGTGCATATTCCATCACATAATAGAGTTCACATCAACATCCATCATTACACTTATACATTAGGACGACAATTCCTCACAAAAAAGTGAAGAGAGTACATCAGGAGAGTAATACATGATACAATTGAATTGCAGTACAATACAATACATGAAGATACTCCACATTAATAGGGACAAGTGCCGAAGACTTCAAAACCAGGAGCAATCACCATGAACACGAACAAGTGAGGGAACCCAAAGGAGTGCATAGCACATTCCACCCAACCATGTGGAACCCTAAGGTCCAGCCCCCGTGCTAGGAGATAGCATTAAGGTCCCACCATAAAATCCAAGAGACAAACGACGACACAAAGACTAACATAACTCCAACGTACAAACACGGTACAACTACACAAGACAACAAGAACAGGTACTAATTAACATTAAACGACAATGCATCACTTCCAAAGGCACACTACATCAAGAGAGACAAGAATCAAGAGGATACTAAGTTGCCATAGGAGGAATGTCATCACACAGGTTGCTATGGGTTAACCTGGCATAACCTTCCTAGGCTACCGAACTACTTGACCTCCTCTACCGGCCGCTGGACCCCCATGCACGCTATGTGGGATCAACATACCTTCCACTCGGACTAAGTAGTCAATCTTGCCATTCCAGGCCTTCCTGTCTCACCTCAAGCCTAAACAAGCGCTTGAGCCATGAGAGAGGCTTCCATTATCTTTATTTAATGTGAGAACTACCCAAACCCCCTAATTCAATAATTAGATTATCACTTGATTAAACTCACAATGGGTTACTCTAGACCTGCCACTTTGTGCGTCGGACCCCATTGAGAGCCACTCCCCTACTGACAACTATGAGACCCAAAGAAAACAAGAGAGCAAAGTAAACTTGCACGACAACATATCTCAATAACATAATCACAATGTGAGGCAAAACCCTTCCCGCTCTCAAGTTTCAACTACAATAGTGAAAATATCGTGCTAGGCTAAAGTCCATCATGTACTCATAAGTACAAAACTATCATCACAAAGGATAACAAAGAATTCCATCAGAAAGACAATTCTCCCAAGCCTCTGGAAGACTCATAATACACAAAGAATTGAGCCAATGAACAATGCTCAAGGATATTCTCATCACAAAATCAATACATCACTTTTACGCCAAAAACCCAGAACCATAGTAGAACCAAAGGTTACATAATGTATTTACAAAGCATCCATCCCAATTCCTGATTAAGTGCTATAGAAATCAAAGGATACAAAGACAGGTTATACAAAGTAATCAATCCAAGCTTCCTCAATATTCGTTTAAACAAGAAATAACCTATTTCCATTATAACTAATCTTTCATTTATGCTAGACACAATTATTCCAATCTTTTATATCTAATGTTCCCTTGCTTAAATATTTATTTACTATTACATAAAAGCAACTACACTCTTTTACAAAGAGATACCATATGCCTACGAGCATACATTTTCACACACAAAAATATATATATATATATATAACAAACGCCGGTTCCAAAATGATGATTGTAGAAAACAGCAGTATCCATACATATATATTCAAATAACCATGTATCTACATATATCTATACAAATATCGATATATATATATATACACCAAAAGGAGCCGATTTCTGCATGAGAAGATACAACGAAAAGGGAACCACTGAATGTCAATCTACAGACAACCTAATATATAGCATCGATCTCACAGAAGCTGAAAGTAGAGATTTGCATGCAATTAAATAACTAATCCCTAACTACCTATGAATTACAATAAACTAAGCTTCATCCTATAATTCATGACGGTGGAGAACAGTGAAATGCAAAAGGCAAATTGGCTAATTCTGTTTACACAAGAACGCATGTCAAACTTAAGGCTATCGGTTCAACAAAGCCTTCTACAATTTCGAACTTATGACCACCTGCTAGCACCCAACACTATAATGAATCGGCCTACAAAATTCATACTTTGAATAGCCAGTACATAGTAAACACTTCAATCACCCTTCTAAAGATATTGATTGTAAAGGAGACCACAATGATAACTTCAAGAGGACGCAGGAAGAAAAATAGCAATGGAATTTCAAACATAGAGAATCCACTGAAGAGAAGAAGACAATTACATCCTACAACGCTGATACAATATGTTGCAAGGGCTGACATCTCCTGGAAAACATCAATGTTCAAGAAGTAAGAGCATGTCGACTGAGTCAACAACCCATTGTTGACAATTTATTTCTGCTGACATTTGTTTCAGTTGACAATAATAAACATATATATATATATATATATATATATATATATAAAGAATTGGCATGAAGCAAATATCATACATCCAAGCCTTGACCCCAAATTCAATTGGCTCACAAACAAATGTTAAGAATTCGGTAAAAGAAAGGAACTCCCTCAGACACATGCATTGCATGAGAGGGTTAACCGCCGAATATAGTTCCTATTCTAAGGTTAGATCTAACCAAATGGTACGCTCAGAGGCGGCAAGAGAACTACCAAATCCAGTTGAATAAATGGAGGCTCGACATTGCTAAGAAAAGAATGCATATCAGATAAGAGGAGCGGCGGATTCTACAACATAACCATAATCAACTCCTTTCTAAACCACAGATAATCGATGCTTATCATGAATGTTACTAGTCAACAAGATGGAGGAAATTCTTATATAAAGATAATTTTGAATATTCCAGCCGCCGACTTTAATTTCAACTACATGCCGACATTGAATTTCCCTAGCAGTTTTTATGTTAAAGCAATTTTCTTTAGATACCATAGACTCCAAGTTCGTAATAGATCAAAAGGAGGAGATATAGGGTGGCGCGCCTGCAAAAACTATTAAGCTAAACCAAAGTTTGAAATAATCTAACAAGATTTAGGAAGCATATACTTAGACTTACGAATAACATTGAACACAACATTACCCACTCAATGTATGAGTTGATATGACCGATTTGAAATAATTAATTTCCATGCAGTCAAAATAAATTCAAGGCACATAAAGACTGCATAATGCGCACCTACAGATTTGTTTGTTCACTATGAAGGTACGACTAAATTCGATAGTTACATGGCCAATACCTTAAAACAAATACTTCCAAAATAAACAAGGATTCAAATAGCTAAGGAGCAATGAAATTTCAACCCAATTACTAGTCTATCGAATGATAAGAAGATGAAAGAAATTTAAGATATAATGACCATTGGCTACCTGGCTGTAGAACAAAGTGATCACTGGACAACGTCCAAGAATAGGTGCATGCAAGGAGGTGTTAAATGAGGAAGACCGATCATTTATGACTAAGCTGAGGAAATCCTGATGAAATCCAAGAAGAGGCAGAGGCTTGAAGGGTAAATTTTACCATTGATGCAATTAAGAAATATATAAAGATTTACGGTCAAATTTGGAAAAACATCTCGAGCAAGCCAATTTACAGAACCATCAAAGATCTACTCAAATAAATATTTTACCCCAGACACAGAATCGTGTGCTATACTTTTCAGATCAACATTAAATTTAGGAGAGATTATGGAACCTGGATTAATCAATAGCTGAGTTAAAAGAGAGTTGTCAACCTCGAATACCAGTCGTAGTTCAGTTTTTCCCCAAATCTTCAATTACAGCCTCAAGCTCTTCTGTATCCAGCTCCACTACCAAAACCCCCAAAACCTCCAAGAACAAAACTTCAGAGCTTCTCTACTCCCCAAATTTTTTTCTGGAACAGAGAAAAACAATTTCAAGAACAAGAAACTCCGTACAACAAAATGCAATAATTTTCCCGAAAATAATCCAATTGCCCCTCTGTTAGTTAACTTCCACTTCCTTAATAATTGCCCCCTTTTCGCAACTGCATTCCACTCTAATTAAATTGATTTATTTTCTTTTAAATTTTCCCATTATGCACAATTCACTCAACTTGTTTTAATTTTATAACTTTTAAATCATAATTTGTAATTGCACACACTTAACTATTTAATATATATTTAGTTTATTAATTTAATTTCTCATAAAATTTACTTACACAATTTTTTTAATTTAATATATTTATTTTAATATTTCATTTAAATCATAAGGTTTAATTTATTAAAATGAAATAATTACTTTAATAGTATTTATTCAATTTATTCTTCAATCATATAAAAGCTTCTAATAAATTATTATAAAGCCTTTTAAATCCAATGATCCCTAGTAAACGAAACAATCAAACAAAGACACTCCTCAATCACATTACTCAAACCATGCTATCAAGCTATTAACTCAAATGGACAGACCAAGCCTCATACAGCAACATGGTCAGGACAAAGCGCGGAGGGGCATTACAACCTCTGTATCCTCGGCCTCTTCTTGTGCATTCTCCTCTCCCAACTCCTCCTTATCAATTTCCTATTCCTCCAATTTCTTCATCGTCTTGCATATCCTCCTCTGACTCGTTCTTTGAGTCTTCCTCCTTCCAACCATCATTTATACTTGCCAGAGCACCTCTTCATCCAAAGGAGTGTCATGTCCCCAATGGTAGAGAACGGAATACATATTTAAATATTAGCCACTTGATATAATTGTTAAAGACAATAAAATTAATTTATATAATATTAAAATAAGAAGCATATAGTACAAAATAGAACATAGCAACATTTGAAAATGACTATTTCTCGATTAGATAAATGAGTAACAAGCATAAAGCATTTACATCGACCTCATTAGTAATCACGAGTATCGGCAAAGGTTTAGTCTTTACCAGGCAATAGCGTCCACTGGTCTTCTTGGAACTATCAAACCTAGGAGAAACTACGACATCCCTGCCAAACTCCTACAACCGACACATTCTCAGAAGGTATAGTCATCACTAATTAGTGGTCACGTATCAAAAGGGAACCGAGCAAATGGAGTCGCATCGCATTGACGGGACTCATCACATGCTGAAGTGACGGGATTCACTGTATGTTTGGCAATATATTATAAGCATCGATTATTGGATATTCAAGAAACCACTCTTTGCTAAGGCAGTTAGAAAATACCTTCACTAACATAATCAAATAATACATTAATCGATTTCATTTAAGCATATAACAAAATACCCCTTAATCACCAAGAGGTACCTCCATTCGCAAGGACGCATCTTGCTAAAGAGTCGCGATCTATCATAACATTAGAAAATGAGAACGCCAAGATCAGTCATGGGATCATTGGGGTAACAAGAAGAAGATGAGTAGGGAGCAGATAACGTGGGAAATATAGCGCTCAGGTGATGTATTCACTAGCACTAATATTTAGCATATTTTGAATATCAGAAATAGAAAATTCTTCAAACGATAGAGGCCTGAATATCCAATGCATGAGTTTCTAGACCAATAGACTGTCTTCATGACTCAATCTGATGGTTTCTGTGCTATTGCTGATCTTTGAATACTTCTAAACAGATTAGTCTGAATCTGAGTATGTGAATATTAGTCAAACATAATCTGACCATTAAGATTGCTGCATTTATGAAATGGCTAATTCTGACTCGGTATTGATCAAAGCATTGTCTTTTCATGTGAATATATATTCTTGATGCTATTTACATGTCAGTAGAATGAAATGTGATAAGACTGATCATAGGCATATATATATGTATATATATTGTTTCTCCATTTACTTAGAATTAAACATACATACTAGATGTTGCTGATCTCATTAGTAGTACAATACTGAATACTCTCTTTAGTATTATCATAATTATAATGGTTCTAGGCAATGACTTTTACATGAACTTAAAAGAATCAAAGATGAATGCAAATGTATTTAATTGGTTAAAGATTGTCTTCTGAGTGTTTGCAAACCTACTAGGGAGGAAGGGCCTGAGAAAAGTGGTGCCTAGAAACCCCACTCAAGATCCGCCTCTGGAACCCAAGGCAAGGATGGGCCATGGATGAGTGGAAGCTCCACTTAAGATCCACCCAGTCCTAAGGCATGGGTGGCCCATGGAGGGGTGGGGGTCCCACTTGAGATCCACCTAGGCCATGGAGGGGTGGTAGGCCTAGATCACATATAAGCTCCGTTAGCTTCCCCCAGTAGGTTAAGTGTCTTCAGAGGTGATGACATGGGTGTTGAAAGCAGGTTCAAGTCGCCAAGAAGAGAGAGTTGTAGTACACAACCTCTTGGGCTTGGCAAAGAACTTTGGGCGGATCTACCCATGCCACTCCTCCTATGTCTTCATTATTGCTTTTGTGATTATGTTTATATTTTGGATATCTAGATATTAATGCTAACAGACATATGTATATGTGGAAATGTTGTTAATATGGTGAATGCAGATTTCAATCCAAGATTACTTCATTAGAGAAAACATTCCTTTGAAAAGAAGAAACCCTAAACCTAATCATCAAGCGAATTCTAGGGCAAAGCAGGACAAGGGGCATTACAAGGAGGCAGCTCCTCCAAGGGGGTCAGCCATATCAAAAACCAATAAATTTTATTTATTTATTTTACTTGCCCAAGATGGGCATTCAAATGCAAGGGGTCGGCCCCTTAAAATACATAAATTGGGGCACCACTCTAAAGTGGGGTCAGCCCATTTTATTAATTTTTATTTGCAATTTAATTTTCACAGAGAAGGGCACTAGACATGGGTCGGCCATTTAGGTAAATAATAAACAATTACTTATGCAATTTAATATTTAATTTGCCTCCTCAATTTTGGGCACCAAGATAAATCGCTCATTTAATTGCTTCCATTTTTCTCCTTCCTTGTACAATGATTTCTTGATATTGGTGCCATAAATTTGGCACACGACTTTATTGATTCAACCTTAATAATTTAGCCATCTCTTGATTTTGGGCTTGCCCTTTGACATCAATGACAACATCTTCAACAATCTAGTCTATACACTTTTAACATCAATGACAAACTATCCATTCCCCTTTGACATCAATGACAATATTTCCAACACTCTTAGTTCCATTAGTTGCTTCATTCAACCTTTTAGCTTAATCCGTTTCTCCCATTTTTCCATTTCCCTTAGCATCTTTGGACCCATAATTACATGATTCTCTAACTTACACCATTGGAGGGAAGTGCTGTATTTCCTTCCATACAATGCCTCAAATGGTGCCATTTTGATGGATGGACAATAAGAATTATTGTATGCAAATTCTACTAATGGCAGGTACTATTCCCAGTCATACTGTTTGATCAATGTAATATGTTCACAAGAGATTATCAACTACTTGGTTTACTCTTGTGTTTGATCATCAGTTTTTGGATTTTATGTAGTATGCAAATTCAGGGTTGTGCCTAAGGCTGATTGGAGTGTTATCCAAACCTTAGAAGTCATTTGGGTATTCTTATCTGATATTATTTTTTCTGGGACACCATGCGATCTACAGATTTGTTTTACAAGCCTCCTCGCTAAAGCAGGTGAGTTAACCTAAAGGTCCACAAAGGTGAAATGAGCAACCTTTGTAAGTTTATTGACTCCTACCAGAATTTCAATTATGTTATGCTTGTAGGGTGTCAAAGGTAATCCTTGTATGGAGTCCATATTTTATAGTTTTCCACTGATATTCTGGTATGTTATGGGAATAGAGCAACCCTGTTGGATGTACATATTCTAGTAGTGTTGCACTCACAAATCACAATTGAATATAAACAGTTTTCAGTGACTTCAGAACCTAGTTTAAAGTGTTTTGATATTTTGCTGTACTAGGGTGGATAGATAGATGTGGTATTTTTATAAGATAAAAATAAATATATTTCAATTATGATGTATATGTAGTGCAAACTACCCTTTTACAGTTCCTGACACTGTTATTCTGTTTCACAGCCTCTACATAAAGATTTACACACCTTGAACCCCCATGACTACTGTGTTCAGACTTTTGTTGATGCTGTTAAGGAGAATACACAAGAGAGCTTTAGACGGATAGTTATGGAACCCTTGCCTGGGGTGTATGCATTTGATTTGCTTCAGAAAGGATTTTGCCAATTACTAATAGATGAAGTAAGCTCTCAGTACAACTGTGGAAATTGGCAGATGAGGTTTAGCTTTGCGTCAAACTGTTGTATTTCAAATTTCAATACCTGATAAAAATTCTGTGTCTGCCTTTGTATTTATTTTTTTCTTTATTTGTACATATCTGAATTCCTAGGTGGAGAATTTTGAGAAGTGGGTTGATGCTACAGAATTTGATGTTATCAGACCGAATACAATGAACAAATATGGAGTTGTTCTAGATGATTTTGGATTTGACAATATGCTTGATAAACTGATGATTGATTTTATCAAACCTTTGGCATCAGGTATGTGTTTGCCATAACCTTTTAATTTTAGTTTGCTTTCCACCATCAACATTTCCATTCCTTCTTGCCTAAAGATGCAAAGTATTTTTCTAATCCATTTCTTTTTAAAATTGGCATTTGAGTGAACACGTGCCCTCATATTTTTGGCCTTGCAGTCTTGTTTCCAGATATTGGTGGCTCAACTCTTGATACACATCATGGTTTTGTTGTTGAGTATAGCAAAGAACGAGATCTTGATCTTGGTGTGTGCTTTGCTTCCATTCTTCTTTCTCAATTTTTTTTTTCAGTTGTGTACAAGGTAATGGCCTTTAGTATAATTCAGAATATATGATAATATAGAGCCAGGAAAGTTTTTAAATGCACCATGAATTTGCTAGAATTATTTTCTGATGCTCCTACAGTGAAAACTGTTGACTAATACACATAAATCTAAAGGGTTTTCTCTTGGTATTTTGTGAATCTTCATGAAATTTGAAAATAATGTCTCTGCTTACTTGGTCGCTACAAGTTATGTGTTTGTAACTCTTTTATATTGATGGATTAATGAGGGTAGAAGGGAACCTTGGCCAGTGGGACACAAATAGAATCCACTCTATAGGTACTAAATATGTGTGTTCCATTGTTTCTGGATTAACATGTTGAAGCTTGATTGTACACAGAGCTTGCCCAATGGTTATTAGGGGCTAAGAAGGGAGAGAGGTTTGAATCCAGGGTCTCATTGTATAAATGTTCTATCTTAACCAGTCAACTTAGCTTGCCGGATTTGTGTGTTTGTAACTCTTACTGTTATGTTTATTATGCATTTTAGTACTTCTTTGTGATGGTGCTCTGTTTGCACTCTGAATTGTAGAACACAATCATAGAGCATTATATTTACTTCCCAAATTCCATCTGCACTCTTTTCTTTCCTAAATTTGTGAAAATGTCTTGGTTTGTGCTTTTTTAAATTGTTTTCTTGTAATGTTTATTTTGTTGGTCATGGTCAAGGTAATAGCTTGTATTACAATTTAGAATATCTGAAAACATTTGTGTTCTCGGGGACGTGTCCTTGGCTCTTAAACCTCCATCTCCATCTCCAATGGCATTTCGGGTATGGGAGGTCAGTAGTGGACATCTCCTGGCTGTCCCCAAAACCCATAGTTGTAAGAATTGGACATGATAATTACTCGGCAGGCCCAAAAATTTTAAAAATTGGGGACTTGGCAAATTAATCAAACATTTGAAAATACAAGTTTTAAAAATATTTTTCAAAAACACACATTACTGCATTTGTAGAACATATTATTAATTTCTATCATATATAAATCAAAATTAGAGTTTAATATATATCATAAACCAAAAAACGAGTTCAACCTCTGAATAAATATCCACCTCAAGATTTGGTATCAATGAAAATTATATATCATAAAATTTGTCTATGACTAAAGCCCAAAAAAGTTTGTTGCCACTGTGTGGGTGTTGTTGAAGTGGATGGTATAGCTGCAATATCCTCAATAGAAGTCTCAACAAGTTCCTCATCCATAGTGATAGGATCAAGTTGTGTTTGTGAGGATAATACCACTAATGGCTCACCGACCTTTTTGCTTTATCATATGCTCCCTCATTCACTTCCCATTTAGTTCCCTCCATCGCCAAACCAACTATCTCATCATTAGTTAATAATGGATCCACATTAACATCACCAGTTTCAACAATCCAATCTGAATATGGATCAATGCCATCAAGGTCAAGTGCTTCCTATGAACCTTGCTCTTGTACTTTTTTTCGTGCAACCAAAGGTTGTACCACACATAGACAAGGTCATTCAAGTGATTTTGAGTCAACCTATTGCGTTTCTTTGTGTAAATGGCCTAAAAAACACCGCAGTTGCATTCACAACTAGAAGCACTACAAGGCTGGAAAAAAATGTGAATGGCAAGCTCTTGAAGATAGGCATTGTGGCATCATAATCTTCCCACCACAGATTTGCAAGGATAATATCAAAGAGATTGGTGTCCCTTGCTGAGTTTGTTCTCAGTTGTGGGGATTGGTATCCTTAGTGGGTTGGTGCCTACAAATTCTACAATTGGGGATTGGTGTCTCTAGTGGGTTGGTGCTCACAAATTGTATAAGAGGGGATTGGTGTCTTTTGTAGGTTGGTGCCTACAAAGTTTGTAAAAGAGATTTATATAAAAAACAATATTTTTCCGTGGGTTTCTCCCACAAGGGTTTCAACGTAAATCGTGTGTTCTTGTGTTTCATAATTGTTAGATCTTATGTGAATGATATTGTGCAATTGACATTATTGTGGATGTTAGTTTAAAAATAAAGAATTGTCATAAAAAATGTCGTCATGTGGAAAAAGAAAAACAAAAGATGATGATAGCTCAAATGATAGTAGCAAGGGTGAATCTAAGATAGTACAAGCATTTCAAAAAGATATGCTTTGGATGATGAAAGAGTTGAAGGTAAAAAAACAAAGCAATAAGGAGTGCAAAGAAATCTTGTGCATAGAGTGTAAATGTGAAGGACATTCTAAAACCAATTGCTCGAAGAAGTTATTTTGCGACATCTGTTAAGTCATGTGACACTTCATAAAGAGTGCCCATACAATTTGGAATCCAAGAGTACACAAGTATTCTTCACATAGGAAGAACAATCTTCCCCACCAAGTATGCCACCCAAACCACAAAACACTAACCATTCCTAGGTGGGTATTGACATAAATGATCTAACAATAACAAATTCGACAACAATAACAATGGAATAAAAAGTAGAATACAATATGACTCCAAAGGTCATCCAATTATACAATGTAGGCAATGCAATGAGTGGGACATTCTGGGTTGTCTAGGTAACCAAAAGAAAACTGGACTTCTTTGCTAATGGTGTGGAGTAGGAAACCATGAAGATGCCGATTCAAACTCAGAATTAGGAGAAACTTGGGGAGAAAATGAGAAAAGCTTCATGGAATCAAATGAAGAAGGGATCTTGGACCTACAACATTGCTTTGAAGATGAAACAAACTCCTTGAATGGACAATTTCATTGGCAGTTGGAGGAGTATGAGATCTTTCAACTAGAATGTAATACGATCCAAATTATGGAAATTACAAAGAAAAAGAAAGAAAGAAAGAGGGATAGGGAGATAGTTTGACAACTATAAATCACATCTTCCCATGAGACTATGGAGAATATAAAGAAGGGGATGCAAGATTAGATAAGACACCGACCTACAACTTTAAGTAAAACAAAGATATCAAGTATAAAGAACCCTTGACCAAAAAATTAAATTTGGGGGAAGAATGAAGTTTAGAGACAATAATGGTTGGTGATGACTAGTATCTAGTACTATAATCAGCAACATTCAAAATTTTTCATAGAATACAAGGATGTTTTTGTGTGGACCTATAAAAATCTTTAAGGGAGTACCTTTGGAGTTAAGTGTACATCAAATTCCCATCATATTAGGAGCACAACCAAGAAGAAAGCAACCATATCAAATGAACCAAAACTACACAACTAAGGTCCAAGAGGAAATAAGTAAATTGCTAGAAGCAGAGATTATATTCAAGGTGGAAACTAGTGAATGGGTATTACCTATAGTCATTTCACTAAAGGAGTCCGAACAAATCAAAATCTATGTAGACTTTAGGAGTCGCAATGCAATGACTATTAAGGATCCATTTCACATAACTTTCATAGATTCCATCCTTCAGGAAGTGATAGGGCATGAAATATACACATTTATGGATGGATTCTTCGGCTACAATCAAATCGGTATGGCCAAAGAAGATAAATTGAAAACCACTTTTGTAGTGGAAGATGGAGTATATGCATACAACAGATTGCCATTTGGCTTATGCAATGTTCCTACAACATTTCAACAAATAATTCTGCATATTTTCGAAAATATGTTTGTTGGAAATTTTAAAGTCTTCTGTCATGCCCCTGAAATGGGAATACCGAGATATAAAACATTGAATTAAAACAAAAGACATTAAAATATTAGCCACTTCAAATTATTATAATTATAATTATCAACGATAATATTATAATTATAATTATTAAATATAACATTATAAATACTAAAATATAATACGAAGTCTGGACCGACTAGCATAATGAAATTAATTAAATCAACTTAAATGTCTCATAGACGGTTGACATTGCTCATGCTTCTGCAAGATAAACTTATTATTACCATGGGAGGCCAACCTTAGTCTATATACACATACAACATAAACAAATGAATGTATAAAATGTTAAATTTAAGATCAGATTTGCATGCACAGAAAATAATTCAAAATCAGACAAAATAACACAGCAGATACCTTGGGAAAACCCTCCTCTTGAGGGAGAAAAACCCAGCAACAAAGATCTATCTTTTATTTATAATATCAGTGACAACATTTCACTTTACAATAAGGTCTAACACAAGACCAATATGCAGCACCTGGCAATATGGAATAACAGATAACAATCTGCCAATTCGCACCTGGCAATATCCGTAATTGAATGAGCACAGATCTGGAAAAATTCACAATCTCTACTGGTTCACAACCTGCTATAAGGAGTTCGCACTAGCATGATACTTTGCACTGGATGGTCTTCAATCTGTATGATCTGCACACTGTATGAAGTTTGCACTGAGTAAAGTATTAGCGCTGCATATGTTCACCCTGTATCTTGTATTCGCACTTGATTAATATATTCGCACTTGATGAATATATTCGCACTTGATTAATACAAAACTTATGTGAATAACCGAACTGATCTAGATGATTACAATGGATGAATCAATGTGTATATATACAAATGAATGGGAGAGACACATCCCTTCAAATCCTTCATGTCGGCCTCTAAGAAATCGCGTCTCTTCTTTAATGAAAGTCGGCTTTAATAAATATTAAATGTCTTCTAATAAAAGATCAAGATGAATTTGTATCTTCTCATGTCGGCCATACTATAAAATGAAGATAATACAAAAACAACGAATATAAATTAAATAGCCAACGGGCTATCATTTAATTTATGTTCTCTCAATAGGGCTGAGCTGGAAGGAACGACTGAAGCTGCTATATCATTGACACTCCCTCTCAGCTAGGGAGAGAACTTCCAGCTGCACAATACGAGTCATCTCAATATGAGGTCCATCAACCATCATTGCCTGCAATCAGATATAAAGAGAAGGATATCACCTCAATGTGATATTAGATATCGTCTCGATATCAACCATCAAATGGTAGGTACAAGTGTTCATCACTTGCGTGATGTTGTCACCTCAAAGTGACTTTCACCATGGCTCTCCCAGAGGGTGAAACACAAGTACAAGAAGATCATCACAGACTCTTTCACGTGATATTGTCATGGAGTCACACACATGACATCCACCATGACTCAGCTCAGAGGGTGGAAACAAGGGCTTTCACCTCAAATTCTTCCGTCACAGAAGAAAATGCATTAACAAGGCTCACTGATACTGAGACTCATACTCAGTCAAGGCTGGATTCTCCACCATTCCAAGCTTATCTCGGAAGTATACAAACTTTATCCTGGCGAGAGGCTTGGTGAGAATATCTGCCGTCTGCTCATCAGTGCTAATGTACCTCAACTATACAGCCTTTCGCAGTACCATATCTCTGATATAGTGGTACTTGATCTCAACATGCTTGGATCTGTCATGAAACATAAGATTGACAGAAAGCTTCACACAACTCTGATTATCACAATGAATAATAGTAGGCTCCATTGATTGTCCAAACAATCTTGCAAGGAGCTTACAAAGCCACACTGCTTCCCGAGTTTCCATGCAAGCTGCAATGTATTCAGCCTCTGCTGTACTCAATGCTACAGAAGACTGCTTCCTGCTGCACCAGGAAATCATAGCAGAACCCAAACTGAAGCAACAACCAGAGGTGCTCTTCCGATCTGTGACACAACCTGCCCAATCAGAATCAGTGAAACCCAGTAACTCCAAGTCTGCATCTGAAGTATACCTCAACCCATAGCCAATTGTGCCACGCAAGTATCTTAGGATATGTTGAACATTTTGTCATTTCTGGATTTTTGATTGTGTTAAAGTTTTTTCATCAACGTTTCGGATCACACTCAGTGATCCATCATCAGGATGATAAAGAGCTAAGGAGAGAAAGGTAAGAAGCAGACCTGATATGCTTAAAAGGAAGAGGGGTGAGAAGTTGAGGAGAGAGAAGGGTACAAAGACCGAGGCAAGAGAGATAAGGAAGAACAGAAATTGAAGGAATTACAAATAATAAGAGAGAAAAAATATGAAAGAATGAAAAATTTATTAAAAAAGAACGAAACATGAAAGAGATAAAAGCCACAGAACTAATGAAAGAGGACTACAACATAGAGAAAATTCAATTTTAGAAAAGAGAGCAGAAATAAATAAGGGAAAAAAGCACCAGGAATTCTAAGTTAATATGCAGAATTAAATTATAAAGTTGAAAACTTAAAATGAAATAAAAGATTGCTAATAAAATGAAGCAATTAAAAATTTTCTTTTTCAACCTTAATTCTAACGTAAAATAGTAAAGAATATTATATTTGAAACTATTAACGTTAAATTTAATATTGAAAATACTATCTATTAAAACAATAACGTAAAAAATAAAGAAAATTAAATTTGAAACTATAAATGTTATATTTATTATTGAAAATAATATTTAAGGAAACACTAACATATAGTAAGAAAGGATATTATATTTAATATAGGAAAAAATATCTATTTAAGAAGGACTATAATGTCATATTTGATATTGAAAAATAATATCAGTAAAAAATTAACATAAACAAGAAGAAGAAAAAAATTAAGCAACCAGCGTTTGAATAGATTTGATTTTCATCATTAAGCAACCAGCGTTGACCCCCGTTCTCTTTCTCTTCCTTCGTCCCTTTCCTTCCTTCGCCCTGTGTTTTTTCCCCGTTCGTTTTTTCCCCTTATCCCTCATCTTCTCGAGCCTTGCTTTCCTCTCTCGCCCCCTCCCCTCGCCCCTTTTTTATGTTGTTTTATTTCTTTTATTTGTTAGCTCTTTATTCCTTTTGTTTCATTACTTATCAACTTATTAATTCCTTTTGTCCTTTTCATTTTAATTTTCCTCTCGTATTTCTCTCTTATTTCGTTACTATTATATTTCAAATTTAATTATCCTTCTTATGTTTCATTACTTATCAATTTATTAATTCCTTTTGTCCTTTTCATTTTAATTTTCCTCTCGTTTTTCTCTTTTTTCGTTTCTAATTTATTCCTAATTTAATTTTCCTTCTTATTTTACGTTAGTGTTTATATTTGAGGTGGCCTTGGAAATTAGGCAGGATTGTGCCGTAGCACTTCGACATGCCAAACTGCCTAGATCCAACATCTCAAAATCTGAAGCTCAGGCTTTTAACAAACTTTTGAATAACAACGATCTTATCATCTCAAGAGCAGACAAAGGCAATGCCATGGTCATTTTGAATAAAAAAGACTATGTGTCCAAAATGCTTAACCTTCTCTCTGACTCCAGTAGTTACAAAGTGGTTTCTCGCAACCCTTGTACCAAAATCTTGAAAAAAGTCAAGACAGTTGTTGCCGGCTCCTCCTTTGATGATGATACCAAGAATCGCCTTATCCCTTGCAAAGAAGTAACCCCTCGTATTTATGGGGTTCCCAAAATTCACAAAATTGGCATTCCCTTGAGACCTATAGTTGACACCATAGGCTCTCCTACGTACAAATTGGCCTCTTTTCTTGCCAAAATTATCTCCCCTCTCGTAGGCAAATCTGATTCCTTCATTAGAGATTCCTCCCATTTTGTCCAATTTATCCAAGATGTCAAAGTAGAAAATAATGACATCCTGGTAAGTTTTGACGTAGTCTCCCTCTTCACCAAGGTGCCTATCCCCGACGCCATCGAAATTGTCAAACGCAAAGTAAATGCGGAGATTGCTTCCTTGGTTGAGTTATGCCTTAGATCTACGTTTTTTTCTTTCCAAGATGTCATCTATGAACAAGTTGATGGGGTAGCTATGGGCTTTCCTCTCTCTCCTATCATTGCCAACCTTTATATGGAGCATTTTGAACAGGTTGCCCTCATGTCCTTCCCCCTCAAGCCAAGATGGTGGAAGAGGTATGTGGATGACACTAATGTGTGTTGGCCCCATGGCATTGACAAATTAGAGGAATTTCATACTCACCTCAACAGCATAGCGCCTTGCATTACCTTTACCAAGGAGCTTGAATTTGATAAAAAATTACCTTTTCTTGATGTTTTACTCCTTAAAAAGTCTGACGGATCCCTTGGTCGTCAAGTCTACCGCAAAGCAACCCACACAGACTTATACCTCCATTCCTCATCCCATCATCACCCCAGCCAAAAATTTGGGATCTTAAAAACCCTGGCCACAAGAGCTTACCGAATTTGTGATGGAGACCACTTAGATCAGGAGTTAGACCACCTTCGTTGTGTCTTCAGGTTAAATGGGTATACCAACAAACAAATTTCGAGAGCTCTTAGACACTCCAATCCGAGCCTCCTTCACAAATCAAAGTCTAATTCCTCTCAACCGGTATCTCCCCCCTTTGCTTCTTTACCTTTTGTCGAAGGAATTTCTCACAAAATCTCCAAAATCCTCCTTAAGGCCTGCGGTGTGCTTTCAAACCTTGTGTCACCTTAAAAAATGGTATCCCCCCGCTTAAGGACCTGAGAGACAACTTGCATAACTCAGGTGTCTACAAAGTTGTTTGTTCTTGTGGTATTCCTTATATTGGTGAAACGGGTCGCTCGTTCAACACCAGAATTAAAGAACATGGTGCTGACATTAAACACGAACGTGTCGTCAAATCCGCACTTGCCGAGCACTCCTCTTCTACTAAGCATCACATTTGCTTAGAAAGTACCCAAATCTTGTTCAAAGGAAAACCCCTATAAGAGGAAGCTGAAGGAAGCCATAGGAATCATCAACCATCCAACCAACCTCAATCGTGATGAAGGTTGGAATCTAAGCCTCTCTTGGCGCCCTCTTCTTTTGAACTTACGCAACCAGCGTTGACCCCCGTTCTCTTTCTCTTCCTTCGTCCCTTTCCTTCCTTCGCCCTGTGTTTTTTCCCCGTTCGTTTTTTCCCCTTATCCCTCATCTTCTCGAGCCTTGCTTTCCTCTCCCTCGCCCCCCTCCCCTCGCCCCTTTTTTATGTTGTTTTATTTCTTTTATCTGTTAGCTCTTTATTCCTTTTGTTTCATTACTTATCAACTTATTAATTCCTTTTGTCCTTTTCATTTTAATTTTCCTCTCGTATTTCTCTCTTATTTCGTTACTATTATATTTCAAATTTAATTATCCTTCTTATGTTTCATTACTTATCAATTTATTAATTCCTTTTGTCCTTTTCATTTTAATTTTCCTCTCGTTTTTCTCTTTTTTCGTTTCTAATTTATTCCTAATTTAATTTTCCTTCTTATGTTTCATTACTTATCAATTTATTAATTTCTTTTGTCCCTTTCATTTTAATTTTCCTCTCGTTTTTTCTCTTATTTCGTTTCTATTAGATTTTATTTTATTTTTAATTTTCCTCTCGTATTTCTCTTATTTTGTTTCTATTATATTTCAAATTTAATATTCCTTCTTATTTTTCGTTAATGTTTAAATAGATATTATTTTCAATATTACATATTACTTTGATAGTTTCCAATATATTATTCTTTAAATTACATTTTTCCTTCTTACATTAATTTTCTTTCAAAAAATTTTTATTCTTTATTACTTCAATATGCTTTCTAATATTAATATATTTTTCTTTCAAATACAATTTTCCTTCCTTCATGAATTTTCTTAGAATTCATTATTTTCATTTTAAATTTTTGCAATCTTTAATTTCATTTCAAATTTAATTTTCCTTCTGATTTTACGTTAGTGTTTGAATAGATTTGATTTTCATCATTAAATATAACTTGGATAGTTTCCAATATATTATTCTTTCAAATTTATTATTCTTTCTTACTTTAATTCTCTTTCAAATATGTTATTCTTCCTTACATTAATATGCTTTCAAATATTAATACATTATTCTTTCAATAATTTGCTTTCAAATATTAATATATTACTCTTTCAAATGCAATATTCCTTCCTCAATGAATTTTCTTAGCAATCATTTATTTCATTTCAAATTTTAGCAATCTTTAATTTCATTTCACATTTAAGTTTCCTTCTGATTTTACGTTAGTGTTTAAATAGATTTGATTTCTTTATTAAATATTACTTTGATAGTTTCCATATTTATTTTTCTTTCTTACATTAATTGTTCTTAATTTATTATTATTCTTACTTACATTAATATACTTTCAAATATATTTTTCTTTCAAATTTACCTTCTTACATGAACTTTCTCACTTTCTTTCATTAATTTCTTAGCTTCAAATGCATTATTCTTTCAACTTTAAATATAAGTTTTTTCTCTCTTAAATAGATATTTTTAATATTAATAGTCTTTCTTACCCTACGTTAGTGTTTAAATGAATATTATTTTCAATATTAAATATTACATTAATTGTTTCAAATTTAATTTTTTTCTTCTTCTTCTTTATGTTAATTTTTTACTGATATTATTTTTCAATATCAAATATGACATTATAGTCCTTCTTAAATAGATATTTTTTCCTATATTAAATATTATATCCTTTCTTACTATATGTTAGTGTTTCCTTAAATATTATTTTCAATAATAAATATAACATTTATAGTTTCAAATTTAATTTTCTTTATTTTTTACGTTATTGTTTTAATAGATAGTATTTTCAATATTAAATTTAACATTAATAGTTTCAAATATAATATTCTTTACTATTTTACGTTAGAATTAAGGTTGAAAAAGAAAAATTTTAATTGCTTCATTTTATTAGCAATCTTTTATTTCATTTTAAGTTTTCAACTTTATAATTTAATTCTGCATAGAATTCCTGGTGCTTTTTTCCCTTATTTATTTCTGCTCTCTTTTCTAAAATTGAATTTTCTCTATGTTGTAGTCCTCTTTCATGTTTCGTTCTTTTTTAATAAATTTTTCATTCTTTCATATTTTTTCTCTCTTATTATTTGTAATTCCTTCAATTTCTGTTCTTCCTTATCTCTCTTGCCTCGGTCTTTGTACCCTTCTCTCTCCTCAACTTCTCACCCCTCTTCCTTTTAAGCATATCAGGTCTGCTTCTTACCTTTCTCTCCTTAGCTCTTTATCATCCTGATGATGGATCACTGAGTGTGATCCGAAACGTTGATGAAAAAACTTTAACACAATCAAAAATCCAGAAATGACAAAATGTTCAACATGATAGATTGTGGAAATCTCATAGCATTAATCTTAGGATATGTTTAGCTGCAACAAGATGTATTTGTCTCGGATCACACATAAACTGGCTAAGTGCACTCACTGCATAGCAAATATCAGGTCTAGTGTTAACTAGATACATCAAGGATCCAATGAGCTGTCTGTACAATGTAGGATCCACCAAATCTGAACTAGCTGCAGCCTCCTTCAATTTATGTAGATTGGTCTCCATAGGTGTAGTCATGGATTTGCAATCCATCATGCCAAATCTCTTAAGTATATCAATGGTGTACTTCCCTTGACTTAGAATCATTCCATCTGGTTTCTGCCAGACTTCTAAACCAAGGAAGTAATGCATGAGCCTAAGATCCTTCATCTCAAATTCAGAAGTCAACTCCTTACACTCAAGAATTAGGTGATCTTCTTTAGTAAGGATCAGATCGTCAACATATAAAACCAAAATTAAAGCATCACCATTGATTACCTTGAAGTAGAGATTTGAATCAGCATCATTCTTTAAGAAACCCCAGCTTGATAGGTACCGATCAATCCTTTCGCACCATGCACGAGGAGCCTGCTTAAGACCATTCAATGCCTTCATCAGTTTGCAAACATGAGACTCCTCCCATGTACCTCAAAATAGTGAGCAACAGGAGCAAATGTTTCTTCATAATCAACTCCCTCTTTCTGTGAAAACCCATGAGCTATGAATCTTGCCTTGTATTTCTCAATGCTCTCATCTGCATCTTTAAGTACTTGCATCAATCTTTTGACCTCATCGTCTAAGATTGCTTGCAATGCTTGGCCTTGGAGAAATGAATTCCAGCATATACTTTTGTAGAGATATAGGGCTGTCCTCTTAGAACACTCTATTCCTGCAACACTGCAACCTTCACTTCTTCTCAGGGAGTCACTGAACTCCCTCTTGATCCCTGCATCAAAGATTGCAAAGAAGACTTTAGGAAGGGAACTCCCTCTAGCCACCAACTCAGTCTCATGGCTGCAAGTTGTGACTTCGCACTTGATCATTTCTTTGTTCAACATGACTTTCTCGCAAGATGCCTCAAGCTTTTCATCTCTAATCACCACCTTGCTCTTAGAATTGTCCTGAAGGCATTTTAGAAAAGAGATTACTAATAGTTTATAATTATCCAAGAAAATATCAAGGCTAGAATCATACAAAGTTTACTATTTCAGGTTATAGCATGAATACATAAGAATTTCTGCACAATATTAAAACATGAATTAAATAAATCAACCTATAAGAGAAATATATCAAGGAATCAAAATAAAGGGATGAAGAAACTTATCTTTATTAAATTCTGATATAACTCTTTCTTCCAGCTTTTACTCCTCTTGAGAGTGCTAAACTCAGCACAACAAAAGACAATCTACACTACAGATTTCTTAAATGCAATATGCAGTTAGCATATTTAATATAGAATCAGGCCCCTCAAGGTATCACCATACTCCATGCACAAGAGAATGGTATCGATGTGATCATCCTATCACAACGAAAGATGCAGTTTTCTTTTTCATCTCATAGTCACACTTAGAGATCTTCATAATTAACATGCAACAACTCGCAATAAAAAAGATTGAAATCTTCAAAGGATCTTTACACAATTCAAGAGAAATCATAATCTCTCTATAAAAATGATATTACTCAGCAAACTGACTTTTACTAAGTGTTGGTGTTAGATCAAAGAAAATTAATTTAAGGATACACAAAAGAATACTTATCTCTTAATTGGTTTTGTATATTCGGAACTGTCCAGTTACCTCCGTAACAGTCTTGATATTGGATTATTCTATCAACAGAATGTAAGGAAGCCAATATTGACAGCAACAAGAATGGAGCCAATTTAGAAATCTCCCGTAATGACATAAAGACATTCAAAGTCACTGATATGCTTCCTCTAAACCTTGATATAGAGAAGAACTGCTATAGATATTCGCATTCATAAGGAGAGACAACAGATGTGATACACGAAGAAGCCGATGACCATTAACTTCCTAGTCAGCTTATAGACCCAATGACTTTAGCAAAGAAAACATTAGGGCAGTCTCAATATAACTTCCGGTGGTCACCAAAATTCCTAGCATGATACTTCCCTAATAATAACTTGACTTGTGTTAATCCCAGTTCATTTCGAGAGATGTCTACAGCCATAGAAATGACACCAATATATATTCCGACCATGCAAATCTCCAACGCTACTTTATATCTCCCACAATAGCCGATGATAAGGAGGATTAAACCACACAACAACCAAGTAATAAATGTCTGATCTTCCTTTAGAACGACATTTACGCACCAATAGATATTTATATTTAAGAGTGTCTCTGCCGCATCATCACCCGATGCATCTTCAGCATAGGCAACGTCGATTCATGCCAACCCTTCTCCTGTGCCAAAGATATTTGACAAAAACGTCATTGTGAATATACTGCCCAAAAATCATAAGATTAAATCCTCCATGCTCCTAATAGTGGATCTTTAGTATCCACAAGTTCGATGAAAAAATCATACAACGCACATAACTGATCTCCATCGCCTGGCCTGTAGAATACAAGGTTCCCAACTATAAGGGTTTGCCGCACTAGCCACTCTGTTCCAAATTGGACTTATGAATGTCGACCAAGTGCAAAATCATCTGCCAGAATCAATGATTCAAGCTACTGCCTAGCCATCCAGGGGCTACGTTCTTCATGGCCACCATAAAGATTGCTTAACAAATCTGATCGGATCTACACATAAACCTGCTCTGATACCATGTTAAATTTAAGATCAGATTTGCATGCACAGAAAATAATTCAAAATCAGACAAAATAACACAGCAGATACCCTGGGAAAACCCTCCTCTTGAGGGAGAAAAACCCAGCAACAAATATCTCTCTTTTATTTATAATATCAGTGACAACATTCCACTTTACAATGAGGTCTAACACAAGACCAATATGCAGCACCTGGCAATATGGAATAACAGATAACAATCTGCCAATTCGCACCTGGCAATATCCGTAATTGACTGAGCACAAATCTGGCAAAATTCGCAATCTCCACTAGTTCACAGCTATAAGGAGTTCGCACTGGCATGATACTTTGCACTGGATGGTCTTCAATCTGTATGATCTCCACACTGTATGAAGTTCGCATTGAGTAAAGTATTAGCGCTGCATATGTTCACCCTATATCTTGTATTCGCACTTGATTAATATATTTGCACTTGATGAATATATTTGCACTTGATTAATATATTCGCACTTGATTAATACAGAACTTATGTGAATAACCGAACTGATCTAGATGATTACAATGGACGAATCAATGTGTATATATACAAATGAATGGGAGAGACACATCCCTTCAAATCCTTCATGTCGGCCTCTAAGAAATTGCGTCTCTTCTTTAATGAAAGTCGTCCTTAATAAATATTAAATGTCTTCTAATAAAAGATCAAGATGAATTCGTATCTTCTCATGTCGGCCATACTATAAAATGACCAACGGGCTATCATTTAATTTATGTTCTCTCAATAGGGCTGAGCTGGAAGGAACGACTGAAGCTGCTATATCATTAACATAAAATAGTGCAGGGGTCGAATAAGGAGGGATTGATATCAGAAGGGTCGTGGTTATCCTTAGTAGCAAATGCAGCGAATAGGTGTAGTAATAATGAGCAACCCTATATTAATATAGGCCGACTCCATATTATCATTAGGATTGACCTCCATGTTTAGCGACCAAAACAAAGATATAAATAAATCCCTTTAACGATATGACAGGCAGTGATTATAAATAAGAGACGGGCAGCAATTATCATATAAGTACCCAAATGAAATTCAAATTAAAGATTGCTAAAGGAGCCGACTTGCCTTGATGAGCACCAAATTGGAGTTCAAAGATTAATTAAATAAAAAATGTTTGTTAGTGAGTCAACTTTATAATAGCGCTTAACCTGTAAGGGGTGTGTCCTTTAGCAATGGATAGGTACGTTGGAAAGCCATGTCTTTCCCCTTCCCTCATGGGATATAAATGGAGACCCATTTAAAAGGAGGGGGATATAACAAGAAATATATACAGGGGAAAATTGAGATTTGAATAGTAATGAAGAATAATGTAAAATCATCAAAATAATAGGCAGATATATACATTTTAGACGGGCTTGTCATGAGTGCCGCTTGGTGGCTTTAGCTACTTGGTGCATAACACGAATAGGAGATGGAAGAGGGCATACAAGAAAGAGGCACAGGATGCTATGCACACAGTAAGACACATATAATCTTGGTAAGAAACAGTGAACCATTCAGACAGGTATTTCAAATCCTAACAATCTGTGATTTGTTATTGTTTATATTCATACCATCAATCTATTAATCTAGGCTGGAAAGGTAGACAGTCTGTAGACGGATCAGGCAATAAGAGGTACGTGTCTTTTCCATAAAAAGTAATGAATGCTTATAAATTTAGGAAATGAAATCTGTTCAATACATTATGAACTTAGTGTTGATGACTGGCAAGTAAATTAGGAATTTAATAGACAGCGGATCATTGATAAATATGTTTGAATATAGTATGGCTGATGTTATATAAATATGTTTAAATATATTATGTGGACAATTATATTTAAATATATTTATGATTGATAAATATTCCAATAAGGACTGACAAATATATATATATATATATGCATAGTCTACAATAGATCTATATATATGTCATTCGCATCAAAAGGAAGAAGACGGATCGGGCTCAAGGAAATACATTTGGAAGCAGTCCAGTAGTACGTCGATCAGAGGTAAGTACCTCAACCGATTGATATTGAAGTTTGTATAATCGAACCCCAGTCCCTATGACAGTGGGTTACAATGTAATGCCTAACTCAGACCTTACTAGAATCAATATTAGTATATGTGTAAATCAGTGATGATCTGTAGATTCGATTAAATACATTATGATAAGTAAATGCATATTAAATAACACGTTGCAATCAATAGATGTATGCTTCAATGTAATGAGTTTCTTCTATACAATGTAAGACAAGGCTCCACATCTGAAGATTAATGGATATTATTTATCAATGTCACAATAATGTTGCTTATAGCAATTATTGTACCTCATTAAGCTATGATGACTTTACTATAAGAATAGATTTCAGGCCAAAATCCCTTTCGCTAATACCCTCTAAGGATAGGAAGTTTGTGGAGGGAAAGGCTGGTAATTCGGTCAATTGATGGATGGTCCCAAGAAGGGTAAGAAACCTTGAGGGAGTCCACTTGGAGACCATTCACGCGCCCTTGGCACAGTAATTCTTCCATCCGCCAATGAGGTTAGGAAAGAGGAAAGGACGAAGATCTATTCCGATCAAGAGTCATAAGTCATATCAGATTATGATGTGTTTTATGCACTAGATAATAATGCCTTTGTCTTATTCTTAAAATGTTCAATTTGGAATTGTCTAATGTAATTTGGATTAAGGAACTGTGTGTATTTGTTGGTAATGCATGATGTGTGCAAGTCCTCAAGGCAAATTACATGTGCAAAATTAAGTGTTGGTAAATACAAATTCTTGATCCTAACTTGTGCATTTTATGCCTTTAATATGGGGACATTACATCTTCCTGAACAATTGGTCAATCTATAGTGACCAGAAAACTCATTTAAAGGCACTAGCTGAGTGCATGGAATGATGTAGATCAGCAAGATTAGCTTTGAATCCAAGAAAATGTTGATTCATGGTCCCTCAAGGCAAGCTCCTAGGGCATATCGTATGCAAGGTTGGATTAAAAACATACCGAGACAAAGTATAGCTGAGTGTATGGAATGATGTAGATCAGCAAGATTAGCTTTGAATCCAAGAAAATGTTAATTCATGGTCCCTCAAGGCAAGATCCTAGGGCATATTGTATGTAAGGTTGGATTAAAAACATACCAAGACAAAGTAGGGCTCCAAAGGATATCACAAGCATCAAATCATTCCAAGGACATTTTGGGTACTACCAAAGGTTCCTAATATTATTTGCCCAAGTATCACATCCTTTGGATGTACTAACAAGGAGGGGAGTAGCATTTGTATGGTTGGATGATCAAGACAAGGTATTCAATGAGTAAAAGGTAGGATTAATCAGTTCCCCTATCTTAGCATATCCTAATTGGAATAAAGGGTTTCATGCTTACATAGGTGCACCTAACTTTGCCATTGGAGCTACATTGGCACAAGTCGGACCACAATGGCTCAACCACCAAATGTTCTTTACAAGATATTTGTTGTCAAATGCAGAATGCAACTACAACACAACTAAAAGAGAAGCATTGGGCATGGTAAACTTGGTGCAAAAGTTTAAATACTATTTACTGGCAACCCCATTCACTTTTCTTGTGGATCATTAGGCATTGATGTATCTCGTGAACAAACCAATCATTCAAGGCCAGGTAAGTAGATGGCTCCTACTTCAAGATTTTACATTCACCATTATTGGTTAACTCGGGAAAAGCCATGTAATTGCAAACTAGCTTTTAAGAATTAAATCAAGGGAAACACCTAAAGGAATAAACGAGGACTTTTCGGATGTTCATCTATTTCAGATAGATGCATTATTGCCATGTTATGAAAACATTGGTGAATACCTATCAACAAGTACATTTCCTAAGGACATGCCACCATTGGAAAAGAGGAAATTGGCAATAAAAGTTAAGATCTTCCAATTGATTAATGGATTGCTCTATAAAATGGGTCTTAATCACATCTTGCAAAGATGTGTGATGTGGGAAGAAGTGAGAGGTGTATTAGAAGAGGCGCATGTAAGATTGGCAGATGGTCGTGTGGGATCAAATGCCATAACAAGAAAAGTTCTTTTAGTAGATCTATGGTGGTCAACCATCCATAATGATGCAAGGGAGTGGGTTGTGGGATGCGACACATGCCAAAGAGTATGAAAGCCATTGAAGAGAGACTTTATGCCACTCATGGTCTTAGCCACAAGAATTATTTGAACAGTGGGGATTGGATTTTATAGGCCCTCGTAAGACTAGTCAAATTCACAGATGCAAATGCATCATATTAGCCACATAATAGTTAACAAAGAGGGTAGAAGCAAGAGCACTTCTAGATAACATTGCAACAAGTATGACAAGATTTATTTACGAGCAAATAGTTACAAGGTTTGGCATCCCCATCCAAATGATCAGTGATAGAGGGGGACATTTCATGAATCACATAATTCAGTTGATGATGATTGAATTCTGAATCTTCCACATCTTATCCAATCCTTACTACCAGAGAGAAAATAGACAAGTAGAGTTGATAAATAAGGTATTTATTTCTGTTATCCATAAATCTTGTGGTATTGAAGGTACATATTGGGAGGAAATGCTACCACCAGTGTTATGGACCTACATAATGATGTACAAGGTAACTACGAGACGTACCCCTTTCCTATTGATGTGCAAACAAGAAGTGATGGTTCTTATAGAATACATGGTACATACCCTGTGAATAGCCATAGAAAATAGATTGGGCAGCATTGAAAGTTTGAAAGAATGGCTCATTGAGTTGAATAAGTTGGATGAACAACGGATACTAGCACAATGTGCTACTAAATTTATGCAAAAGAGGAGGAAGTACTGGCATGACAAACATCTTTGGCGAATGGATATCGAATTGGGATAATTAGTATTAAGGTATAATGGTCGTAATGCAATTAAACCGGGTAAGTTTAAAATCATGTGGCTAGGACCATTTAAGATTTGAGAAACCCTAGCAAACTAATCTATAAGATTAGAAAATATAGATAACACTTTGATAAAAGACACTGTCAATGGGTCTAAACTGAAGATGTATGTTGGCATTTAAATTCGCACCTCTGTAATGCGGATTTGAAACGGACAACTATGCACAGATAAACTGCTCTTCAAATTAGGAGGGGAAGCTCCCTCTTGTTGATGGTATGAAAGAAAGTAAACTAAAACTAAGTTGCCTATCTTTTTGATCAGTTAAGAGCACAAGGTTTATAAAACTCAAGCGTCGTAGCTAAGATTTTCTGATTTAGAACTTCAACTATGACTAACCTATGCTAAAAACATTTCTAAGTTTTCAAGTAAACACAGAGCAAGAGAATTTAGAAATGGACAAGGATTGATTCTCTGACAAAATACTTAGATAAACTCTCCTTCCAACATACATCTACTTACTTTCAATGCAAGCTGAAATTAAAGCTCATATAAGCATAACACAATAAATGGAAATCTGAGACATTATATCAAGGCAAAAGAGGCTCAAGACTTTATTTCTCAAACTTCTAGAACAAATATTACACTAAACACATGCACTGAACAATACTTACAGCTAAAGAGGCATGCAATTTGCTCTTACACAAAGTGAACTGACATTGAATAACATCTTGCTGCATTACAGGCTCACAATTTGCTATCACAATAATCGTTAAAGAAAACTAATGAGCAAAGGCTCTTATTTATAGGTAAGCAGAGGAGTAGGGAACCCTAAAATCTCCTTGCTTTTACAACTAGGGCTTGCTCAACAGGCAAACTTTATTTCTAAATCTAAAAGAAGATAACATCTAACACCTAAGAAAGCAAAAAAAGTAGGAAATGCCAACTATTACAATTTATCTTCTTTCTCTTCTTCAAAGAATGGATAGGAATTGTTCCAAGAATAGAAAGAAAGCGGAAAGAAAGATTCTAGATGAAAGCCGCTTTAAATCTCAATGACATTCCGTTAAAAAGCAAGAAACTGTGTCCCGATCAGGTGCATCTATACCCTCAATAGCAAAGTTGCACTTTTCTTTTTAAGATATCCTCTCCATCTACAATTGATCTTAGGAAATCTTCAACCTCATTGGCCGCCTTTTCAAACTTTGCTGACATCATGGAAATGTGACTTGGCAGAGTCTTATGTTTTTCCGTTATCCACCTTTGTGCAATCTTCTTACTATACCCTTCCTTATGCATTTCTTACATCCTTTCACATTCACTCTTAGAGATAGTGACACTTTCAAGCCAAGGAGGAATGGAAAAACATCTCTCGATCACATCAGGTTTCAAACTGCAGATCAATCTACCATCAACTGACTGAATCTTCCTTGTAGCCGGATTGTAATGCTTGATGCAAGCGATTACAAATTTGAGGCTCTAAACCAAAATAGGAATAGACGCTGCTGCGAGGAGTCCAGAGTGTCCCAAGTTTCTGATTGAAGTGTTGCCTGCGCTCTCCAAAGCACGTAGATCAAACACCGGCTTGATGTGATGCAAGTTTGTCTCAGCTGTTTTGATAAAATCATGGTAGAGGGCTGATTTGGTCTTGAAATCATTGGGAGTGTATTCCATTTCGAAAACCTTGAAGAATGACTGTAAACTCGCCTAGGTTTAGACAAGTTTTGAGCAACTTACTATTTTTAGAATGTTGGTTTTTCGACCTCAAATGGACAAATTTTTGAATTTTTTTCTGAGATATGGGTTTTGCTCAGAACTTCGTTGCAAGACAACCTAGATTGTCCGTTTTTGAAAATTTTGAACTTAGACTGAAAAAGCAGCAAACCCTAATCTCTTCAATTTTTCACTGAAAAAGTTGGCTCCTGGGTTTTGTTCAGAATACAATTAGAAATGGACCTAGTTGATCAGATTTGAAAAATATTGATGGCTGATGGAAAAAACAGCCAACCCTAGAATTTGAAATTTTCTTTAAAAAGCTGAGATCTAGGTTTTCTTTAGAAGACTGTTTAGAGAGGACCCAGATGATCAAATTTTGGAAACACTGTAGATTTCACTGACATGCAAAGAAAAAAGAAGCTGCTGCAACTTGATGAATTTCTTGAAAATTTCTTCAGAAGAATGAGTTGAGCAGACCCAGAAGGCTGAAATTTGAAAAATCTTGACCTTCTCCTTTGAGAAACTTGATCTTTTGGATGAAAAAAGCATGAACAGCAAGATCTTTTGCTGCTGGTCTGAAAATTTTGATGAAGAATCAGCAAACTTGAGTTCTTGAATCTTGAAAAATTTCTTCAAACTTGCTGCTCCACTCTCCTCCTTGGGACGCCACCTACAAAAATGATGAGAATTGCATGAAGAGATGTATTAAATAGACTTAGGGTTTGAAATAGGTCTGCTTTCTTTTGTTTTTATCCGTGCAAACCCTAAAATCTTCACATGCATCGAACTTAGACATTCACTTCATCTTGCAATCTTGAAACTTCTGAAAATTTGGCTAAGTCATGACAAGTTGGGCGCCCTTCTTAGCTAGGGGCGCCAACTTCCTCTAGAGTTAGTCATTTTCATACAATTTTCAACTTTTCACAATTTTGAACCCCTACTTTCACCCTGATCTCCGGCTTCCAGATTGATCCGATGAATGAGCTGGATGATTTGTCGCGTAGCCTGACTGATTCTGAGATCACCTGGAGGGACTTCTGGCTAAAAACTTTGTTTTGACCTTCAAATTCATGGGAGCCTATTTCCTCCAGGGGCTCTGAACTTTCACAGTGTTAGCCATTTTTATATGATTTTCAATTTCTTCATTTCCCTTTGACTTTCTGATGAAATCTCGTTTTCGGGAGCTATACTGATCCAATTGACTGATCGTTAGCTTCGTTGGATAGCTCAATTGAATCTGACGAGGTGATCTTGGAGGTTGTGTTGACAAATTCCATCGTTTCAGACCTCAAAATCTTGGGAGCCCTTTCCCTCCAGAGGCTCCAATCTTGACCAGACTTAGAATATTTTTCATTATTTCTTCATCAATTTCTCTTCTACAGATGGTCTCGTCAGATCTGGTGTTCTAGGCGCCGGATTGATTGATGGCTAGGCTCGTTACGGAGCTGAGGAGAATCCAAGAGGGGTCTTCTACAGACACTTCTGTTAGAAAGTTAGATTTGAGGCTTCAAAAGCTTGGGCACCCCTAGCAAGCTGGGGCGCCCAACTTCACCAGAGTTAGCCGTTTTTTCCATATTTTCTTCTTGGCTTTAACTTTGGCTCCTGTTAGACCCTCCTTTCCGCCTGTTGCATTTGGTGACTGCCATCTCCGATTGACGTGCCGGTGATCTCATTGGAAAGCATGATCAATTATGAGGAAGTCATCTTGGAGGCTTTACTGGCAAAATCATCCGTTTGGGCCTTCAAAATCATTAGAGCCTTTCTCTTTAAGGGGCTCCCATTTGCTTTAGACTTAGAATATTTTTCAAATATTTTCATGATTTTCATTTTGTCTTCTTTTTGAAACTTCCTTGTTTGATCTCGAATTTTGGGTGACTGTATGATCTGCTGACTACACTGTTGGACTCACTGTAGAGCTGGTAGGAAACTGAACAACTTTGCCTAGGAGCTCATACCCTAATTCCATCATTTGATGTCCTAAAAAGATGGGCGCCTTTTCTCTCCTGGGGCACCCATGTCAAGTAGACTTAGACAAATTTTTGCAGTCTTCTCCCTCATTCTTCATTCTTCGTGCATGTTTGCCATCCCATCTTCTGTTCAGTGCTTACGTGTTGGATCTGGTGCCTGGCAGCTGACTGACCTCCATTGATGACTTTTGAAGCTCCCAAAATGCTTTCTGAAATTGAAAAAGTAGAATAGACCCACTAGGGCAAAATTGATCTTTTCTTGATTTTGACTGCACCAGCCTAATATGGAAGTATTTTGAGCCAATCAAAATCAGTTTGGACCCTAACGGACCAATTTTCTATTTTTAGAAAGTTTTGCCAATATCTGTTTTGAAAGAAACCCAGAACAACCTAGAAAAAGCTACTATTTTTAGAAAATTTCTAAAAATAGCAATTTTCCTAAAAAATAGGGATGAAAAATTGAGATTTGGGTTTTGTAGATTAGGTTGCTCTGAGCAGAACTAGATCGTCAAACTTTGGAAATTTTGAGTTTTTACCCCTCATGCAAGACACGCACACCCAAATTTTGACTATTTTGACAAATTTAACAAGACTTTTACTCATTTCTTCAAAATGTCTAAGCGTAGCAAAAATTTTAATTTTGGGGTACAACAATGTACATGGAGGGACAAGAAGCCACCATCATCGTAAATATGATAGATTGGAAGGTTGGAAATGATGAGGTAACCAAGGAGATCCTAGAGAATGTTGAGGAAATAATCAAAAGTGCCATAGCTTGGACACACCCGCACTTGACAATGTGTTTTTTTGGTCCATCGGCCAAATGGATAAAGATATATGGAAAATGGAGATTGCATGCCCCATACTTTGGGATTCAATCAAGGTACATTAGTTATGACTCACATCCAAAAGAAACATGATCAAATCAATTTGGTGAAAGGTAAATGAAGAAGATTGCAATAAACCTATTGAGGAATTTTTAAATTTCCATGATCTATACCCATTCTTACTTCTTATTGAAGATCAAGTCCAACATCTTCGTTTGATAGTGATGGCAAAACACTATATTGTGGTGGAACGATGATCAAGCAAATATGAGAATATGCAGAAAAAACATCACTTAATACAATTTGATGCACCACTACCCTCCATACTGTTGTCCCCTAAATTAAAATTTTTACTACACTTATAAGAAATGGTAAAAGTCTTGTCAAAAACTGTCAAAAAAGGTCGAAAATGGATTTTGCATGTCACACATGTTGGTCAAAAACTCAAAATTGTCAGAGTCTGACAATCCGGGTCTGCTTAGAGCGACCTTGTCTACAAAACCCAGATCTCAATTTTTCAGCCCTAAAATTTAGGAAATTTTCAAGTTTTAGAAACTTTGTAAAAATAGAACTTTTTCTAGGTTTTTTTGGGTTTCTTCTTAAGTGGATGCTGGAATTTTTTTAAAAAAATAGAAAGTCTAACTCTAGGGGTTCAAATTGATTTTGATTGGCTTAAAATACTTCCTCATCAGGCAGGTCCAGTCAAAATCATCAAAAGATCAATTTTGCCCTAGTGGGTCTATTCTGCTTTTTCATAAGCTTTTTCAGGAGCTTCGAGGTTATTAATGGAGGTTGGTCAACTACCAGGTGTTAGATTCAAGGTCTCAAGCATTGCATAGTTCAAGAAATGGTTAAGGATGTTTGAGGAACGAGGAACGAAGGAAAGAAGTTGGAGAATCTTGAAAATTGAGGAAATTTGACTAAGTTTGGAGATGCTAGGCGCCCCTGCTCAATCTAAGTGCCTAGCCAGTCATGCCTTAGAATATTTTTCAACCCTAGTTGCCGAGAATGAAGCAGAAGGATGAAGAACGAAGGAAAGTTGAAAATTGCAAAATAAAAACTAACACTTGCCACTAAAGGCGCCTCTGCTAGCCAGGGGTGCCCATCTTTTCAAGCCCTCAGATGATGTTATTAGGGCTTATGCTTCCCAGGCAGTGTTGCTCAGAATCCTCCCGGCTTCACAGTGAATCTACCAGTAGTTCCATCAGATCAATCATTCAATCGGAATTGTGGATCGAATGGAGAAGTTCCATTGAAGTAGCAAAATGCAAATCATGAAATTCACAAAAAATATTCTAAGTATGGGAATTTTGTGCGCCCCAAGTAGCTAGGGGTGCCTAGGGTTTTGAGCCATCAGATTCAGAGATTAGGGTTGGAAAATATGCTCATTGTCTTCAAAATTCTGTAAGCTTTCTAGTGGATACCCCAGCCTGATCATCAGACTCATTAGTTGTTGGCAAATTCAAATCAAACGGAGGATAGAGCATGGAGGAAAAATTCGAGAGATTGAAAAAGGGCTAAAAATGGTTAAGTCTGGTGATCATGGGAGCCCTAGGTAGCTAGGGGTGCCCAAGCTTTTGGGTATTTAGAAAGTGAAATTAGGGTTTGAAACCTCCAACAACTTTTCTTCAAATTTGAACCAGCTCTTCAATGAAGTCAACAACAAGCTCATCAGATTTGTCAAGCACCAGATATCACAGATTGAACGAAGGCAAAAACATGGGCAAGATGGAAAAAGTCAAAAGTGAAAGATAAAAACACAAAAAAAAAAACTATCTCTGAAGGAGATGGGTGCCCTAGCTAGCCAGGGGCACCCAAACTTTTGAGGCCCTAAAATCAGTATTTAGGATATACAACATCTAGAAGACACTCATAATTCATCAAGCTATCCAGCAAATCTGACAGCGAATTCATTGGGTTAGTCTAGCTCTCGGAATTGCAAATTCATCTGAAGGTTTGAAGACGATAAAATTTGAAGAACATGAAAATGGCTAACATTGGGAGCCATGGGCGCCCTAGGTAGCTAAGGGTCCCCAGGATTTTGGGGGTCCAAATGATGTTTCTAGCAAAAATTGCCTCCAAAACAACCTTCTCCAATTCGATCAGGCTTTGCAACGAGATCATCAACCAGTTCGTAGGATCAATCTAGCATCCAGAAATCAAAGATCAAACTGAGGTTAAAATCAAGCAAAAGTTGAAAATTTCGAAAAAATGGTCAAGTTTGCTAGCCCAAGGTGTTCAAAGTTTCATGCCTTAGTAATTTTTTCCAAATTTCATCTTTCAACATCAAAAAAGTGTCCAAGTTCAATGCACCTGCTCCAGAAGGGTTTTCACAGTTCTAAATTTAGGAAACAAAGCGTTTTTTTTCTTCAAAACCTATTTAAGATGGCTTTGTCTTCCATTATTCACAAATTTTTGCAAGTGGTGTCCAAGGCAAGAGAGGAGGAAACAAAGAATTTTCTTCATTTCAAGATTCGAAAGCTAAAACTTGGTGATTTTTCAGAGTTCTTCATATTTTCCAGATCAGCTCACACAGAGGCTTCCTTATTCATGCTTTATTTTTCTAGGGCATCAATTTTCATCTTTTTCAAATTTTCAGCAATCTAGGTCAGCTTGGTTCATGATTCTCTACAACTTTGGAAATTTTTTCAACTTTCAAGAACCTGCTTTTTTCACGTATGTCCAAGAATTCTTCAGTATTTTCAAAATCTGATCAACTGGGTTCATACAAAACGTGATTCTGCACAAAACCCAACTCAACTTTTTTTCAAGAAAAATTCTAAACTTAGGGTTTCTGCTTTTTCAACCAGTCATCAACAATTTTCAAAAACAAACGATCTGGGTCTTCTTGCAACGAGATTCTCTACAAAACCCATATCTCAGATTATTTTTGAAAATATCTACCCGTTTGAAGAAGAAAAATCAGCAAAAGCTATTTTTAGTTTTTGTGGAGAACTTGTCTGGGCATAGTCGAGTTTATAGTCAAACTTCAAGTTTTGCAGCATGGAGTACTCTCCAATGGAATTCAGAACCAAACAGCAAATGGGCGGGTTGTTTGCAGCCTCAGGCTGAACATTGTTGAGAAGTGCTTTTCAATATCACCATGGACATAAAACATCATCATCTCAGTCGAAGAATGTGAAAAGGTGTGGAATGAGCAAAAGGACAAGTATTGGAAAAGAGTTGTACAATACCCTTCATTGAAAAATTAGGAGAAGTGTTAGAAGCATAAAAGTTGCGAAAGATATGCTGAAGCAAGAGGATATATTTATAAAAGGTCATCACTCTAGTTGCAGAGTCATTGAAATTAGCAAAATTTTATAAAGCTGCTGAAGATGTCGAAGATTTTATAAGGTCAATTTCAGAAGGTGAAGAGATCCTGGAAAAGCGGAATTTTGCTATAGATAGTATTGATGCTCCTGATAGAGATACAGTTTCCAACTTTTTGGTGGATGTGGTTGAGATTTAAAGCAGCAGTGAACTAGAAGCTTTCTCTGAGCTTTCTTTCTATTCTTGTCTCATTCTTATCCATTCATTATGAAAGAGAAAGAATCAAGTTGTAATAGTCGGCACTTTCCATGTTTTTTTTTGCTTTCATAGGTTGTTAGATAGTTATCTTGTTTTAATTTTAGAAATAAAGCTTGCATGTTGGCAAGTCTTAGTTGTAAAAGCAAGGAGGTTTTAGGGTTCCTTACTCCTATGCTTGTGTATAAGTAAGGGGAGCCTTGCCCATTTTCTTTAATTGTGCTTGTGATGACAAAACGCTGAGCCTACTAATGCCTTCTAATTGTTATTCAGTATTGTTCACAGAGCAAGCTTGTATGCCTCTTTTAGCTGCAAGATATTGTTCAGTTCATATGTTACTCATGTCAATGTATTTTGGTTTGATCGCTAAACTGTAAGCCTTTTTTGCTACAAACCTGCTGTCCCAGAAGTATAATCCTTGTTACTTGAAATTTGAGAAAAGGAAATCTTGTGTCTCATTTGCTTTGATCTACTATCTCAGGTTTCTGTTTTATATGTTCTGCTTATATGATCTTTATTTCAGCTTGCATTGAAAGTATAGTAGATGTGCGTTGGAAGAAAGTTTATTTAAGTATTTATGTCAAAGAATCATTCCTTGTTCATTTCTAACTTTGAAGCTCTGTGTTTACTTGAGTGGTTAGAAACGCCATTAGAGTAGGCTTAGTTGTAGTTGAAATTCAAAAGAGAAAATCTCAGCTACGGCGCTTGAGTTTTATAACCTTGTGCTCTTAGCTGAACAAAAAGATTGGCAAATTAGTTTTAGTTTACTTTCTTTAAGCAACATCAACAAAGAGGGAGCTTCCTCTTTTAATTTGGAGTAGTTTATCTATGCATAGCTATGTGTTTCTAATCCACATTCCAGAGGTGCGAATTGAAACGCCAACACATACCACGAACAATTGGAGTTTGGTGAATGGTACATGATCCCTTAGAGTCAATCCATATGGGGTAAAGAAGTCATATGGTGTTAGCAACAAGGAAAAGGTCAATTTATTGACTCTGGATGGAACAAAATTATTTAAGGTATGGAAAAATTTCCCATGGTTGAAGAAATTTTTCAATTAGAGTATGCCTAAACATATTGTGCACAGAGGACCATACAAAAATTGTATAACAAGGCATGAACTGGAGGTAAAGGTGCAAAATTTAAATTGGAAGGGTGAAAAAAGAAAAATAAAATTAAAAGAAAAAAGAAAAAAATTGAGAATTAAAAAGCAAAAATATTATATTGAGCACACTAGGTGATACCAAATTTAATTGTGAATTGTGCAAATTTTTTTCCTGATACTACACAGTTGAAAATTTTCAATCTTCATTGGAATGGCTACAAAAGGGAAAAAATTAGTTGGAGAAAGTGTAGCCTTGGGTAGTTTAGTATATAGACCCAAAATTTTGACTTCAACCAAAACAAAAAGGGAAAAGGACTCATTGGGAAAAACAAATAAAGAAGCAAATACAATAGAGTCACTAACTTGGAAAAGATTGACAACTAATGAATGCATACTATGGTGGGCAAATAGTCTAGATGACAATTCATTAAAGGTTGTGTTGTGAGATGCTCAAGTAAACAAAACAATACAAATTCCTTATTTTAATTTTTGAGAATTTGAATAATATTTAAGGAGCATGATTGCTAACTATGTTCAACAAGCACAAAATCCCATCATACAATATATGGATTCCATAGTGGTTATTACTTATACTCCAAAAGACTTTCATTGAGTGTTTGGTATCCTATGCTTAGGCATCATAGTCTCTAAACCCTCCACCAACATCAACAAAGCCAAAAATAAGTGGTCATGCAGTTTTGTTGCGACAACCTTAACCCATAGGAATATGCAAACATCTAGAGGAAAGGTAATCGAGACTTATGAAAGGATTATCTGGCAAATGAGGAATGGAAATGTATATTAGAGCTCGTTCACAGTAGATTAATGGGGTCAACATGGACATCTAACTTGTTGGTGTGGATGATTGAGTGGTTGGCCTCACCAAGGGAGTGATTTATAATTGGGTTGAGATTTTGTTAGTTTGCATTTAAGAGTTTTTGTCTATGAAGCACAATTTTTTTTACATGACACAATAGCAATCGCCTTGTTCCTGGATTCCATTCTTACATAGGGGCAAATAGTTGAAGCAAGTAGGTTCAAACCAAGCTCAAAATGTGATTCCTCTTGGCCATCTATTTTTAGATGGAAGTCTTTTGGCATACAGGTTTTGACAGGAAAAGGTGAAGAAGCCAAAACAATCCAAAAGAGGAAAAATCAATAGACAAATTCCTCTTCTAAAGAGGACCCTATAGAAGGAAGTAATAGCGATGAAGACGAATAACTTGAAAGTATTGAAGTGACTACATCTCCTTTTGTCACTCCACTTCTAGAGCTTCCTCAAGATATTGCATCAGTTGAGCTTCCAAAAGATACAACAAACTTGATTGATACATGGCTTAGCTTACTTGGGGTTCTCATTGAGGTCATGGAATACCACACCTTTGAGTTCTCCACAGGAGCAACTAGAGGTCAAATCTCTAGCAGCCCGAGAGACACCTCTAGCATCCAAAGGGTATTTTGCCACAACTAGAGACAAGTACTGCACCATTACCAATAGACAATTGCCCCTACATTGTAGGCTGGCCCACAATTGCATGAGGAGTTTCCTAGCTCTACTTAGCTGAGCGATAAGGAGATTACCATACAACTCTCCAAAACCTGATCCAAGTGATCCATTGGGGAGTATTCAATGCTATATCTAGGGCTTGGGGCCAATGACTTACATTATGAGCGAGGTAGTAGACATGGCGAGCTAGCTGATGTTTATATTTTCCATACTCTAATTAAATCTAATGTTGTGTGTTTTGACATATCTTTACTATTCTCTCACACACTTATATATATATATGGGCATTAGTCTCTCTTCTACATCTGTATCTAACTTTTCTTTTTCTTTATCCTGATCTTTGTCTGGTATATATTTCTGCTTTTATTCACCTTTACATTTGCTCACAAATCTATCTTTCATCTTCCTTACATCTGCTTATACATCTGCTCCTAATTCATATGATTATCGTTGGTTTTCTTGTCCTCATTTGATGCTTCACAATCTGTTTTTTTATCTAGTCTTAGTCCTGCCCAGTTCATATCTCCCCCCTCAAAAAATGAAATTATATCTCTCTTATATCTCACGATGGGAAAAGGCATGTTCCTTTGTCCCATCGTGTCTCTTCCTTGAACGCTGCCTAGTCTTCATTAAATTGCTTCATAAGGGGGATCACTGCCTTTAGGATAGGAGTTATTATTTAATGATCGTTGCATATATGTTAATTGCTCCCTTTATAACTACCATAATCTTGGTCCTTAATCAGTCCCTTATTATAAAAATATTATGCATTTATATTTATATATTATAATGATTATAATATTTAGAATTTATATTTTAGTGTTTATAATGTTATATTTAGTAATTATTTTTATAATATTATCTTTGATAATTATAATTATAATAATATTAAATGGTCAATATTTTAATATGTATTTTATTTATTTGTATTTCAATGTTAGGGTTTTTTGTATTGTAATTTTGGGGACATGACAAAGAAACTAAAAGTGGTAGACAAGGAGAGGATCATTGCTCAAAATGATTGAGATATTGCACATAGGGACACATGGTTGAGAAGGACAAGGAAATCGTTGAGTTAAAGCTTGCTAATGAGAAGGCTAAATCTCAACTTCTAAAGGTAGTGTAGATGGTGAAACTTTCATGAGAATGAGAATTCCTAGTAGCGCATCAGTTGAAGCAATGAATGGAGGAAGTTTACAAATTGCACTAGACAATTTCTACACACTCCACTCGTTAATCCTCTATCTCCCAACAACGAGAGATGTCTTCTCACCCAACCCCTCAATCATAGACATGATTACTTTCTATTATCTGGAAGATGACTTTTCTTTAAGGGGGAATGATTTTGATAGATAAATTACATATTATTTTGCTTTGTTATGTTGTACACTCAACAAGAATAGTTAAGACTCGTTGGTTTGGTTGAGTAATTAGGTAGTTGCTGACAGTTGGAAAGTCCTTAGCAACCGACAGCAAGTTTAAATATTTTGTTGTAGTCAGGACAACTGACAAGGGATTGCATTGTGCAAAGAGTTGATCCCAAATTTTGTATGAAGTGCATTGATGAATAAAATATACTTGTTTACTCTCTCTATTCGTATGTTGTTCAGTATGTTCTTATCAAGTTCAATTCTTCATGAATAACTCTCTGTACTTTACCCTATTAATTGCTTAGCTGTAACACAAGAAAACAAATTTGTTACTTCATCACATAGTTACTTCTTTGTGGTGATGCCTTTTTCCCACTTTGTCTTGTAGAACATAATTAAGAGAGAATTTAAATGTAACACTCTGTCTGTGTGTCTATCATTTGTAAAAGTTACTAGTGAATACACGATTATCCTCCCATAATTTTTGCCTCCTTTTACATGATTTATGTGCTATAGTGCTAGACATCTTTCTTTCGATATGCAATTACAATTTTCTATACACACTTTCTTAGGAGAAAGTATTACATTTTGGGATTTGACATAATAATGTTTAATTGTATCTAATAATATGTGGTTTAAATAGAGAAGAAATGTCATTTTATAGTGTACTTGAGTGCTAAATGAGGTGAGAATATGTATTGGCAGAAATTGTATTTCTAAACATAACTTATGAAAATTAATTTAAATGTCAACTTAGATGAATGAGTTATGAAGGGGTTATGCATTCATGAGAAAAGCTAGCTGTTTTGATTTATTAAATTGAATGAAGTGTACAATTATTGTATTTTTCTATAACATTCTGTTAGCTAGTAGAGAAGTATACCTTTTGATATCTGACCTGCTTGCAATCTTTTCAAGAACCATTTCTTTGATAATTGCATTTTCCAAACATTATCCGGAAAGCAAATATTTTGATTATGCTGAATATCTTCATTAGTCTATGTAATGTTCCCTTCTCAGGAGTGAGCATTCAGTGAAGACTCGTGGCCTATTTTTATTCTCGTAGGCTAATTGAGATTTTTGGAAGGGAATAATTGATTGATTAAATTTAGTTGTCTTAAAATCATTATTTTATGAGCAACTTTATTTAATTAATCATTTTATTGAAGTGACTTGTTTTGGGGCCAAAAAGAGAATTAAAACTAAAAGGTCGCTTTATGGGAGAAATAAAATATAATTTCTCGAATTTTTGAAAGGGCGGTAGAAAAAGAAACTGTAAGGATAAATTCATATCTTTCGGCAAATTCATCTTTTATTGGGAAGTTTTGGACAATTTGTTCAAGTTGAAACCCTAGGAGAAAAACTGTAAGGGAAATTGGTTTCAGAGAAGGATTTCTTCCTAGCGAATATTCAAGTGGATTCATTTAGAGTTCACTAGTGTGGAGAAAAGATTGGCAATTTAAAAATTGTAATTAAAGATTTCAATTTATCAATGGTTTCATGGTGATTACAAAAAATTATTAATAGGATTTACAAAGCAAATAGATATGCAATTGTAAGAATCCTCTAGGTATTTTATTTTTCACTCATTCCAGTTGTAAGGTCTTGAAATTATGTACACAGAAATTTATTCTAAATGTAGGTGAAGTTTGTGATAGTTTGGTACACCAAAAAGGGCGTAGCACCCCCATTTACTCCCAACCACACTTTAAAGAAATAAGACAGGTAAATATAAAAGGAGCATGGGATATAGTTGTTGCAATTGTAAAGGAGATCATGGGTTCATCCAGTCATGAGGAATAGACAAAAAAAGATTATTAAGTGGTCGTGACATATATTAGGCTCATTAACTCTGTCACCACCTTATGTCTATTGCTGCTGCCCATTCTTGAGTTTTTATTACCTCTTGATCCGCCATGCTGAGTGGCGTGAGACCTTCCAGAAGAAGTTTGTGGTAGTTTGGGAAGGATTTTTGAGCAACTTCTGTCTGCTGTTCACTTATAGTCATTTCCTTGAGTTGGCGCTGTTAAATGAGGATTAAGTAGGTCATGGCATTGAATGTAACTTTATATTGGACTCCCCAGCGTGAGAATTGGTACTAGCATCTCATAACCACTACAAGAAACGGGACAGAGGCCAGCTGCTGTTTTGAAGGGTTAGTAATTAATTCTTTTATCAATTACAACCTCTCTTTTCAGCTAAATGTTTCTTTCAATTCTGCTGTTTAAATATTTAAATCAATGCAAGCATACAACAAATTTAAATGCACAATATGAATGCTGTGTTAGTTTCTGGTATCTTGAAATATTGAACACCATTCTAATTATATCTCACTGAAAGTTCAGACGAAGTGGTATAAACAATCTAGTTGCATTTTGATAAACATTCTTAAAAATACAAGAAAAAATTGAGACCTCTCTACTACATTGGTATTAGAGCCACAAATCCTGCCAGCCTATAGGGAGTTATAAAATTCATGAAAGCAAATAATTCATGCAGCCTGGTGAAGGGACAAACATGTATGATTTGAGAAGAAGACCATTTAATCCTCCAAAAAACACAAAAGGAGTTCCTATTGCAGATTTTCCAGTTGAGGGACAAGTGGAAGAAGAAATTATGGTTTAGAGAGAGCTAGAGAGCAACAAAAGTTGACACAATTGCTAACTCAATTGATGCAAAATATGAACATGAACAGGGCTGATCAAAACAACAATGGTAACAATGGTGAAGGTAGTAATTCAGGAAATAATCAAAACAACATTCCCAACACTAGGACAACTAGTGGAATAGTGTCAAGATCATTAATGCCCACATTTTTGGATGAACAACAAGTTGGTAATGAGGGACAACTTAATGATGGTGAAGGTTTTGTCAATTACAATACTTGCATGAGTACCAATCTTTGGTAGATGAGTTTCATGCTGCCATGTCATTTGCTATTTTTGCCAAATGAAGTTGAGAAATCGACCCAAGAGAGAGAGGCCGAAATCAAGAGTTGCAACGAAAAGTGGGAAAATTGTCCATGTCCACTTTTAATGGTTCTAGTAAATGCAACACACGTGCGTGGGTGCAAAAACTTGATACCTACTTTCAACTCAATCCTTTGATTGAAAATGAGGCAATTCAGTATGCTACTGTTCGTTTGGACAGAGAGGCTTTTGAGTGGTGGTATCATGGAATGGTGACCTTACATGCATGGGTGCAAAAACTTGATACCTACTTTGAACTCAATCCTACGACAGAAAATGAGGCAATTAAGTATGCTACTCTTCATTTGGATAGAGAGGCTCACAAGTGGTGGTATCATAAAATGGTGACCTTGGGACATGACCTCATTAATTCATATGTTGATTTTAACCCAAAGACTGATTGATAGATTTTATAAGAATGATCTAGAGCTACATTTTTGGGGATTTAGCATAGTTGAAGGACCCACAGAGTACCCAGGTTGAAAACGGAGAACCTTGGCCGAACCCAGGGAGAACCCAGAAGGACCTAGGAGGACCCAAGCCGTCCAGCCTTAAAAAAGGCAAAAAATCAACTTAAAAACAAAAAACAAAAAACAAAACCCTAAAAAGTGCCCTGATTGCCTTATATTGACTTGGCCGACCAAATGAGGCTCATTTTGCAAACTCAAAAGAGCAAAAACACCATTTTTTTGCCTCCAAGCTAAAATAGTTGATTTTTGTAGGGTTTCTCTTTTTTTTCGAAGGTGAGATTGTAAGAGCTACGAAGGAGTTCAACTGATAGAAACAAGAGAGGAATAGGTGCACTAAGAAGATCAAGCAATCAAAGGTGAGTGAATCTATCCTCGGTCAAGCGCAATCGTTTGGGTGTAAAAAAAGCAGAGGATTTGGTCTATGTACACTCCAACCTTCGTCTCTTATCACATAAGAAACTTGAATACAATGAGGGTGTGTCAAAGAATTGGGATCTCACCCATGAGTGTGCTGATTTAGATGCTACAATTGCACAACTTACCTTGGCTTCTATGGATGACAATGAGGCAACTAATACACCTAGTGGGAGTGGCAATCCAATTGATAGTGTTTCAAATGAAATTGAAGTTATTGAACCAATTGAGGATGATGAGGATGATGAATTTGAAGAATAGTAATACTGAATTAAATATTGTCTTGATTGTAATTTGAATTTTCAATGTGTAATGACATTTTAAGACTTGAGTATTTACTATTTACTTTTTTGCAAATTATGAATATGATTACAGATTATATGAGGTATTACCGTATGGCGTATTTCATTGTTTCAATATTCTATGGCATTATGATCATATGGTTATAATTTTGAGCATGCTTATGAGTCTATGGCATTATCATTATGTTTATAAATTTATTATATATATAGTACGGCCGTACCCTAGGAAAAAAAAAAATTGCTGAACCCGAGAACCCGAACCCGAACCCGTACCCGAACCGACAACTTAGCTTTTTTGGGGTTTCTCACTGGGATTATGCAAAAACAACAATCAAATACCTCATGCAAAGTTTTTTGTGGTTTTCCAAAATCACAAACACTCGTGCATGAATTTCAAGATAGATCGTAGAGAACAAAAACTTCACCAATGTTCTATGAAGTCTCCAAGACCTGAATGGGGTACAAGTTTTCGGGACTACAATTTTTTTACTAGATTAGTGCTCTTTGACAAAGATTGTAAGTACTCCTTGTTACTAGATTAATAGATCTACTTGTTTGGCTTTTGTTGATAAAACACTTTATGAGATGGGGACAAGTAGAAAACCCTTTGTTTTACATTTAAGGGTATCTGGTTGTGAGGCTTATGTTCATGTCTCTAAAGAAAAATGATCTAAACTGGATCTAAAAGCACAAAAAGGCATCTTCATGGGATATGATGAGAATTTAAAAGGTTATTAGCTTTGGAATCCACAAATCCAAAAAATGAACTTTTTTCTAGAGATGTGATTTTCAAGGAGTTTAGAGCATTTTTCAGATCATGTACAACTAAAAGAGAAAGAAGGAAAATAGTGCATTTTGAAACTAAGGTCAAGAAGTAGTAAGATGCATATGTGAAAGAGCATAATGATGTATTAGAGGAAGGAGAAGAAGAAGAGGAGGGTTCAAGTGGGAGTTCTAAGTAGGATGAGCAAATGAGTAACTTGAGAATACAAAAGAACAAGCATAGTGCCTTACTCCTACCTTGAGAAGATCCACAAGACAATGGAATCCATTTGATAGGTATAGACCACTAGATTTTCATTGTGTATTTTCTTTATTATGTACTAATAATGAACCAAGATCTTTCAGGAAGGCTATCTCTTTAGAGGATAGTGATTTGGATGTAGACCATGTAGGAGATGATAGCCTTAGACAGATGTGACCCTTGGGATCTTGTATTTTACCTAAGGATAGAAAATCCATTGGTTGTCAGTGGGACTACAAGAAGAAAACCAAAGCAAATGATTGGTTAGAGAGGTACAAGGCTAGATTGGTGGCCAAGGACTATTTGTAGAGAGAGGGAGTTGATTTTGGTGAAATTTTCTCTCTTGTTGTTAAGTATCTTCTATTAGATGTTTATTATCCATTGCTTTAATATGTGATTTTGAAATAGAACAAATGTATGTTAAAATTACTTTTTCGCATGGGGATCTTGAAGAGGAGATTTATATGCGACAACTTAATGTTTTATTGCTAAGTTATCGGTTTGGGTTAGGGTTTGAGGGTTCAGTCAAAAATATTTTTGGGGTTGGGTTCATTGGTACAAAAACATATAAAATATATATTTATAGTATAAAATAAAAAATACTAGATGTAATATACACATTTTTAATATTTTTAATGTACAATATTATTATATTTATATCATAACATTATATATTAATTTTATTAATATTATATATTAACTTTATTAATTATTATTTATTAATATTAACTTTCTTTTATAATTTTATTATTGTATCAAAATTAATAATATTATATATTAAATATTGTATAATGTTTATATATTACTAAATATATAAATGTAATAAAATATTAAAAATATATTAATAAAATTATAATAGAAAGTTAATATTAATAAATAATAAAGTTAATATATAATATAATATTAATAAAATTAATATATAATATTAGTAAATAATAAATAATATATATATATATATAATTTTAAAATTAGTCTATAAGATACTGCGTACTCAGGGAGAGGGATGAGCTTAATTGGTTTTAGAATTCTGGGTTGGTTCAATTCCTTGACTAACTTAGCTCGATTAGAAGTTCCATTCCCAGATCCAAGCGAATCGGCTACAGTTCGAATCCCCATCGCTTGGGTTGTAGATCGTGAATTGAAATGAATATGCATGGTGAGCATTGCTTCAAACTCCATCGGTCAAGTGCTTCACAGCGAGGGCAAAAAAGTGGCAAAATTCGTCATTGTAGCCTGAAAAAGACCTAAAATTTGTCATGGATTTGCCATTTACCATCCTAGACAAACCCATAGGGTGATTCAAGAACCCTGCTTGTATTTCTGTCGAGTCGAACCCAAATATGTATCCAGGCTGGTTTGGCCCAAATCGACAATTCTAGGGGAGCGAACCAATAACTTAGTTTTATTGTTAAGAGGAAGAAACATTCGGTTTGTAGGTGCAAAACAGTCATAGTATGGTTTGAAGAAATCACCCCATATGTGGTACCTATTGTGACCTTTTCACACATCACCCCAATCAAGATGGGGGCCCCCCTAATTTTTGCTTCGTTTGGGTCTTTTGGCTTGATTTTGGTTGGTTTTTCCCGCTGTCTCTTGTTTTTGTCTATCTCTCTGGGAATGTGCTCGTCTTTGTGCTTAAACTTGAAATTTTGGCTAAGTCTGAGAATTAGGGTTTTGAATCTTCCGGCCAGTTTGAAGTCAAATTGGGTGAGTGAATTAAAGTTTGAGCTTGACACTGCGTCCAGAGCACCTTAAGCTACTTGCCATCAAATTTTGAGCTGAATCTGACAACTTGCTATTTTTAGCAGTCTAGGCATCGAAGCCATTTTCAGGGTTTGCATGCAAAGTTTTTCGATATATGACTGGAGAATATTTTTGGGTTTTTTTGGGACCTTTGTGAGGGCATAGCATGCAAACCGAGATGCTGACTTCCAACGATTCAGGCTTCATAGGCCATTTTCAGGGTTTGCATGCGAAGCTTTTCGGTGCATGTCTAGAGAATATTTATGGGTTTTCCGAGACCTACGCAATGATATAACATGCAAGATGAGGTGATAACTTTCAGCAGTCTTGACTTCGGAGGCTATTTTTAGGGTTTGCATGTTGGAGTCTTCAACGCATGTCTGGATATTCTTTGTGGGTTTTTCAGGAGCTTTGTAGTGATATAACATGCAAACCAGGATCAAGACCTTTTTGTAGAGTTGTCTTCAGAGGCTATTTTTAGGGTTTGCATGTAGGATTTTTCAGTGCATGTCAACATATTCTTCATGGGTTTTTCAAGAGCTACACAGCAAGGTAACATGCAAGCAGAGTTGATCACTTTTCAAGAACTTACTATTTTTAGCCAGTGCTCGCATGCAGTCCAGTTTGTTGGGTTTTTCTGGGTTTTGTGATATCTCTCGGGTTGTGTGACATGCAAACACATTCGGTAGCTAATTGGTCAATTTTTTAGACACTATTTTTAGCAGGATCACTCCGACAGCTGCCCAACACTTTAGAATCACAAACAGAGTGACATGAAATAGAAATGGGGTTAAACGTTGATCTTTTGAGCAACATGCAAGTCATATTAGGGTTTCCAGCTTCGAGACCCAAAATGAAGGGTCAAATGCCAAAATCTCTGAAAACTGATGTATCCCATTGCGATCAGTATCTTTCAAGGCGTCCACTGGTAAAATTTGAAGGCAATCTGAGCACTTACTATTTATAGTCACTTCTCAAACAGGCTATAAATAGCAAGTCAGTGCAAGGCACCAGTGTGAACAAGTCAGTCAACCCACGAGGACCCCAAGGAACAAATTCCACGTCAAACAAAGTTGCGGAAGTCCTGAAATCAAGTAGTTACTATAAATAGTAAGTCACCTCCAGAAACAAGCTATAAATAGCAGGTCGACACAAGATGGCAATGTGAACGGGTCAATTAGATCATGAGGATCCTATGGTGTAAATTTCAAATCAATCCAAGCTACAGAAGTATGAAAACCAAAGGCTTACTAAAAATAGTAAATAGAGGCCTATGCATTGGCTAAGTAATCAAAGAAACTGGAAGGACCCCACCAAAATGCGCCCAAGGTAGTTGATAGAGGCTAGAAAATTCTAAGGAATATAAAATAGAAGCACATGGCCTCAAATGCGCCCAAGGCAAGGAAAGATAAGTGAAAATTTTCAAAGTATTTGGAATTGGAACCTCCACCCTCCAAATGCGCCCAACTTGGAGAAGCATGGAAAAAGTTATTAAGTATTAAAAAATTCCTCCATCACCCCCTAAATGTGCCCAAGTTGGCTAGGAGGTGGGAAATACGTTTGAGTGTATGCAAATGGCAGGAGAAAGTCCAAAATGCGCCCAACTTGAGGAGGATGAATTTGAAATTTTCCTAAATGTCAAAAGGGAAAAATGCACCCAGGAGAGAAGAAGAGAAATAAATCTTAGAAAAAATATATATATATATATATTTTTCTAAGGTGGAAATTATAAAAATTAAATGCCCCCCTTCGCAAGTATACACATGAAAAATGCATTTTCTGATGGAGAATTTTTCTGGGTCTTGGATATTTTCTACAGGGATATGATTTTGAAGCTCTCCACGCCTTACCTGAGATTTTAAGGTGGAAATTTGAACTAGGCACCCGGTTGATGAAATTTTCTAGGCAGAGGAACTTAAATTTGTCTAAGGCATGAGAATTCTCCAAAGCCCCTAGAAGGACCTAGTCAAAGTGCACCTGTGATGAAAGGTTATGAAGAAGGCAAAGTTGTGCTAGAGAAAATGATGAATTCTATCTGATCCAGAAGTCAATCAGACCTTGAAAGTTAGAACATGGAGATCAAGTAAGTAAAGTGGATTTATATTGTAAAGTGTTTTGATGTCTTGTTTGTTGTGCAGGCTGAATGTCAGGCCAAAACATGATGACTTGAAGTGATGGGGCAAATACTCCAAGACTACATTTCAACCTCGAAAGAAGAAAAGTTGCAAGAAATGGCTAAGTGTTGGAATAACCTAATATGCACTCAATTCAGAGAGGTAGATGGCGAGGAAGAAATGCTCGAGTGCAAGATAAGAAAATCCTTTAGGATCAAGGGTGGAGAAATAATCATCCTCATGCAGTTTAGAGTTAGAGAATGTCAGTTGAGAAGAAAATTATCAGCGAGCACGAGAAAGAAGTTGTCGCCTTGGAGTCAAATCGAGAACGTGCCTGCCATACCCTTTCAAGAAGTTGAAGCCATGATGATCAGACTCATCCAATTTGCAGTCAAGAAGAAGAAGAAGAACAATGCGAACGCGTTTCCAAACAGGAATCTTCTAGAAGGATGGTGGACATTAATTGCTCATTTATTACCCCACTCTTCTTGGTGGCAGTTTTTAGGGTTAGGGTTTATGTGGCTCAATCTGAGCCCTTCATTGTAATGTAATCTAAACCGTCCGTTGGACTAGGCCAACTATAAAAGGGGCATCCCACCTCATTTGTAATTCATTAGACGAGGATCATAGAGTAGCAAAGAGACTGATAGTGTAGATTGATAGCGTAGATTGGTAACATAGTTTGAAGAAGGAAAGTTTTTCCTTTGAAAGCTTTGTAAGAAATTGTTGTGAACACTCTCATAATAAAAAGGATTTTCATTGATGATGATCTTGTCTTTTGTTGTGAATAGCTAGCAAGGTTTCTTCGCCCTTCTGATTCGAGTAGTAGCTTAAAGTAGAATAAATTTCATTTCATGCTAATAGATAATAGTAATGGAATGTGGTGTCTGACCTAAGTAAGCTTCGCTTATCCATACCACTAGCAGATTCACTGACGGTATCTTTGGGCACTTGGCATGAAGTGGAAGAGAATTTAATTATGTATAGTGATCTAAGAGGTGTAAGAAGCATTGATGCCGTTGTAAGAAGTGTAAGAAGCATCTTTGATTATGTGTAAGAAGTTGGTAGCCTTTTTTGGACTTAAGGAGCTGTTATTTTGTCTTCCAGTTTTAGGTTTTTAGTTTTTTAGTGAAGTTGGATGCTCAAGTTCATGAAAAAAGTCTTGAAGCTTCTAGAAAGATGCTTATAACTTTGAGACACATATCATGAGGTATCTTTTGCATGTAGGTTACTTGGCTTATGGTTTGAGCCCATTGTATTGGAAACTATTTGTAGTTTCATGTATTACTTTGGGCTATATATTGGAGCCTTGGGGTAGTGGTTTGTAAGCATGAAGCAAGTAAGAGATGACAACTTGTAGGTTCATGAATGCTGGAATGAGGAGAGAAGAATGTTGAATATTGTGTTCTTGTTTTTGAAGATTATTACATATTTGGTACTCTCTTTGCTGGTGTATTCTTTTCTTAGAAGGGTTTCTCCACATAAATTTGGCGTTGTGGTATATTCTATGGTTTACTAATTTATTGTGCTTTCCATTTCCATTCACATATGTGGCTTAATGCATGCTCACTAAAATCTATGTAAGTTTTATGATATTGCTACAATAGTTTCACTTTATTTTTCAACAAGAATCCCCTCAAACATCCAAGTTTGGAGAATTGTAGGTAGTGGGGAAAAAGTAGGTAATTTAAGCTTCTTGTTGAGATTTGCATTGTGAAACAAATGTGCAAGAGGGCCTCAATGCTAGGAGGATATAAAGCCACAACCCCTAGAGTGAAAACTAGGATATTAAGGAACTCTAATTATATTAAATTGCAAGGAAAAGCAATACCTCACCAATTTTTGCTTGTTTGCACATGTACAACAAGTTTCTAAAGGGCATAGAATGTCCCCAACAGTGACAAGATGAAAGAAATAAGTAATCAATCTAGTAGGTTTGGGATCACCATAGAGAGACACATTTATTTTGGAGATTTCATAAAGAAAAAGGGCTTGGCATCTTTGATTTAGGGTAGTGGAAGAAAGTGGAAAGAGATCCATCATAATATCTCTATAGACAATAATACCTCCAACAGATATCATAGTAGACTTAGCACTAGAAAACAAAATGCTCCTCAGATTTTGCTTCTTGCAAAGATGACATTGTCTCTCACTCCATAAAATATGGTGGTCCATCTCAACTTGAAGCTGATGGAAACACACCCACAATTGGCCCTAGGGGAATCCTCAAACTATCTTATCAATGATGTTATAGATAGGTGGGCTAAACAATGACCCTATTGACAACCTATAAGAAATGCTCCACATAAAAAGCTAGAGGTTGAGAGAAGTTAAAGGGGAGGTCCAAGTGACCTAGATGTGTAAGAATTGAAGATTACCTCAATACCCAAGACCACCTGTAAAAACAATGAAAACCTTCTACAAGAGAGTATGCAAGAATATGAGCTTGCTTAAGACCTATCAAAAAGATGATGAGGTATGAAGTATATTACATATGAGTACAATGACCTTCCTTATATAGGCAAGGTGAAGAATAGGATTGAACATGATTATGATGTGTGTTAATCCTATGACATGTGGCAACTAACAACCTAACTACCTAGGAATAATGCATAAAGCTAGATAAGTTCTAGAAAAGCCAACTAAGACTTCTAGAAAAAATCTTATATCCTAAGTAAACTTAACATATGAATAAGTCCCCCAAGTCCCTAGTAAGATAAATTACTAGGTACAAGACATATATTAACACCAACACCTCCCCTTAAGTGCAACTTAGGGAGAAGATTATTCTGCAAAGATGCAAATATGGGTTCTGACTACAAGGCCATGTTAGGTATCCATGTACAAAAGCAAATGAAATTTCTTAGAAACGGAGAAAAAGACAAAACCCTGCGGGACAAAGCTTCTCTCCAAAAGAGAAAAGAAACAATTTAGGATGGAGGACTCCATGATACCCCCCAAGTACACCATCCATCACATATATACATTACAATCAATATCCCCCATAAGAGGGAAAAAGAGAGACTATGTAGTCCCCCCACAATGTGTTTTCTCCTGCAAAAATGGTAAGTGCCTGAAGACAAAACATGATCCAATGTCAACAAACTTGTCTCCCTTTCAAAAGAAACAAAACGAAGTACAAATGCAAGTATGCTGCCCATTTCGGATAGGAATTGAAAGAAAGAAGCATGAATATGTATGATGATGATGTCTTTGAAAATTGTTCATGTGTCTCCTTTGCTACTGAAGATGAAGATGCCACAATCAAATTAGGTACATGCCCAATCAAAGAAGAATGTGACAAATCACGACAATGTGAAAACTGATGCTGAACAATATCCAAAGACAATAATAGTTTGACAACAACTATGCAATGACTGTCATCAAAGAGGGAAGATAACCCCTCAAATGTGTCTTCCAAATTTGAAATGTGAGACTCCACAAAGGATGCAATGTTTGATAAATAGGAATCCTAATTGGGAAGACAATGAGATACTTGTTGCAATGAATCACTGGAAATTCTCAATGAATCATCAACATAAGATTTATAGCCCTGCTGAACAGGAATGATGGGAGTATCAATCAATGACTTTGCACAAGCAATCACTAAAGGTGAAGGTACAACAATTGCCTCTAAAGGAGAAGGAGCATTTGAAGATTCAAAGTATTCCAAATCTGTAAACTCCTACATAGTATTATGATCATAGGGTATCTTGTTTGAAAAATGAAGTGGCACAAGACAATCTACAATAGGATCATTTGGGAGTGGCTGAGTATCAGGGTCTCCTTATATCTCCCAAATTTGAGTCCAAAGAGTATGAGGACACTCAAAATGATCAATAGCATTCAAAGTGTCATCGTCAATATGCATTGCAACAACTCCTAAGACATGATCCTTTTTGCAATTCCAAGCAAATTTCTTACTAGCTGTACTAGGAGGGGGAACAAGACCATACAAATGAAGCCATCAGAGATGTTTTATGATGCCATCTCTCCATTGTTTATAGTTTCCCCTTTTCAGCATAATCAGAGAATGATGAAATGGAAACCCCATAATGAACTATGATAAATCTCCAAAATTACAAAGACATTAACCTCCAACAACAATTAGAAACTCCTAAATCTGAAAATATAACTGAAAATGAAGCTACCTGATGTAGAGCAGGGGTGGATGATCACAAACCAACTCAAAGCTAACTCAAAAAATCAAACTCTTCAAACTTGGAACCCTAATTTGGTGGGTTTTCTCTACCACTCTTCAATTCCCCTTGTAGCACTTCAAACATGGGTTTTCCCACATAATTTTCTGAGCAAACCCAAAACACAAAATCTGATCACCATTCAAGATACCCTTTAAGCCATTTGAAAACATATCAAGTTTGCAGATATGGTTACTTTGGAACAAACCCTTCTAAATTTGACTGCTACGCTGCAAATTAGGCCTAATTAGGCTCATTCAACTAGGTCTCAACAGGATTTTTCACACTCCAGGGTTCAAAACTTCATGCCAATGGCTCAGACCCACCATATGATGTCTATCCAACCTTTTCCAAGCAAATTCAATCACTACCTAAGAGTTTCTCTTCAAACCCTAACTCCTATACATCTTATTTGCCTAAAACATGAGGGTTTCTGCCCAAGGCATCAACAAATGTGCACCTATCTTCATGCCCTGCTCCTGCAAACATCTAGGACACAAAACCTAAATTATCTACACCCATTCCATCGATTATCATACCTTTTCACCGATGGAATGGGTCAAAAACTCGTTTTCTTCAATCAAACCCTCTTTAACTAGGGTTTATGGCTGTTTGTGGCAAAATTGCTCTCTCTCCTAACTTGATGAAAACAAATGAAATCAACTGCAAATGATAGAAGACTCAACACACCATCAATCCCAATGAGTTTTAAATCATTCTCAGGCAGTACAGGGCCGTACTAATCTCTGCAACAGCAAAATTAAGTCTCCAAACGCAGAAAACAGAGCATTTTATTATTTCAAATTCAAAATATCAACCATTGAACCTTCAACCAACGTTCATCAATGTTTTTAAAGACATCACAAAGCTTTTCCAACCTTTTTCCCACCAAAACTAAACCCCAACCGTTCAACTTCCCTTAATAACCCAAAAATGCAAAATTGCTTGAGCAACTTTTCAACTTTTACACAATTTGACAACTTTTCATAAACCGACCCCACATGACTCAAACTGACCAAAAACATGAGGAATGTTCTTAAGAGACCTTATTACAACCAAAATTGACTAATCCACACAAAAGACTAACACTTTGCAACTTTTTAACATTAAGACCTATGGTGCCCTGCACCATACTCCCTTGGCAAAAAGGACTCAAGTCCAATTGAGGACAGTGCTGCAACAATAAATTCATGTTTTTTTATGTCATTCTCTGGCCTCCAAGTGACATCTCCATCTAGTAAACCCTTCCAATGGACCAAATACTGGAAATAGGCATCATCCCTTGTCTTGTTGAATTCCCTAGCACCTAGGACATGCTCCAACTTTAGAGACCTATTTGATAGATGATTCTTGACTCCTTCATCTGAAAATGTTGTTGAACCTGCAACATTGCCTGCAACCATACCTCCTCCATCCTTGTAATGAGCTTCCTTCTTCTCCATTTTAGGAGTATGCTTGAACTTGTCCACATTCCTTTGTAGTTTCTCTTTGACCACTTCACCTTTTAATTTCATCTCTTCCATCTGCTGTTGTATCCCTATAACTGCTGCTTGATCAGGCATATTAACCTTTGGTATGAAAGAATGATCAACATCCCCTTTTGAAAGCAATGAATGTAACACTCCACCTATCATCATAGCGACATACTTCTTAAGCCAATATTGAATCTCCAAAATCAATTCATCCTTGACCTTCAAGGCAATAGATCTTGACACCAACTCAATATCATTTCCCTCCAAAAGCAAGTCATTCTTCATGTCTGTTGTCATAATGTCTTTAGGTTTAGGAGTGGTTGCAAGGGCCATGTTCTCTTCTTTTACTTTTATGAACTCCTTCTTACCTACCATCATCACATTAGCTTCCTTAGTTTGTCCTTTGTCCTCTTTCAATGGTGTCAAAGTATAGGAAACTCCATCTTTTTCTATCTCATAGGTATTCCTCCTTCCATCATACATAGCATGCCTATCAAACTGCCAAGGCCTCCCTAGCAGCAAATGGCATACATCCATTGGTAGTATGTCACATAAAATTTTGTCCTTATACCCTCCTATGTTAAATTCCACCCAACTTTGTTCATTCACCAAAACATATTGACCCTTATTTAACCAAGAGACTTTGTATGGGTAGTATGTGGTATTCTAGGCAACTTAAGTTTTTCAACCATCTCAACTTAAACCATATTATCTATACTCCCTGAATCAATTACAACCTTACAAACTTTACCCAAGCACTTACAAGTTGTCTTGAAGAGAGTCTTCCTTTGTGGTGGCTCCTTTTCTACTAGTGCCTTGATGAGAGTTCTCCTTACTATGAGTGATTCACCAACCTCTGGAGCAGCATGCTATGATGGAGAGTTTACACTCTCATTGTCATCTTCTTGCACCAATTGAGCTCTTCTTTCTCCTCCATGTGAAGTAGAGGCTTGACCTTCATTACATTGCCAAGCTTGATGTCCAAACTTGTTGCATTGATAGCACCTTCTTGTGAATCCACTAGAACCTCTTCCTTGACCTCCAAATCTGCCTCTAAAGCCTGATCTACCTCCTCTAAATCCACCTCTCTAATCAGCAACTTGTACTTGGACTTTGCTTGTATCCTCTTGGCTCTCATATGACTGCATTGGGTTAGAAAATGAACCTCTTCCTCTAGAGTTGCTGCCTCTGCCCCTGTTTTGTTTGTCTTGCCTTCTCTTTAGTTTTTCTTCAGCCCTAATTGCCAATTGAAAGCATTCCACTACCATTCTTGGGTTTGCCAAACTCAACTCATCTTGAATGTTAAATCTTAACCCACTAAGATACGTAGCCACCTTCTCCACGCCATCCTCCATGTGCCCTGCTCTTATACTCAGCATATAAAACTCATCAATATAGGCTTTGACATCCATCTCTCTTTGTTTCAAACCTTGAAGTTTCTTGTACAATTGAATTGCATAATCAGCCGGTAAGAACTTACCTTTAAGCTTGGCCACCATTTTGTTCCAAGAGACAATTTTTGACATGCCTTTCTTCCTCCTTTCAATTACCTCATAATCCCACCAAAGTAGGGCCTGACCCTTCAATTTTGTTTTTGCTATCTTGACCCTTTGTTCCTCAGGTACATCTTCACATTCAAAGTAATTATCAAGTGTTGCAATCCAATCCAAAAACTCTTCCTCATTCAAATTCCCTCCGTACATTGGTAAATCAATCTTTACCTTGTGTTTATCTTCCTTGATGACTCTCAGTAGCTTGGCAAACTTCTGCTTCTCAGGATCCAATTCCTTTTCTTCCTCTTCTTCATTCTCCTCTTCCCCTTCTTCTTCAGGGTCATTCACATCACCTAGGACCATACCTCTCCTCTGACTGGTTTCAACAGCCTCAAGCCTTGCTACCACCATATCTTGCAGTTCCTTCAATCTTCTTCTCTCCTTTGTAGTCTTTTCTTTCATCTGATTCATTTCCCTAGCCATAAGGTTACCTTTTGGAGGCATCTTGCTCTCTTTCTCACTTCACACTTTCCCTTTTTACAGACCTACCTATGCTCTGATACTAATTTGATGCAGAGCAGGGGTGGATGATCACAAACCAAATCAAAACTAACTCAACAAATCAAAATCTTCAAACTTGGAACCCTAAGTTGGTGGGTTTTCTCTACCACTCTTCAATTCCCCTTGTAACACTTCAAACAAGGGTTTTCCCACATAATTTCCTGAGCAGACCCAAAACACAAAATTTGATCACCATTCAAGATACCCTTTAAGCCATTTGAAAACATATCAAGTTTGTAGATATGTTTACTTTAGAACAAACCCTTCTAAATTTGACTGCTACACTGCAAATTAGGCCTAATTAGGCTCATTCAACTAGGTCTCAACTTGGTTTTTCACACTCCAAGGTTCAAAACTTCATTCCAATGGCTCAGACCCACCATATGATGTCTATCCAACCTTTTCCAAGCAAATTCAACCACTACCTAAGAGTTTCTCTTCAAACCCTAACTCCTATACATCTTATTTGCCTAAAATATGAGGGTTTCTGCCCAAGGCATCAACAAATGTGCACCTATCTTCATCCCTTGCTCTTGCAAACATCTAGGACACAAAACCTAACATATCTACACTCATTCCACTGATTATAAGACCTTTTCACCGATGGAATGGGTCAAAAACTCGTTTTCTTCAATCAAACCCTCTTTAACTAGGGTTTCTGGCTGTTTGTGGCAAAATTGCTCTAAGTCTCTCTTAACTTGATGAAAACGAATGAAATCAATTGCAAATGACAGAAGACTCAACACACTATCAATCCCAATGAGTTTTAAATCATTCCCAGGCTGTACAGGGCCGTACTAATCTTTGTAGCAGCAAAATTAAGTCTTCAAACGTAGAAAACAGAGCATTTTATTATTTCAAATTCAAAATCTCAACCACTGAACCTTCAACCAACGTTCATCAATGTTTTTAAAGACATTACAAAGCTTTTCCAACCATTTTCCGACCAAAACTAAACCCCAACCGTTCAACTTCACTTAACAACCCAAAAATGCAAAATTGCTTGAGCAACTTTTCAACTTTTACTCAATTTGACAACTTTTCATAAACCGACCCACATGACTCAAACTGACCAAAAACATGAGGAATGGTCTTAAGAGACCTTATTACAACCAAAATTGACCGATCCACACAAAAGACTAACACTTTGCAACTTTTTAACATTAAGACCTATGGTGCCCTGCACCACCACCTCCCCCCCCCAAACAAAACTTCTTCAGGAGACGGGATGTCCAAGTTATGAACTAGAAAACAAATATGCAAAAATCTGAATAAATCACACTTGGGGTTGAATTTGAAAAAACTGCATGAACCAAATGAAAGAGCTCTTGAATACCTTCCAAATGCAACTTTAATCACCAAAATCGGAGAAACTAGTAGAAAGTTGTGAGCTTAGAGGTCCAAAGGGGATATCTGACTTTAGTTGCTAATAACTTGTACTTGCAACAAAATCTGGTAAAATGGTCTATACCATTGTGAAGTACACGAAACTAGCTTTCTGTTGATATCTCGTTTGTAGAATTTTGATACTCTGGCGGAAAGTTATGGCAAAATGAAAAAAGTCATTGTTTTAAGGCCTAGGGGAACAAGTTAGGTACTGGTAAGGTTAAACTAGCACAATTTTGTGGCACTCAGGGTCACCCATGTGACCTGGTGCTATGCAGGCACAAAAGAAAGAGAGTCGCCACCAGATGGGCGACGACAAGGCAGCGAAATGGTGGTGGCACTATTGCACTTGGTGCCAACGATAAGCACTCACCACGAAAGATATAATTGCGGGCTATAACTGGGGCCTTAGCAGAAGTTTTAACAAGCATTGATAGAAATTAAACTAGCAATGAAGACTTTAGTGTCGATGGCAGGTCAACAGTCGGTGGTCGATAAAGATATGTAGCAGCTGATAAACGTACCCTCTTAAATCTGCGATATGGCTCCTTATAAATGCCTTCGTAGAAAATATAAAACCATAGAAATTTAATTTAAACCCAACAAATATAATATGGTCGATACAATTCATTTCGCCCAAATAAAATTTTATAGCCCGAATATTTTAAAATCCGCATAACATAAAAAAAAATTGTATCGTACTCGGAGGGCGTGCGACTGTATTTCAATACAATTATTATTCTATTGTGCGAAAATAAATTGTACCGTACTTGGAGAGCGTATGACCTACTCGGGTAATTTTTTTTTTGCCTCACAAACAACTGATGCCGAATATAGGCATATTTTATATCAATCTTCGTCTCTCAAGCCTTCTGAAGACAATGGCGAGGTCAGATTGGGGTGAAAATGCACCAGAAACTTTGCTACCTCCAAATTTTCAATTTTTTCAAACCCTCATAAGTTTGGCAAAAAATGACAGATTTAGTCGAAACAAAAGTCGATCTTGACTTTCTCAGCTGCCCTAAACTCGAATCTGAGCTCAGATTTCTTCTAACATGAGCCAAAAGTGACTTACCATGAAAACCCACATGTATAGAAACCCTCAAATTTATTATTTTTTCAAGTTTTCCTGATTCCCAGGTTCACCATATGGTGCAAGGGAAGAGCATACTCAACCTTACTAAAAATAACCTAGATCTTTCACGAACAATAGCTCAACCCTCAGATCTAAGAAGGGTTTTGCAAGGCTTGGCTCTGATACCATGTAAGAACTGAAGATTAGTTCAATACCCAAGACCACCTACAAAAACAATGAAAACCTTCTACAAGAGAGTATGCAAGAATATAAGCTTCCTTACATAGGCAAGGTGAAGAATAGGATTGAACATGATTATGACATGTGTCTTAATCATATGCCATGTGACAACTAACAAACTAACTACCTAGGAATCATGCATAAAGCTAGATATGATAAGTTCTAGAAAAGCCAACTAAGACTTATAGAAAGAATCTTATATCCTAAGTGAACTTAACATGTGAATAAGTCCCCTAAGTCCCTAATAAGATAAATTACTAGGTACAAGACATATATTCACACCAACAAGATGTACTTATGGTAAATATTATATGTGATGGATTGATCCTTGGAAGGAGATGACGAGGAGCATAGAAAGAGTACTTGAAGGGAGGGAGTTTGTTGAGATCTAGAAGGATCACATAAAGAGTATCAATTAGAGAAATGAATAGGGGTGTTAGATCTAGAAAGGGACCCAACTTCTTGATTAAGATTAAGTTCTAGGGGGCGAGAAGTTTCATCTAGTCCAACAAGAGATTTGAATTGAAGTTTTACATTGGAGGCTAGAAATGGATCCTTTTCAAGAAGTGAAATGGGTTGAGAGAAATTTGTAGAGGGGTTGTCCTCCATCATAAAGTTTTACTTGGAAGTTTTCTTGCTTTTTCTTCATTCATAGACTTGAAGCTTAGAAATATAGAAGGCCTTTCACTTGGCTTTGAAATATTGAATGCCAATGCTTATTCTTAAAGTCATTGTAGCAGAAAAATTAAGACTTATAGATTGTGGTAGGTAGGGGAATGATTGGAAGGATTTATAACTCTTCCACAAACTATTGCCACAACAAACTTTAAGTTAAGGAAATAGTTAAAATTTTCTTATTGAAAAGGTGTATTGCAATTTAAAAATTTGATGTATTAGGGAAATAGATAGAGGGAACACAATTACTTTTGAGTGGGATTGAGCACAACTTGGTTGGTTGCATGGTGTTGCCCTATTCTTCCTATTGCCAATGTATACCTCATCGTGCCCCTCCTCAAGCTATTATTCCATGCTTGAATTTATATAAAGACTTGCTATGGCGTGAAGTAAATAATACAAAATTCCTATGTTGAGTATAGTGTTGCCGCCTTTAGGAGTGACCATTTGTAATTGTTCGAGAGAAGAGAATAAATTTAGTGTGTTGGATTTAATTTTGAGCTGTTGGCAAAGATGAATGAGGAGAGTGATGTCATGCAAATGTTGAAAAAGAGCATGCAATGTATATTGTTTGATCTTTGTGCCATCTAGATGGTTGCTTGAAGAGGAACATTGATGGGCAGGTGCTAGTAGGGAAGATATATGTAAATGGGAAAGAGGAAGTCTAAGAGTGAGTGGGGTGCATGGAAAAGAGGGTGGTGAGAGAAGGGTAAGGGAATTTGCAAGGGGTTGGGTATACAAGAGAGGATGTCAAGTGTGTTGTGAGGGGAGAAATAAGGGGTCAAGAAATCATTTAATTTAATATACACAAATGGAGGTTGATAGGGTTGACCACATAGGGCTAAAATGATGTGGTAGAAGGTGGGAGAGAGGAGGGGGATGTGTTTGGTAGAGTGGCTAGGAAAAGAGGGTTGGTGAGGGTTAGTTTCAAGGGAGGAGGTGGGGCTTATAAAGGTTACAAAGATTTCAAATTTCAAAATTTATTGATTTTGCTAAGAATGTGTGTTCAAATTGGTGCAATAGCATAGTCACTTTAATGCCAGCTTTGTACCTTGCCTTTGTGGAGTAGACTAGTAGCATGTTTGGCTAGGATATTGTTGGCGTTTCAATTCGCACCTCTAGAATGTGGATTAGAAACAGAGAGCTATGTACAGTTAGATTGCGCTTCAAATTAGGAGGGGAAGCTCCCTCTTCGCTGATTATGCTTAAAAAGAAATACTAAACTATCGCCAATCTTTTTTCATTTCTCAGCTAAGAGCACAAGGTTATAAAACTCTTTGCATCGTAGCTGAGGTTTTCCCTTTTCCAAAACTTCAACTACAACTAGGCCTAAACTAAAGACACTTCTAACAACTCAAGTAAACACAGAGCCTAAGAATCAGAAGTAAACAAGGAATGATTTGATTAACACAAAAGCTTAAATAAACTCACTTCCAGAACACACCCAAAGACTCATTGTACTTATTAGATGTAAACCAAAATAAAGATTACGAAAACAAAACATAAGACCAAGTATTGAAATAGATTGAGACAGTAGATCAGAGCAAGATAGGCATGAGATTTCCTTCCTCAATTTTATAACAGTAAATACGCTTTTGGGACAACAGATTGCAGCAAAGATAGGCTTACAATATGCAATCAAACCAGATTACATAGACAAAAGTTGAACAGACACTGAATAGGAAAGTTGCAAGCAAAATAGGCTCAGCAATTTGTTATCACAACAACGGGTAAAAAGGAATGGGCAAGGTTGCCCTTATTTATACACAAACAAGGAGTAGGGAATCCTAAAATCTTTTTGTTTTCAACAATTAGATTTGCCAACATGCAAGCTTTATTTCTAAAACTAAAAAAAAGATAACTAACAACTAACTATTTGCTAACCTTAGTTAACTGAAAAAGCTCCAACTATACGTTGATATTTCCAAAGAATAGATATGCATGAATGAGAATAGCAAGTTAAACTCGGAAAAGGCATCGAGTTAACTACTGCTTTTAGTTCTATCCTTGGAAAACGTTGCATGCTCCAACTGGATATCCTCCAAAAAGTTGTTAACTACCTCTTCATCAAGAATACTGATACTATCTAGAACAACATACTGTTTTTCTAGCATCTTTTCACCATCTGCAATCAATTTTAGCAATTCTTTTCTCTCTTCAGCTACTTTATCAAATTTTGTTGACATTGCGACAACATGATTCATCTTGCAGGCAACAAGATCACCATTAAAACTGCCACGAACAAGGTTTTGAAACTCTATTTGCACTTCACCGAGATCAAAGTAAGTGCCATCTTCATGATGATATGAACAAGGGATCTGTGAGATAAATGTGCTTACGAACTTGAGGGCTTCTGTCTATATTCAATCAATTCCACAGTTGTTCTTTCATAGGCTTTTACTTTGAAGAGGTGTTTTTCTCTCCAAGCAAAAACTTTTTTTATGCTCTTCTACAATAACTGAACCATAAGTTGTCCTCAAGTCGGAAATGACAATCTCATCTCTCAGTTTCCTTTCCGCTATATTCCGCTCAAACTCTTGAATCCTTGAGCGAAGATCATGAGCGTTATACTTAATTGGTATATCTTTGCAAGTACAAATCTGCCCCTAGTGATGAATTCTTCTATCCAATCTCTCATATGTTTTTCGTATATGACCAACTGACTCAATTGATGTTCATATCTAGGTGACTCCAGAATTTGTGGAAGCAACAGGGTGGCTCGTGAAGTTCCATGAAGGAGATTGGAAATATACTGCTCATAGCAGCATAAATCGTTTGGGGAAAAAGTCGGCAAACCAAAAAATCAGGATTTTTTGAAAAATCGTGAAAAAATCGGGAAAAAATCGGATTTGAAAAAAAAATATATTAAAAAATACTTATGATGTTTCCCAGATTTACGCATATGCCCCACAATATGATAGATAAGAATATGTAAAAGCAATGAATATATAAAAGAAATGAATTGAAAAGACCCTGGTCGACTTCGTGTGAATTTTTTGCAGACAATCGGGTGCTCGAAACTCCACCAATCTCCTTTCGCAGCACTTGCATAAACTTCCTGTGTCGTGAAAACTCGAAGGCAGCTTCGATTTGTGAAAATAACGACTGGCGCGAACCTATTAATAACAAAAAAACACACATTTTTCTGGGTTTTTTCACGCGTTTTAGGGTTTCGGATTTTCCGCAATTTTTTAACGATTTTTTTGACATTTAAATCACGATTTAAACACGATTTTCAACGATTTTTCGCAAGGTCAACAAAATCCAAAAAATCGGGATTTTTTGGGGGAAAAAATCGGGAGCAGTGCAGATTTTTTAAAAATCGCGATTTTTGCGATTTTTTGCAGATTTATGCTTCTATGATACTGCTGTAGTTGTCGAACCTCAGCCTTGAGGGCTGCCTTATCTTCTCCATTCTTGAGCACTCGTTCCTTCAGATAATCAGCTGCAACCTCAAAGAGATTCACATCAGTATGCCAGGTGCTTCTTTCGAGATTGGCCTTGATAACCTTGAAGTCATCAATTTCAACCTCATCAACGTTCTTATCCTTTGGAGATGTGGCAAACTCAAGGATAGTCTTGCCTTATTCTTCTCTATATGAACTTGCTTCTTAAGTTTCTTCTTTCTTGTGTTTTGGTAGATGCTATCAAGTTTTGCAAAGTTAAGCTGATATGAAGGCTTCCTCCTCTTCCTCCCCAACAGGTTCTCAAGCCAAGACGAGGAGTCTCTACTAACTTCTCTGGGAGGATCGATTCCATCTCCAACAACTCTTGATGGATCAATAGGTGTTGAGACGTTGCGAACTGGTGAATCGCCTTTTGAATCTATATGAATAGGAGAATGCCTCGGCTACGATGGTAGAACAGGAGATGAAGGCACGACTTCAACTTGTGGTGTTGGTTTAACTGGAACTTTTGGTGTATCTATTGACTATTCCTGCTGATTCACTTTTTCCTTTAAGCTATTCGTCTTTCTGCGAATCTTTGTATTTTTGGAGGTTTGCTAATAGCTTTTGCTCTTGGTTTTGATTTAGAAGAAGGTAGAGATGACTGAACTATTGGCGGCTCTACAACTAGAATAGCTATCTTTCGTGTCCTTTTACTGCTCAAGAATATCCTGTTGTTCTTGAATAACTCGGCTTGTTCTTTCCTCAATTGAGGTACCCTCTTTGGCGAACCAATCAACTTGTGAAAGTGACCATTGCTCGACCTGATCTCGAGCATACATTGGAAGTAGGACTTCCCCATCATCATCTAAAAGACCACCTACATCTTTTGATAAGAAATCAGCCATCTACTAAGGGTAAGTCTATTGGAATTGTGTTTGCGCACTTGAACTCATCTTCACAATTAGTCCAAAAATCTTCAACTATAGGCACATGTGCATGATTGTTCTTTCCTCAATTGAGGTACCCTCTTTGGCGAACCAATCAACTTGTGAAAGTGACCATTGCTCGACTTGATCTCGGGCATACATGGGAAGTAGGACTTCCCCATCATCATCTAAAAGACCACCTACATCTTTTGATAAGAAATCAGCCATTTGCTGAAGGGTAAGTTTGTTGGAATTGTGCTTGCGCACTTCGAACTCATCTTCACAATTAGTCCAAAAATCTTCAACTATAGGCACATATGCATGATTCTGACCAAGACGGGCTGCAAAGACACCACGAGGATCATATGAACGTCTCTCCTTGACAAGCTTGAGACCAAACTTTGACATTTCATCACTCATCAACTTAGCATCAGCCATTGATCTACATCCGTATATGCTTATCTCAAACGGGAAACTAAATGCAGGCTTGCGTCTGTTACACAAGAATATGTGCACTTCGTGTACTTGCCTTAGAAATTCCATGAACACGACCTCATTCGTTGGATATCTAGGTGGCATGACTGGATCACCTGAGAAGCCATATACTCTTATGTAGGAGAATGTGGGGAATTGGATAAACCAATCAACCCACTTCGCCATTGCTAATCTAGCATTTGCTGAAATTCTTATATGCAACTCATCGTCAAGATCCCGCACTGTATGCATCAGGAATAGATCATTCACCCGCTTGTAATACCGCTCATATTTTGAAAAGTCTAACTGTGGGTAATGATCATACACAAGCTAAACACCTAGAGTTCCAATGACATTCAAACCTCTAAACCTACCTTGAAAGGCCATTAGATAGACGAGGTAGGATATCATGTGGAATTCATGGGCCTTGAAGAACTCTGTCATCTGACGGTGGAGACAATCACTGATTAATGATGGCCAGTCATAGTTTTTTGTTCTGTCAACAATTTGGGAAATGATGTAAAACATCCAAGGCTGAAATTTATTGGCCTTTGCTTGACCTATGATTCGGTTGAGTAAAGTAATCATGACTGCAAATTCCTCCTTGAACTCACCACGCTCAACATTCCTTGGCAAAGTATTCTACTTTTCTTGCAACCACTTTTGAGCCATTCTTTTCCGGCACTTGTCCTTTTGCGCATACCACACCTTTTCACATTGTTCAATAGATACGATGAAATTTTCTGTCCATGGTGGTATTGCAAAACATTTCTTAATATCTTCCAGCTTGAGGCTGCAAATGATACACCCATTTGCTAATATGATTTCTCGTGAAGTTGGATTGTAATGCTTGACACAAGCAATTACGAATTCAAGGCATTGCACTGAGATGGGGATACTGCAATATTTCCTACGCCTTCCAAAGCATGCAAATCAAACACCGGAAAAACGTGATGCAAGTCGGTTTCGAATGTTCTTAGGTAATCGTGGAGCAACATTGATTTGGTCCTAATTTCTATTGGAGAGTATTGCATGTCAAAAAACTTGACTTTTGACTGTAAACACGCCTATGTTTGGGGAAATTTTACACAAGATGCTAAAAATAGGTTGTTGATTTTTCTCCAAAAAAGCAGATTTTCTGAAAAAAGCTGAGGTCTGAGTTTTGTAGACAATTTCGTTATGAAGAGACCTAGATCGTTAGATTTTGAAAAAACTGATTTTTTCAAGATCATGCAAGATCTCCTAAAAAGTAGGGCCGAAAAACTAAGGTTTGGGTTTTGTAGATAATTTCGTTGTGAAGAGACCCATATCGTTAGATTTTGAAAAATCTAAGGATTTCCTAAACATGCGTGATTTCCTAAAAAAATAGGGGCCGACATGCAAATTTTTAAAATTTTCCAATTTGCAAGAGGAGTAAAAAAGTAGATCCAGATTGATGAAACTTGAAAATTTTGACCACCTATTTCTGAAACGTGATGCCCTAGAAAATTAGACCATGCAAAAGCGTGCTTCTATGCTTCCTAATTTTGAACCCACGAAGAACACTAAAAAAGCTCTCCATTTGAGTCTCCAAATCTTGATGAGAAGAAAATTTTATGTTTATTCCTCTGAAAGCCAACCTATAAATTATGAAAAATAAATACTAAAATCTTTCTTAAATAGGGTTTGGAGATAAAAAGCACTTTCATGCAAAACCCTAAAATTTTGGAGCCTTTCATGCAAAAATATATGACTTCGTTTGCATCAAAACAAAGAATTCCTCTTTTATAGGGCGGAAAAAGCATGCACATAAGGATGTTTTCAAAAAAAATCTTAGGAAAGATGACTTGGGCGCCCTCCTTGAAAAAAGGCGCTTGGCTTTGCCAGAGATAGAAAAAATTTCATGATTTTCAATTTTTTGCTTTTTCGTGTTTCCACTGGAACTTGCTTCTATCTTTGACAACATGACAAACTAGCACTTTTAATTGATAATCTTTGTTTGGCCATGGCAATCTCATCTTTGACCAATGCTGAAATGATCTTCAACTTTTTTTCAACATCTAACGACATCTGATAGTGATTGTATACCCTGAAAACTGCTGATGGAGGCTAAGTTGCAAAAAACACGGACGAGGTGAAAAATATTCTTTTTATTGGGATGCTAGGTGCCCTTCTTGAAAAAAGGCGCCCAAGTCTTCTAGATAGTTTATTTTTTGAGATTTTCAATTTTTTTTGTTTTTCATGTCTCTAAAATCCGATACCCCCTATTCGGGCATCATTTTTCACCAATCTATGAACAACTGGGATTGAAAGTCAGTCAATTTGGTAAACCTGATCAAATCTAAGAAGAATGATACCTCTATAAGTTGATATCTTTAGTTGTAGTCGGTCGTAGCGTAGTTGGTCGTTGTCAGTCAATTGTTATAATTCAATAAAACTATAGTTGTAGCAGGAATAATTAATGTAATAAATGTCATGTGCATTCGGGTAACTAAGTCCCGATTAGTGGTAACGGGTTGTTATGAAACGTCACGACGGTTGGTTGCTCAACCATCGTCGAGCGTTATATGTACTCAGTTTTTGTAGTCGGGAACATGTTATGGTGATCTTGGTTGATAGTGCTGTTGATATTCCTATGATTGTACATGGTGGTAATTTCTGGAAACGAATAGAAGCATCTCTTATTCCAAGCATATTATGTTTTACAATCTGTTGTTCTATTCCATGTTCTGCATATAGTCTAGTTTACTTCCGTAGTACGTACGGTGAATCACACCCAGTGAAGTAAACATTTGGCGCCATTGCTAGGGATGACAACTCGATGGGTTCCCAAAATGTTTGCTTCACTGGGTGTGATTCACCGTACTACATACTACGGAAGTAAACTAGACTATATGCAGAACATGGAATAGAACAACAGATTGGAAAACATAATATGCTTGGAATAAGAGATGCTTCTATTCATTTCCAGAAATTACCACCATGTACAATCATAGGAATATCAACAGCACTATTGACCAAGATCACCATAACATGTTCCCGACTACAGGAACTGAGTACATATAATGCTCGATGGTGGTTAAGCAACCAATCGTCGTGACGTTTCATAACAACCCATTACCACTAATCGGGACTTAGTTACCCGAATGCACATGACATTTATTGCATTAATTATTCCTGCTCTAGCTATAGTTTTATTGAATTATAACAACTGACCAACTATGCTATGATTGACTACAACTAAAGATATCAACAACTTACAACCTCATGCCAACCTCCATTACTGTATCTGATTGATTTTCTGAGATCGGAATCGGGCTAACGGAGGAGATTTTGACAAATTTTGAATGATCGAAAAATATTCTAAGGCACAAGAACCTAGGCACCTTCCTTGAAATAAGGCACCTGGCTTTGCTAGAGAGAGAATATTTTTCACCATTTTCAACTTTTCTTTGATTTTCTTTGTTTTGTGTGAAATGCCTCCGTTTGATCTACAATTCCCGTTGTTTGACAGATTTTGTGAATTGGATGATGAATTCATTGAAGAACCTAAACATATATGATGATGACCTCCAACTTTTCAAACCCTAAAAACTGCTTTTGACTGCTTTGTATGCAACTAGAACTGGGTTGACGGAGGAGATTGCACATTTTCCGAAAAACGAGTAAAATTTTCCAAGGCATGAAACCCTAGGCGCCTTCCTTGAAATAAGGCGCTTGGCTTTGCCAAACTTAGTTTATTTTTTGAGATTTTCAACTTTCCTCGTTCTCTGTTCACCACCTTTGCCAATTGTATTGGGCACCTATGCTGACTGCATTGACCGTCGTTAGAAGTTGAAAATTGGCTAAGGAATTGAAAACCAAGCACCCTCTTTGAAAAAAGGCGCCCAACTTTTCCAGTGTTGGAATATTTTTCACAAATTTCACTACTTTTAGATTTCCCTCCTTTCACCGTTTCTCGTGCATCTTTTGCCATTGATTGATTTGTGCAGCATTTGAGACTTTGAATCTGACACCTGAAAGTTGACCATCCTCCATTGATGACCTCGAAGGTCCTAATTTATCTTCTGAAAAAGAAAAATAGACCCATCAAAGAAAAACTGATCTTTTGACGATTCTAACTGGACCAGCCTGATTGGGATGTATTTTCAACCGATCAAAATTAGTTTGAGCCTTGGAAACAAAGATTCTACTTTTAGACATTTTCTAAAAATAGAATTTTCTATTTTTAGAAAATTTTGTAAGTATCCATTTGATAACAAACCTAGAAAACCCTAAATCACATCTATTTTTAGAAATTATGTATATGAGAATCAAACCCGCTCTATCTCCAACTATAGCCTCCCACCCAAGGCCTATCCCGGCTATCCTCCCACGAATATAATCTACCGGGCCCCTTAGAATATACGGGGGGTCGGTCCTGCATGCACGAAGGGCCCGACTACCAGCCGCCCTACTATTCGCCAGGGGGCGGGGCCCGGGCCCCTAAAAGTTTTCTATGGTAGGCTTATCCTAGCAGGCGTGCCTTCGGCGCCGACCATATTGGCCTTACGGTGGGGTTTGTGGTGGGGATTATAGTTCCCATGCAGGGGCGGCTGGTACTTCGTAGTGAAAAAGGGAAAGAGCTTTCATGTGGCTCGATACATATATAGAGTAGTGGACCCAGCGGCCAACACCTGGCCCTATTCGGGATGTCTCCAAATGCTAAGGAACTTGTTTGGACCAGGTTTCTTGGAAATGCTCTTTATTCAGTCACTCGACCGGTTCGATTGATTGGATTGAGATAGCCCAGGAGGTTGAAACTCGCCTTAAAGAGCATGAGAGCCCAAGAGAGAATAAAACCAACCGGGTCAGGAGAGGTAGGCAAGAATAGAGGACTTAACTACCCTCAACATCGTCGACCTGCCCACCCCAATCGATTATTGTCTACGTATTAACAACTAAGCCTACCCGAACTGTTCTCATCCACATCTCTACCAATCATTGTTCTTGTCATCTCCCTTCCACCTCTCATGTCCACTTGTACCTATCTGATTGGGAATTCCAAGCACTAAAATGGCTAGTAAACCCTAGCTCCACCCTAGTGAAATCTTCTCAATGAATAGAAAAAAGGCTATAGGGAACATCTGGAATCTTCTGTCTTAAATCGTATCGAATCATTATTATTATTTCTCCCCCTACGGCCTACGATTCGAGTGAGGGAGCATGTATAGTTAGTTTGTCGATCCATTTATCTGGGCGGGAGGGACCCGCTAACACTTCCTCATTCTGGATCCCCGGGCCCTTGTCGGTTGCGAGAAAGGACTCCACCCGATAGATAGCTAGCTCCACCTGCTTCTGATGTCCACTCATATGAATAAATAGCTCTGATTCCCCACACCTTCGGGCGGGTTGAGGAATCCCACTTGATCGGCAGACTCCGACTCCCTTCTGGCGGATGAACCAGGGGGGGGAATGACCTAGAAATGCCTAACTTGATCCGACCTGCTATCGATCAATCACTCTTGATGGAGAAAATGAGGGTTCGGTCGGAAGTTAATCACTCGGCTTGGTAAAGCCATACAGATCGGGCTTTCTCGGGGTTGCTCGGTCGAAGGCTTTATTGGTCGCCATAGAATTTTAGGGCTAGATAGGGGTGGCCTGTTGAGGGTGATAGCCAATGAAGCGGAACTCAGTCACCTGCCCTACTATTCTAAGCATGATCCTGATTCAGATCAACGGGCCTTAGAATAGTAGGGTGGGTGGGGGGGGTTGCCAGGGTTGGGTGGGACTAGAAGGTTCCCGGGCTAAGGAACGAGATCATTAGATAGAGGAGACGGAGTCGGGTTAGCCATAGAATTTTAGGGCAAGGCGGATCTGGAGGGATGAAACCCGCTTGACCCGATTCCATTACTGAGCCGAGGGAAGGAGGACCGGCAATAAGGGCCCCCACCCTATATCTCCCCCCCACCCGGAAAGTAAGCGCCCCCCATGAACCCCGGGCTATAATTCTCTTGGGGGCGGGTGGGAGCCCATAGAATTGTAGGGGGGAAAGGGCCTAATTTGAGGCTAAGATTGACCTTAGAATAGTAGGGGCCCCACTACTATAATTAATCGGAAATCTATACGTAACATGCCCAATTATAGTAGTGGGGGGCCCCTACTATTCTAAGGCGCAGGAGTGGGGAGTGGGCAATCTTTCGCATCTTTGTAGGGCCCCGTTTGAGAAGCGTGATAGGTGGGGTGGTTAAGCCGTAAAGAGCGCCAGGTAGGTTTGGTGCGCTTCCACCGCTTCCACCCAACACCGGGTAGGGGCTTGCCCGTCCCCCGTCACTTTCCACCCACCATGAAGGCCCCCTTCTTTCATATTATTGGGCCCACCCAACCCGAACCCATAGAATTTTAGGGGCCCTCCCCGCTGGGTGGGTGGTTAAGGCTATTCCACAACAACAATAGAAGGAACCGATATAAGGGGGGGCCCGAGGAACCGACGCCCCCCGAGGGTTTGCCCAACCTTATCCAAGTGGGAGGCGGATGGGAGGGAGAGGTCGAACAACTGGGAACAAGTGTTTCCATTGCCGGGGATGAACGATTGGTCGAATGCATTTGATCGATGCCTATGACGCTGGGGGACAGTGCCCGGCGCAGGCCGTTGAAGGTTGCCTGGAGTGGTGACGGGGATGCCGGTTCCAGTGCTGATACATCGGATGATTCGGAACCATTCACGCCGATGCTGCTCGATGGCGGGCCCTAGCTGCTGCGATACCGGTTCCCCACCCGGAATAGGCTCTGCTCCCCCCGATGAACCCTGGTACCGAGCCTCCGCTACTAATGAAACTCCTGCCTCTTCCGCGATCTATCATTGCCGCTCGATCCGGAACTGGCATGGATGCGAGAACCAACAAGCTCTTGCCCCTACAGGGCGCCCCGATTCCCAAGGGAGCACCACTATATGTAACAGCTCCATCCACGTTCCGGGGGTGTGGATCGAGCAGATCCAGTTAGAACTCCGAAAACAAACTCTTGGCACAGGTGTAGATGGGGCTCATCAGTCCCGGGCTATTGTTCAGTCTCTCCTGGGTCTAAAAATAGAAAATTTTCTCTTTTTTTTTTGAAATTTGACTTTTGACAATAATTTTTACAAGACATTGACCATTTTTACCAAAATGCCTTAATGAAGCAAAAATTTTAATTTTGGGCATTACAGATATCAATTACCCAATTACAATTGCACAGTTGATGCCAAATCTAGATGCTTTTGAAAGGCTGTAGTTGAGCTAATATTGTAGAAGAGACCAATGATTACTTGACTCAGATTGAGCTGGGTCTATGGATAGACCACTTTGTATTAATTGCATGACTAGCTGTGAAGCTCCTTCTAGGAAGAGATAATTAAGTTGGTTTTGAAATGTTGAAGTGACTTGTAGACAGGCCCAAATTTCAGCCATGCTGTTGTATTTTTTGGGGAAGCTCCATTGAAATTGATTTTGAACCAGTTTGTATATGGATAAGTTTATTTGAAGGATGAATCGTAAGCCAGAAAATTTCCGTTCCAAACAATTCTAGAGTCACCATAGACATGATACGATTTCTTCTTTCTGCTATCCTATATTGTGCAACATAACTCACATCTCTTCAAAATAGCTTTTTTCTGTAATTCCTGATACAGATTGGGCCATCTGGATACCTACAGACAATGGCAAAATACAAACCAGGACTCATTATTATAGATACCTGCATACAAGCTAAATATTATTGAACTTAAAAATTATGGGTTGCATATGATAGAACCATGAGATGCCTAACCATCTCTGATGAAGTGTGTGATGTTTGCCAATGTAAAGACATTGCCCATTTGGTAGTCAAACTAAATCATCCAGCACAAAAACATATATGTAAGGATTCCCTACTTAGTGTTGTAACATCTTCCTGTACATATTTGAGCATTTTATTTTATATTAGATTTTTTTTGTATAACTCTCCTCTTTACTACTGTGCTATGTTTTTCTTTTCTTTTTTTTTATCGTCATCATAACATTTTCTGTGGAAAGATGAAACACGTCCAAATGGATTGTGTTACTGGGGTTCAGGATACTGCCTCAGTTTTTTCTCCACTGCTTGTTTTACTCAAAATTACATCATACTTACCTTCAAAATCAAGCTGCTCATAAAGAGGATTGTTCAAAATCCTTTGATCCTCAGCAATTTCTACAAACCTTGATATTGATTCTGCAGCCTACTAAATATTGACCTTAGGATGTGTGCCAGAAAAAGACCACGCTAGCTGCATACATCTTGTGAGGGCACACATGATCTGCAAATGTCAGCATAGTCTATTGTGACATCATGGTGATATCTGGAATCCCTGCTGACATCATAACAATACCTACACTCGAGCTTTTACAAAGATCGTTGGTTTTCTCAAAACATTGTGTTGATCAACCTTGAAAAGCTGTCATGTATTATACAAGTATAATCTTCTTAGCATAGCAACATACTATGTAATCTTTTATTAATAATTGTTCCTTTTTCTGGAAACTTTTGAACTAGACTAGATTTCACTATCTGCTTTTAGGTCTTTGGACAGGTCAACGTGACCTACATTCTTCAATTTAACCCAGAGGATAATTTTAGGGCAGCTGGAAAAACAAAAGCACCTAGGAGAGTAGCAAATACTTTTAAAACTTCCGTATAGTTCCTTGAAGACAGAAGCAAGTAGAAAAACATGAGATACTTATCAACCTTTCATATAGATTTTAAAAAACCATGGACCTTTACAAATCTGAGCAGTGAAGAAAATTAAATTTAGTAGTTAAAAATCTTTAGTGTAATAATGAAATACTTGAAAGCTTGATCACAACATCTATGTCCTCCTTGTTAGGACATGATTGCTACCTGGTCCCTAGTGGCTTCAAAAAGAGGGAAATAGTTTGTTTGTGGAATTATGGATAAATGAGCTTTCTTTCCGGACTGTGCTGTAGGAGAAATATTTTAGAACTTCTGAAATGATGCATATGACATTACTGTCACAAAGAGGCAATTTGAGATCATGTTTGTATTCTGTTTTGAGCATTACTGTTCATGCTTTGTCGTGCCATTCTTTTGCGTCTCTTGATGGTTATTTTTTTTTGGGTGGAAAGGGTTAATTTACTTGTTTGAAGAAAGTGAATGATGGAATGTTAAATGGGTATAATAGTGTAAGATTGGCCATTTTGAGGGATAGCAATGATGAACAAGATTTAGTCAGTAGAAATTAAAACCTTTTTATACAGACTATGCAAGAAATGGATGTCAAGAATCAGTTTCCATCAAGATAATTTAATACAAAGTGAAAGTTTAACCAATAAGCCTTCTCTAAATTATTCTTTCTCTGGACTTTGAAACATGTGAGAAACATATTATTCTTGTATGCAAAGAATCATTGAAGTATTAAAGTTCACAACTTGTTGGATGGTTTGTGTCTTTTGCCAAACATGCTAAGATTGATATATCTGGATTCTGTTTTCTTGTACATGGCATGGAGACATGCCCACCTCCTCTGAAAACCGTCCTTGCTCCCATAGCCGTCCCAAAGACAGCAAGATGTCAGGGCCCATTCCCTGTCTCTGGGATTCCCAGGAACATTCCTGGGATTCTTCACAGAGGCAAGATGACCAGTGATGTCCATATGTCGCTGATGTAATTTTTTTCTTTTCATTTAAAAAAAAAACACTTTTTAATTGTCAAGGCCTTCTGGATGGTTTTCTCAATCTAAATAAATTGTCCGAGTAGTTCTGATTTTTGTTATGAGTAAAAAGGAGTTGGAATTCTTATCCCTCCAGTTCTTCCAAGCAAATGTTTGGCAGAGCATAGGCAACTAACTCTATGAAAGAGGCTGAGGCAGTGATGGCTGTTGCAGGGAAACAAAAGTTTGATCAAGGTTCCAGATCTAAAAGTCCTTCCATGTAGAGGCGGGATGAAAATCCTATTGTCTGTCTGTTTGGATTAAAGTTTAGTACTATATTTTTTTATACTTCTACTTCTATTGAAAACTCTGAACAATGAAATCAGAAATTTGTATTGCTGCCATGCTGCTTTCAGCTCTGTCAATTACATTTTGATTTAATTTTAATGTCGAATTTGATGTATATATTAATATTCAAACTTAGATTTTGATGTCATGAAATATATATATATATATATACTGCCATACCCAAAAAATGCCCCTCTGGACTGCCCTGCCATCCCTGTCCCCAAAATGCCATGGAGCATGGGTTTCCTTGGCTTTCTATAATTTAAAAATTGATATGCATGGACTTGGGAATATAGAATATTACAGGTTTTGTATCTTCATGCACGAGATTAGAATAGGCTACATAGTTTTCGTTGTTTGACATCTCTGTATTTAACTCTATATGTGTTTGTTTTTGATGATTTAACATTCATATTCCTGGTTTGGTTTCTCATGGCTACAGGTTTTCATGTGGATGACTCAGAGGTCACTTTAAATGTTTTCTTGGGAAAGCAATTTACTGGTGGGGAACTTTTTTTCCGTGGTGTACGTTGTGATAAACATGTCAATGATGAAATTAACACAGAGGTGAGAGTTAAGGGAAACATCTTAAATAGGACAGTTTGTCTTAAGCTTCCTTTTCTAAGACGTCATGTGTTCTCTGATTGTGGTATAAGAACTTGATATCACAATAGGCTCTATGTAGAGGTCTTCCACATGGATTGGTTTTCTCAGATCTTGGTAACTGTAGATGTTGCTTGGAGGAGCCTTTAGACCTATCTGATCAATGACTTAGGATGTGATATAAAATAAACTAAAATTTATTAGCATCTTCAACATCCAAGAAAAATGAAGGTAGTTAAAGGTCTTCAGATAATCAAAAGTAGGTCGAGAAGACTCAAAAAGCACATTCAATTACAATACAGAAGTATTGGGGTTAACAAATCCCTAGATTATGAAAGGCAATTGAACACAAGTTACACAACACTAAAGAAATGTAAATATGATATGACAGGTAAACTCAAAGCATTTAAACCCTGAACCATAGGAGCAAGTCAAGTGCAAAAAGACTTGTGTGGTTAGACCCCTCAAAGAAGCAAACCTGATGAAGATAAAAGTGGGATAACAGGCAATTGACAAATACCTAGACTATAACAGTGCTTTAGATACCTAATCTGGATGATATCCAGTACAACCATGTTCTAGTTCTTTGTTGTTTCTGTAGTCACTGTATAATTGAAAATCTTCATCTAATTATTTGAAGCTTCAACAGCTGAGGTGTCTCAATTATTGAAGTTGTCATTTCCTGTTTTGCAGGAAATTTTTGAGTATTCCCATAATCCGGGCTATGCTGTTTTGCATGCTGGTCGCCATCGTCATGGAGTAAAGGAAATTGCATCTGGTCATAGGACTAATTTGATTCTTTGGTGTAGAAGGTTAGTATAGCCTTCTAGAACTCTTTGCTATGTGCTGTGCTTATAGTATGCTTGGAATCTTTGTGTTTGTGTTGCCTTTTGTGAAGTGCTTTTATTGCTGGAAGAGTGTTTCCATGTTATTGCATTGGTCTTAATTTATATTAGATGAATAGTTTAGTGATTGATGAGACATTTAAGATTATTGGAGGATTTTCTCTTGGCTGGATTTGCTTTAGTATGTTTGATATTTATCTAATTTACCTGTTTGCGGAAAACCCCCTGGATTTGGGTGTGGTTTGTTCCCAGTCTGGTCTGGGCAGTATTTTTCATTTCTGTTTTGGAATCGGCTGCTCTGCACATAATTGTTACTGTCAAGGTGGTTGGTGGCAGGACTTCATTGACATGGCATGAGCATTACTTTTCTGCAAAGTGGTCTGGAAATTTGATATGCCATAAACATTACTCTTCTGCTGTTCGTTCATGGAAAGAATAATAGGGGGGAGCTCATGAGTATGTGCATAAACTCACCCATAGACTTCCAATGCGACTCTACTATAATTATGTCTTCATCTTCTTAAATGTAATGTGTAGAACATGCAACTACGAAAACGAACTTTTACATGAAAAATAATTTCCATGTGGGAACTATTAACTTAAACCCCAATTACAATATTTTTCCAAGAACAATCCCCTTTTAAATATATTCTAAATTTCTAATAAACCCATTTCCATTAATATTTCAATGACCCCCTTTACTAAATGAAGGGTATAACGTCATATGAGGGCTAGCATAAGTAGAGGCAACAGCCAGATAGTGAAAGTGCTTTAAGTAGGAGAATCTGGTAGGGATCATCAACTGTATATCCATATTTGGGTGTAGATTTTCAATTTCCTCATAATGCACTGAGAAAATCAGGCAGCATAATCCATGTCACAACAAGCATCAAAGTAGATTGTGGTGTGATGAATATTAAAGTATCATAGGGGATGAGAAGAGGATTGAGTTGCCACATAGAAGACAATGTAATGTCTGCCCCTAATTTTTTTTGTTTCTGTTTGCTGATAAGAAGTGTTTTGCTGATGTTTGCTTGCGTTTTCAAGTGCCATTCATTGTTTTGCATACATGATATAAATATAGCATAAAGTACTGAAAATAAGAAGAAACTAACTAGCAAGAAGACTTCAAGATATGTATTTCATCTGATAAACATAACAGAATTTTTCAGACTTTACAATTGCATATCAGTTTCAGTAAATATCAGATCAGACCTGTAAATGATGCTCAATCAGCAATACAAGGTCTTCAAACTTGTAATATTCTTCACCCAAGAGTTAGGTCAGCAAACCCTTTGCAAACTCAGTGCCAAAGACCTCTCTTTCAGACCCCACGATGGCATAGGAATGGCTCTAACACAGCAGACCAAACTTCTGGAAAATCACCTCAAATAGGGCGGCCATCTGAGTAGGGTGACCAGCTCTAATAATTCAGATTTTATTCAATAAATTCAAATGAATATATGATCTAGGGCGCCTCGATGAGGAGCTTTTGTTGAGCCAACACCCAGAATGTAAACCCTAGCCGACATGGAGTTATGAACAAATAACCAGATTCTGCCCTGGGAATGTAATGCTCAGAAAATCACTATAAACTGCTCAAAACCCTCCTTGAAAATCAACGCCATAATCAGTCCCAACAAAACCTAGTTCATTCACACCAAACCCATTAAGCAACACTTCAAAAATATTCAAAAAATCTTCATCTTTCAATACAAAAATACTGAAATCCTGAATCTGTTAAGCACCAAAGTGACCCCTAAGTGGAATCACCCAACTGACTAGGGTAGGTCTTTCACTACCAAAACCAGCTCTTGAATGAAGAGGGTTTTCGTCCTCAACACCAAACTATAGATCTCTTGAGAAAATCCAACAACATCCTATTATGACACCAGCTTAGACATGTACAAATGAGACTCAAAATGAGATTATAAAGAGTCAATGAGAAATTAGGGCAACTCAAGTTTAAAAATGCTTTTCCCTCCAAAAGCAACCCCCTTCTTCATTTACTTTTTTTAATAATTTGCTTTATACTTTTAAAGCATTATCAAATATTCCTCAAAGGGGCATCCTGCTCAAAAGGAAACTATTTTGCCTTATTCATCCTTCTAAAACAACATTAAGTTATCTCATTAGGCACCAAGGTACTTTCCGATGACCACCTACTCCCTCACTTAAGTTATAAAGTTATTTTATAAAAATAACTTAAGTGACTAATAAAAAACAAATATTAAATAATCCAACTTTAGGCTTTCCAATGCCACCATAGAAATAACACTGCTGAGAACACTATGGGCCCGAGACCAGTTTTCCAAAATAGACTTACTATAAATAGAAATTGCTAAAAGTAGGAAGTACTCACCAAATATCAACTGGCACAAAACATTAAAGCTCCTTGGATAACTTCCACACACTGCCCAAACAAGAAACCCTACATTGCACTCCGCTTGGACTAGTTACTAAATATAGTACTTAATAAAAATAATAAGCGAGTCAAAACCAAACTAGCTTGAAGGAGGACATTGAAAATGGGGACATTACAGACAAACATAAAAATGGAACAAATAGCAAGGAATCTAGTCACAAAGGGAATAAGAAAATAAATGCTAAATAATCTGGATTCCGATTTTAAACAAAATGTATTGTTGTTAACTAGGAGTTCACAGATAAAGGCTTTCCATTATCCTTTAATGGTTATGCCAGTCCTGATGTATGTTTCTCATACTCCGAGAGATTGCAATTAGTCTAAGCCACAAAAGAACCTTAAATGTTGACTGTATTGGCTGGATCTTAAAATAAATCACCTTGAAGTTATACTTACAATAAAGGACACTAGAGGTCATGCAATTTCTTAACATATTCTTCCAAACTTAATAGCTTTCAATAGCCCAATTAACGTAGTTAGCACAAAGGACAGTCCCATTGCATGGATATCAAGAATACCTAGACTGCTTTTAATTCATTAGGATGCAACATAACTCCTAGCTAATTGTATGAAAATCCTTGCATCCATTTACAAAAGACAAAGAAAGATTGCACTCTTTTAGAAACTTGGCATTCCTCCAATATTTAAAAAATGCCATTAGTTGAGATAAAAGTTGGCCAATGAGATGAGTATTAAACATGAGTGGCTGCCGACACTTTGGTGTAAATCTGAATTGTATAACTTGTTGGTTTTACAAATGAAAAGAGATAGCCGTGAGATAACAATGGATAAAGCGACAAATCCAAGCATCATCAATTTTATCTAAGTTGTCAGTTCTAGCACGAAACTTGGTTTAGGTTCGTGGATCTGGAATTTATTTTTTGGTGTTGGGTTCATTTGTAAAAAAAACATGTAAATATCATATATATATGCAGCCTAAAAGCAGGAATTAAGTTCAGAATACCACACAGCATTGTGTAAACAACAAAACCACCATAAACTCGAGTGTCATTCAAAACATAAATGATAAATGTTACAAAATATTTATTGTTCAATCTCCAAGTTCAACATAGTTTTCAGCGTCAAAATGGATTTTCTAAATCATCATTATCATCATCATCATTGACATTGGATGATGTAGGAACATTTGAAGAACCACAAGTAGTGCCACTACCAATTGCACTATAAATGTTCTCACGTTTAGACTCAACTGCAACATGTTGGGAAGTGGAAGCATCTAAGTCAGTATGCTTTGGCTCCATATCTCACAACTTCATGTCCCCGTCCTTGTAGACTTGTTGTTTATGCGAAAGGAAGCACAAATTGAAATGCACATACACTAAGTTCTGTGCCCTTTTTGAGCACAATCTAATGCACTTTATTGTGTGGATGAAAGCATACGTGCTCCAATTTATCTCAGATGCAGATGAACTAGCAACCTATGAAGATAAAGTAGAGATCTAGAGTTATATATTATAACAATTAAAAATTAAAAAAACTAAAAACAAAGTTTTATATATTAAAAAAAACTTATTAAACTTATTTGCGATAGAATTTTGATTGCAAGGGGTTGTAGGTGTTGGAATTGTTGGCCATGGAACTACCACCAACCGTGAGCATCTTTTTTGAACTTATCATGAAGAGCTTCAATACTTCGACCATTGGAGTGTACAAAATCAATGAACTCACTTGTTGGCTATATATTGCAAATTAGGATTAGTGAAGAGTCTACTAAATGCTTCCTTGCACCCTTGAGCGACTTCATAATCTCTATATGGGGCAATCCTCATAGGCACATAAAGAATTCAACACTATAATATTTTTGACTCAATGCAAAGGCAAGAAGATATATCGGGGTAGTCATTGTGTTCCACCTTTTTTCAATAATTTTTGGCATTTGTTTGAAGAAATTTTCTTAGTCTTGCTCGTTCTCATTTATGATGGTCTTCATCTTCTCAATGATTGAGTCGAGGCCATCGTATATCTATATCTCTCCCAAGCAAGGCTTGTCCATTTTAGTATAACAAATGATACTCAAAACTGGCTTGATGAAACAAGGGAGATACTCGACATGATTCCACCAAAAGTAATCTAGAATCGTCTGCTTAATATTTGTTTCCCTCTCATTGTTGCTTTTCCTTCATATGGACCATGTTTGGCTAATGACCATGTTAGAAAGTGCTTCTCAAACGTCCACAAGTTTTATCAAGATGTTTGTGTTAGTAGAAAAATAGGTTTTAGCAACCTATTCAAATTAAAAAATAAAATAATTAAAAACAAATTTAAAGAAGAATTATAATACATAATCAAATTATGAATTAACTAAGTTTAAAAAACATATTTTCAAGTAACTAAAGTGAATCTAAAATATAAAATTTTATACTACTTCACTTATCTTCAATATCTCCAATTTTGAAAATGATCTAAATATAACTTGGAAAATGTGGTGGTTGCTGACAAACATTTGGATCTCCTTAGCCTCTACATACAACTCTTTGATCCAATCAATTTTGTTCCCAATCTTTTGTAGCATAAGATTAAGAGAGTGGATAACAGATTGTCAAAAATATGTGTGAATAGTGTTCCTCAACCAACAACCCAACAACTCTACAATTTTTTGTGTTGGCAATTATGACTTGAGCAATGTTACGGGTTTCCTTTTCCTCAATGGCTGTGAGAAGATATTAGCAATAAATTGGCCACCCTTTACTTGCCCCTCACTATCCATTGCTCTCTAATACATTCTTTCCTTAGGGGACACTTACATTGATTGAGGGCCAATTTTCAACATTTTTCCACCCATTAAAAATAAATGAAATTCCTATCTTGACCTATGAATCCTTTATGGGCTTCAATGAATCTTCTACAAGTTTGATCTCTTTGTCCAATAAGGTGCCACACACCTCATAACCTGGTACCTTGTACCCTTTTGAAGCTTTATTAATTTTTATCACCATTTGTTGCCAATATGGTGAGCAAACAGCATTGAAAGTGAACCATTTGTATAAATACATCTTGTTATGTGTTGATCAGCAATGTCTCGAGTCTCATTTTGAAATTCCATTTCCAAAGGTCCCTTTGTTCTCTTCAATGTAGTGGGTTCTTCACTTTTAGGAGCGGTAAAAAATGGGTGGCTCTCTATCACAATATTGGGGTTCATCTATTTGCTCTTGGTCCATAATTTATGCTATCACTTACTTCGATGGCACGTGCAAACTATTCTTTCCAGGGCAAGCTTTGATACCTAGTTTAGGAATTTCACAGAAATGGGCTTTCACCCGATTATATGAACTTGAATATCTGACATCACATCCCTTGGCAATCCAAATATAACCCCCACCACCTGGAATCACTTGTAGCATATTAATATATGTCCATAAGAACTTAGATCTTTTCTAAATTTAGGTCAGCTTGTGGAGCTAGAACTAGCTGCCATTGTAATTCCTATGGCAAGAAATTTTATAAACAACACATTCAAAACAGAAAACAAAAAATACATATATAAAACCTAGCTCTTTTAAAATTTTAAACATAGTGATACTTTTCTAGAAAAATGGAAGAAAATCAAAGAAGAGAATTTATTTCATGTTTGTAAAACAAAAATGAAGGGGAAAAGGAAAACTTCTTTGCAAAAATATTCTTCTATGATCTTCTTGACAACTAATTGACACTACCAAATATGTACGAATGACAATGCAACGGTTGTAAATACTTCAATGATCAATCTTCAAATCTCTTTGTTGAATGACAAGAAAGAATGAAAATTTAGCCTTTTTGAATGGTATTTGTCTTTTGCAATACAAATGAGTTAAAATAAGTCTTTTTGGTGTTTGAAATTCTTTAGAAGGCATTTCTAGGGTGACAAACTCATTTTAGGGTGCACAAGTCAAAGTCAAAGAAGGAAAAAGTTAAATAAAAGAAAAAAGTAAAATTAAAAAACCATTGCAAGGGCGACAAATCTGCCTTGGATCCAGTTGGGTATCCAGTTGGGTCCAATTGGATCCTCCTCAGGTTCACCTAGGTTTGTCCCAAGCAAACCTAGACCTTGACTTGTGTCTTTTGCATATCCACAAGTGGAGTGGAATAGATTGCAGATCTGTTTGAACTAGACCTAGATTCAAGATAACAAAATTTTATTAAAAAGAAGGATGGGGAATGGTGGATGTGTACAAATTCTAGAGCCATCAACAAGATCACCATCAAGTATAGATTTCCCTTGCCGAGAATTGGTGACATTATGGATTGTTTGAGTGGAGCTAAGTACTTCACGGAGATAGATTTGAAGAGCGGATATCACAAGATCCGGATTAGAGAAGGAGATGAATGGAAGACAACCTTTAAAACCAAGGAGGGCTTGTACAAGTGGTTAGTCATGCCTTTTGGCCTAACCAATGCACTAAGCACATTTATGCAGCTTATGAATGAGGTATTGAAAGAATTTTTAGGAAAATTTGTTATTGTTTATTTGGATGATATTTTGATTTTCAGTAAGACATTGGAAGAGCACTCAATGCATATCCGAAGAGTTTTTGAGAAGCTAAGGGAGGAGAAGTTGATTAATTTGAAGAAATATAGTTTTGTGAAGAAAGAGTTGGTGTATTTGGGATTTATTGTCTCAGCAAAGGGTCTTAAAATGGATCCAGAGAAGGTGAGAGCTATCATTGAATGGCCTACCCTGAGGAATGTTACAGAGGTAAGATCATTTCATGGTCTAGCAAGTTTTTTAAAAAGTTTATTAAGAATTTTAGTAGTATTTGTGCACCTCTAACTGAAGCGATGAGAGGGGATAGAAAAGAGTTTAAGTGGACTACAGGAGTAGCCAAAAGTTTTGATATGTTGAAGAAGAAATTTATAGAGCAACCTATTTGGGCATTTCCAGATTTCAATAAGGTCTTTTAGGTAGATTGTGATGCTAGTGGCACTGCCATAGGAGTTGTTTTGAGTCAAGAAGGTAAGCCCATTGCCTATTTTAGTGAGAAGGTGAATGATGCTAAGAAGAAATATTTTGTCTATGATCGGGAGTTGTATGCTATAGTTCAGGCTTTGAAGAAATGGAGACACTATTTGTTGCCAAAAGAATTTGTTTTATATACTAATCACCAAGCTTTGCAATATCTCAATAGTCAAGGAAAGTTAAATCAAAGGCACTTAAAGTGGGTTGAGTTTTTGGAGAGTTATACCTTTGTTTTGAAGCATAGGAGTGGAAGGTCAAATAGAGTTGCAGATGCCTTGAGTAGAAGGAAATTTTTTTTTATAGAAATGAATATAGAGGTTGTTGGGTTCAATGAACTCAAGAGTTTGTATCCTGAAGATCAAGACTTTGTAGAAGCTTGGAAGGCCTATTTGGAACCTGATACATTGGATAGGACGAGATGGTTGGATTTCTTAATCCAAGATGGGATGTTGTTTAGAGAACAACAATTGTGCATTCCAAGGAGTTCTATGAGAGAGAATATAATCAAGGACAAGCATATTGGAGGCTTGGTTGGACATTTTGGTCGAGATGAGACCATTGCTCTTGTTAATGAGAATTATTATTGGCCACGTTACAACAAGATGTGAAGAAGTTTGTACAAAGTTGCTAAGTATGTTAGATGGCGAAAGGAACAAGTCAGAATATTGGATTGTATCAGCCATTACCTGTATCTAAGAGGCCATGGGAGGATATTAGCATGGATTTTGTTCTTGGCTTGCCAAGGACACAGACAGGGCGTGATTCCATATTTGTGGTGGTGGATAGATTTTCAAAGATGGCACATTTCATTCCGTATCATAAGACCAATGATGTTGCAAAGTTGTTTTTCAGAGAGGTGGTGAGACTACATGGTCTACCAAAGAGTATAGTTTTAGACAGAGATACCAAATTTGTTGGTTATTTCTAGAGGACATGATGGAAGAAGTTGAAGATAGATTTGAAGTTCAATTCTGCACACCATCCACAAACTGATGGACAAACAGAGTTGGTGAATAGGAGTTTGGTTAACCTGCTAAGATGCTTGGTAGGAGATAAGCCTAAGGGATGGGATTTGATTATACCACAAGCAAAATTTGCTTATAATAATTCTGTCAATAGGAGCACTGGTAAATCACCACTCCAGATTGTGTATGGGAGTAGTCCAAGAACTACTTATGAACTAAGAAAGATGGATAAGGGGGAGAAGGGTAGTGTTGAGGTTGAAGATTTTGCTGAGCACCTGAAGAATTTGCATAAAGAGGTGAAGAAACATATCAATAAGATGAACTCACAATATAAGGCCAAGGTAGATTAGAAAATGAGGTATAAGGAGTTCTAGGTAGGAGATGAAGTCATGGTTCATTTGTGAAAGGAAAGGTTTCTAGTTGGTACATACAACAAGTTAAAGATGAAGTTTGGACCATGCGAGATCCTAAAGAAGCATGATTCAGAAAATGCTTATGAAGTAGAGTTGCCTAGTGGAATAAACATTCTCCTTTGTTCAACATTGTTGATTTGACAGAGCATCATGAAGGTGATATAGAGGAGGGGCCGTTAAAGAACAGTGGAAAATTCCAACACCTTCAAAAAAGGAAGAGATAGAAGAAATCTTGGATAGCCATGTGGGTAGAAGCGCAAGAAACAAGAAATATGCAGAGTACTTGGTGAAATGGAGAGGAAGGCTTATTAAAGATTCATCATGGTTGTCTAAGGCTGAGGTTAACCGTCTTGGTTTCCTTCGAACTCCTGAGAAGTGAGGTCACTTTTCAAATTACCTTGGGTGTCTAATGCAGGAGCATCTAGTGGTGTAGGGCAATCTTGCATCACCCAAAAAAATTGTTTTCTTTATTTTCTTTAGTTGTTTGAGTCCCATGATGGCACTTAAGGGGTGTAAGACAATTAGGCATCAAAAATAGCAAAAAACGGGCACTTACTATTTTTAGTAAGTTGGCCTAAACAGACTTGTATGGACCTAAAAATTTACCGCAAGGAGTAGAACTGAAAAACATTTCCAGTTGCGAAAGAATCACCTCAATACCTTGCATGGTTTCGGGTACGGGTTCAGATGCGGGTTCGGGTTCGGGTTCAGGTTCGCTGGTTCAGCAAAAAAAAAAATTCCTAGGGTACGGTTATGGGTACGACCGTACTATATATATATATATATATATATATATAATGATAATGCAAGACTCATAAGCATGCTCAAAATTATAATCATATGATCATAATGCCATAATGCCATAGAATATTGAAACAATGAAATACGCCATACGATAATACCTCATATAATCTGTAATCATATTCATAATTTGCAAAAATGTAAATGTAAATACGCCATAATGCCATATAATCTGTAATCATATTCATAACTTTTTAGCTTGGAGGCAAAAAAATGGTGTTTTTGCTCTTTTGAGTTTGCAAAATGAGCCTCATTTGGTCGGCCAAGTCAATGTAAGGCAATCTGGGCACTTTTTAGGGTTTTATTTTTTTGTTTTCAAGATGAGTTTTTGCCTTTTTCTAGGCTGGATGATGTGGGTCCCCCCAGGTACTTTTGGGTTCTTCCCGAGTTTGGCCAGGGTTCTCCATTTTCCACCCGGGTTCTCTGTGGGTCCTTTTGTGAAGGACCCACAAAGAACCCGGCTGGAAAATGGAGAACCCAAGCAAACCCAGAGAAGAACCGAACCAGAACTAGAACCCACACGTATTTTGGCCGGTTTGGGGGGCTAGAATGAAGAACCCGGTAACAGAGAACATTTTATTAAACGTATGCAATTTATAATTTTTTATTGTTGAAAGCATGATTACATACCATGTAAATATGCGTAAGTGCTGCATGCATGTATAGGTTTAATCAAAGCATGTATAAATGCCAATTTTTTGGTGAAAAGCTTCTTGTTAAACATTCATATTCCTATTTTCAACCCTAACATGAGAACTAGTATTGGTTTTTCTATTAGATGTATAACATTTTGTGCTCTTGTAGATGGTTGCCTGATGATAAAAGTCTGAGCACTTGCTCAGGCAAGACCCAGGTTCAAGCTTCAGTGTGCGGTGCAAATGTGCACAAAAAGTGTGTAGGTGCCTGTGGAGTGCCTTGGATCCCATTCTTTGATGTCACACAGAATAGGGGATTTCTGAGAATAAGAAAAACCTCATGTAACTTAGTCATTTTTGTTTTTACTGATACAAGTACTTTTTTTTTTTTTTTGTGCTTTTAATGGATCTGTCCAAATTTGATGTTTTATTGAGTGCATCAAGTAACATGTTGGTTTTGAAAGCAGTGAACTAGAAATTCATTGTCAGTAGAGACTGCTACAATTACTAAGCTGATTGTTCTGTAATCATGTTAAAGTAGCCATCTAACTTGGAAGCCATCTAATGTTATTGAATCACGCCAGTAACATGCTAGTCAGAAAGAAAACAATCTTGAAATCACTTATCTCATTAGAAACTGCTCATTTATTGGGTTTTATCGTCATTGAGCTCCTTGTTAGGAATCTATCCTCTTTTAATAATGTAATAGACAAATGAATTTTAATGTTCTGTGAATGTTCACAGCACTAAGGATATTGTGTCCTTTATCTTTAATGTTTGCAGATCTGTGCTGCATCCTAGAAGAATATTTAAGGGTCGGAGAAAGTAAATTTAAGTGGTTTCCCAGTAAATTGAGTTGTCTCCCCAATTTCCTGTTTAGATATTCTGATGATTGAAGTTTCCATTCTTACTTGGAGTATGCCTGAAATTGCCTTAAGAGAAACTTACACAACATAAAATTGTTTTCAAATAATTATTCCATGGTAAATTATATAATAGATATTGAACTTAAGAAAAAATGAACTTTCAACATTTATGAAAGAGTGAATAACAACTTAAACTTGAATCCAATCTACAGACTCTTTTCAATTACCAATCATGGCAGGGATTGGAGAGAAACACATGATAGGCCGCTAGAAAAATTATTCATCACAAGTAAGCCCAAGGGCATGCTCATACCCCCCTTGGCCCCAAGTGGTAGGAACATCCAACCGAGACAATTCCATCCAACTTAGGGTGGTGTCCTTAAATTGTGAGAACCTATACATTATTCACCTCAATTAAGCCCAAGGGCATTCTCATAACACCCTTGGCCCCAAGTGGCAGGAGCCAGGAACATCCAACCAAGACAATTCCATCCAACTTAGGGTGGCGTACTTACATTGAGAGAACCTATACCGCCCTTCCCTAACATGTTTCCTTGCCAACCCTATACATGATTGCTTTTAAAGAGAAGGATGTAGATTATAATAATATGAATAAATTCACTATTTCCTTATTGACCAATTTAGACAACATATTTCTCCTTATTGCATATTAGTCATTATGAAATTAGCTATATATATATATGTTTATTTACCTATCAGATATTATACATCTACTGCATATACAATCAAATGCATCCCAATCACTTACTGTATTAATAGCTGCTGCTTTTCTGAATGGAGATTTCTATTTTCTGCTTGCTTTATCCAAATTCACTTTCACATATATTTCTTCTTTAAATCTGCTCAAATTCAAAATGATATTACATTCCATTTCTTAAAATGCCAGTTCAGATCTGCTCTAAAATCTTTTGATGTTACCTTCCACAGATTGCCATTCCAATCATTTTTATCCCCTTTTATACCATACCCAAAAGATGCGATTTCTCCGAGGAGGGACAACTTGTCCCAAGAGATGTGACTTATTGAAAGAGGTCGACTTCTTCAATTAAATTTATTTTAGTCCTCTCAAAAGAGGCGGCCACCTAGAGAGGAATGACCTTTACAAAGGAAGGCATCTCATTAGTGATGGTGAGCTACATATGAAGTGGACGATTCCTTGAAGGGGTCGGCCCTTAAAAACAATAATAATTTTTTAATTTAAACTTCCTTTTAAAGGAGTCGGCATTATTTGTCTAAGCACTGCCTCACTGCTAATTGCTCTAAAATGAACTGGTGCCTTCTTAAATCTTAATCACTGCATATTAGTAATTGGTGTTGCTGTATATTAATTTTCCTTGCCCAGGCTGAGTGCTACGATTGGATGAGGGGATGTCTTCATGGCGGGAGCATGACATATCTGTAGATATATTTTTCATTTTTAACAACTGAAAGAATGAAATGTGTTCCAACATTCTAGGCTAATGCATAAGGATGAGGCTATTGAAAAATGGATTCAATTTGATAATTACTTCTTATTTATTAGAGTAAAAAAGACCCATTACTGACTTCTAAATTTTTTCTTAAATTTACAGTGCTGTATTCAGGGAGCTAAGGAAGCACCACCGTGATTTTCCTAGTTGGTGTGGGGAATGCCTTCGCCAGAAGAAAGAACACCAGAAACAACTCCTGGAGGAAAAACAGCAGGTGGAACAGCAGTAACCATTTCTGATGCTTGGCATGCTTGAACTTGTGGGCCAATATTTCAAAGTAGATTGCATTATATTATCTCATGGCTGGTTATGGGTTCATGTTTACAGGAAATTCTTTGTACAGAATCAGGATAGTCAACCTTACTCTTGCAAGTCAATGGATGGTCAATATTGTTCCATAGTACATATTTTAAACGAAGCCTCATGGCAGCTACATTTGTTCTCACGAAGAAGGTTACACGATAGATTTCATTTTTGTCCTTATTCGTTGACTCAGGTTGTTAAGTACTATAGAGTAAATGGAATGGTGTCCTAAATTCCCAATGAATTCATCTGTATTTGTTGGCCTTGGATAAGAGCAAGACAAATATGGTGATTAATTAAAGATGAAGTTAGTGTTATCATCACGTGCAGAAGAATTTAGGGCTATTATTTGTATCTTGGTTATTTAGCAATTAATGTAATGGTAGGTATCAGTTTCCACAGTTCATGAAGTTGGCATAAGTGCTTTTGGATCAGTGATCTATTATCAGGATGAAGAGAATTAATGCAATGTTAAGAATTGTGTGATGCTATTATTTTGGACTTTGGTTATGCTTAATTGCTGCAGGCTTACAGATTTGCAAGTACTTTGAATATGACATCAACAAATTGAACTGTTAAAAATGCTAGGAATGAGAGTGCAATTGATGTGCCCATCTTATGAGCAAATGAAATGAGAAAATATGATCAACCCAATTACGAATTTAAAAATTCTTGTTAAAGATATGAAGAATGTATTTGAATTTTGATGATGTCCTCAATCCTAAACTCTAGTGCTTCAAGCTTCAAACTTAATCCTGGGGCACTAGAGGCCAGATCCTTAACCTTAGTGTCTATTGCTAAACCCTTAAACTAATGCTAAATTCTTAAGCTCTGTTGGCAAACTCCCAAACTCCAAACCCTATCCTCTAAGCTCAGTGCACAAACCATAATGTCATAATCTTGAATCATAATTTTTAAACCTTAATAGCACAACACATAAAGCTTTAACTCCAATGCTTAAAACCATAAGCTGTTAATGTCAAAATTCTAAAATCTGAAATATTTGTTCATAATAAACCTTAAATCCCAAATATTAAATCTCTCAACCCTATAGCCTCAACCATAATCTCTAAACCTTGTGCATAAACCCTAAACTCTAAGCAATGATACATAAACCCTAAACCATATAGCATGTGCATCAAACATAATCTCTAGACCTTAGACTGTAATACATAATCCTTAAATACAAATCTTAAATAGTAATGCAAAAAACTGAAAATTTTCATCTATACCTTAGTCGTAATCTTTAAACACTGAAGTCTGGTGTGTAAACTTAGATTGTAGGCTTAAAGTGTAATGTCTATACCTTAAATCATACAAATTGTAAACCCTATTGCATAAGCCTCAGGTTCAAACGCTTAACACTAAACCTTGATGACAAACTCTCATGCTCAAATAGCCTTAATGTTTAATTCTTAATTGTAAATCCTAATTCATTCTTAATTGTAAATCTTAATTCATGGCTCTTTAATGTGCAAAATACTGAAGTCCTAGTGAACAAGGATTAAACCCTTGGACCAAAGTTTTAATTTCTACACACAAAACTATAAGCTTTAAAACTTAATTTTTGATGAATGTGAAGAATTCATCTAAAGACTTTACGGATGTATAACAACAAAAAAAGGCAAAATGACAAAAATAGTAATTTATAAACACTGTTTTCTAAACCTCAAGGTCAAAACTTTAAAAAAAAAAAAAAAATTAGACTGCAGGAGTCGGGTAGCCTCCCCTATAAACTGCAGTGTGTCTGGTAAAAAAAATTCATGTGACCGGTGATGTTGGGGCAACACGCCCTCCGGTACCATGGGGACGGAGGGGAGACTAGATCTCGTGACCTCTTGCTCGCAACAGGATGCTTTAGCCAATGAGCTAGACCTTCCACCCCTCAAGATCAAACTTTTAACCTTTAACTGTAGTAGTGAATGCTCGTGTTCAAACCTCAGGTCTAAATGCCTTTCTTGAACTTGAAATTCATGACACTTAATGTGTAAACACTGAAGTCCTAGTGAACAGAGATTAAAACCCTTGGGCCTAAATTATAATGTCTAAGCGCGAAACTATAAGCTTTAAAACTTAGTATCTTTTTGAATGTGCCAAAATAATTCATCTAGCTTTGTGGATGTTCGACGAAAAAGGAAAAAAGGAAAATGACAAATAATAACACATTATTTTGTATTATGGGCCTTGCAATTTTTTTTGGATGGATTGCATGTGAAAAAAATGAGAACATGGAAGAACCCGAGCCTCGTGTTTTTCCAGCGAGTTGTGATGCAATGGAGAGAGGAAGTTAGAAGAACTGAGATAGAGAATTTGCAAATTCAGGATTGGTTTTGGACAGAGAACCATGGAGGTGCGACGATGCGGTTTTGAAAGGAGGAGATTGGATTGGGGAACCAAGGCCAGATAATTGGCAAGCCAAAGCTGTAGATGTAGTTGTGAGGTAGCATAAGGAAAAGGAGGAATAATCAACTTTCAATGAATGACTCCCTTATATGGAAGATGATTTCCAAAAGAGACGCTTTTAACACCCGATTGTCCCGTTCTATAATGCCCTAACCAACAGAAAAAATTGGGATCTCATGTGCGGAAGGAATGGAAAACAAAAACTAGAACGGAGGCCCGTGGCTATTGGGACAAATGCGATCTTGATCGGGCAAATTGTGGTGAACCCTTCCTGCCACACATTAAACATCACAAGTGATGAATTAGAGCAAACAAGGCAAATTCTACAAAAAAAAAAACTATTATTTTCCTCAAATGCGCAAATTCTTGGCCCTCCATTAAAAGACTTAAGATATGGGTTGAAGAACATTGAGGTTTAAACATCAAGATCAGACAATTACCAAAAGATTTCGTTTTGGTTCAATGTGAAATGGAGGATTAAAAAAAGATTTTTGGCATCTGGGCCTTAGATGGACAGGATAGAGTTTTACTTAAAAGATTGGATCCTAAATTTTGATTCATTAAAGCATGCCATCTCTTGCACCCCAATGTGGATCAGCCTAAACATCTTTCTGGTAGAATATTGGAATGTAAAAATTGGAAATTACTTGGGAACATCCATCAAAGCGGATTTGACCACCTTGGAAAAATAGGCTGGTGTGTTATATTCACATCTGCATATATAACGATCTTGCAAATCCTATTCCCTCCTCTATTGAGATAAACTTGACAATCGGGAGATGACAACAAAAAGTGGAACTGGAGGGCCCTACGATACATGGAAACTGCCCGCGGGGCTATATAAGTAAGCAGGCAGCCACTAATCCTAGTGGAGGCGAGAAGGAAATTCCTAGAAGTGAAAAACAAGTATTTGCTTCTCTCGAATCTACAGAGCATATATAGGAAAAAAAAAACACCGATGATTGTTTGGAACAGGTGTATTACCAGTAAGGAGGCGACTCCCGATTTCCAATACAAGGGCCTAAGGTGTTGGATTTCTAGACCTTGAGATAGAAGAGGATAACTTAGATGATGAAAAAAAAAAATTCTCTCGAAGGAAGGCTAATAAGCTATAGACAGAATCTAAGAAAAGTAAGCCAAACTGTGGTACCAAAAAATCAAAGAGGAATTGAGAGAAAAAGATGTCTACAAACTAACTAATGCAAAAATGATTATATTAGCGAGCTGAATTTGTGGAAGTGGATGGAACCTCCGGGGGCTTGGAATAATTTGGGATCGCACCACTACTAAGATCGAGATAATTGCAACCAATTCACATTGGTAGGTATGTAAGATTTGAGCACTCCAATGAGTGAATTGTTAATCTCATAAATCTTTATGGCCCTATGGGATATATTAAAAAATTACTCTTCTAAACAATGGCCTCAAATGCTATGATAATTGAGGGGGACTTTAATGCAATTCTCTCCAACTTAGACAAAATCGAGGGGAATAATTTTGCTAATAGATCATAACTAGACCTTGTTGAATTTGTTAAAAATAATTCTAGGGGGACTTTAATGCTATCCTCTCCAACTTAGACAAAGTCGAGAGGAAGAATTTGCCAATAGATCATAACTAGACTTTGTTGAATTTGTTAAAAATAATTCTAGATATATTGCACTTTTGGACTAACAAAAGGTTGGGATTCTCATACATTAAGGAGAGAGTGGATAGGTTTTTATGCACCAATGATAAGTCTTTACTCATCATTGAATATGATGTTAGAATTATTGTTGTCATTGATATCAAAGGAGTTTTTTCATGGTGTTTTACTAAGAGAAAAATCAAATAATTCACATAAGGTTGACCCCCCTCTTAGTGGCGCTACATTTTGGGGATTTTAATTTTAAAATAAAAAATTTAAATTTATTTATCTAGGGGCCAACCTCCCTATGAAGGTAGGTGCAACTTGGGCATTGCCAAATAAAATTAAATAAAAATTTATATGCTAATTGAGTTGACTAGCTTTGAAAGGAGGTGACTGTTGGTTTGAAGAGGCATTTTATGAGATATAAATGGAGTTTGGAGGACATTTTTACGAACAATTCATCGAATATATTTCCTACATCAAGAGTAGATCTAAAGTAGAAAATGAGCAAATTTATCAAACATCTTTTAGGAGAAGAAATCATACATATTTTGGGCAGACCTAATGTGGTTTTTGTGAAAATAAATTTCAGATTTGTGAGCATAGTTTGAAGATAATATTGCAAATCTAAGTGGAGGTTTGAGAGCAGATTTGTGTAAAGAAGTGGGTAGATTTTTGTTGAAGTCCTCGAAGGGATCTAGGGAAGATCCAACAACATCATAATCAATTTGCATTTCGAAGATTGGTGCCTACTAATTTGCAAGATCTAGAGGTTGGAGCCTCTCACTCAAAGAGATTGATGTATCTTGATGAGTCGGTGCTCAGTGGAGGGGATTGGTGTCTCCTATGGGTTGGTGCCTACGAAGTTGTAAGAAGTTTCGTATAGAATCAATATTTTTTTGTGGTTTTCTCTCGTAAGGGTTTCCACGTAAAATCATGTGTTCATCTTGTGTTCTCTATTATTAGATCTTGCATATGTGGATACTTTGATTATTGTTTTATGATTGCCAAAGTTATAAATTGAAAAAACTTGTCTTATATTGATTCACCCCCTCTCAGTGTAAGTGTGTGTGTTTCAATTGGTATCAAAGTGGGTTCCTTAGAAAAATCATAATTGCTTGAAGGAAAGATCTTAAGAACACACATGGTGAGTCAAGAAGGGTTTTCCTCAAGCCAAGCACCATTGTTTGATGGAAACATCTATGCTTTTTGGAGTGTGAGGATGCACATTTATTTGATGTCCCTGGATTTGATATATGGCAGCTTGTTGTGGATGGTTATGTGGCACCATCTACTCAACTAGTAGATCAAGCTAAAAAGAGGGCTAGTGAGAACAATGCTAAAGCCATGAATGCAATTCTAAGTGGTCTTAACTAAATCAAAAAAATTCAATGTTATGCAATGCACATTGACAAAAGAGATTTGGGATAGGCTTCAAAGCACTTATAAAGGAGACGACAAAGTGAAAAATTCAAAGCTCCAAACCCATAGGAGATAATTTGAGTTTGAAGATGAAGGATGGAGAGAATGTTGTTGCCTATTTTCTCCACGTGGATGAAGTCGTAAATACCATTAGTGGTCTTGGAGAAAAGATTGAGGATGAGGTTATTTTGCAAAAGGTTTTAAGATCTCTACCCATGAGATTTGATGTGAAAGTTTCCGCCATTGAAGAAATGAAGGATCTAAACACTTTGAAGATGGATGAGTTACATGGCATACTTATCGCTTACGAAATGAGGACTGAGAAATAAACATCATAAAAACATGAAGCCACCTTCAAAGCTTCAAGAAGGATGAAGAACAAAGGACCTGTATCAAGTGAAAGTTCAAGTGATGAGGGAGAGGCTAACTTTGTGAAGAAATTCAATAAAGGAACTATCAAGTGAAAAGGTAAGGATACTCTTAAATGCTTTAATTGTGGTAATATAGGTCAGTTTGTTGCCAAATGTCCATAGGTTGGAAGTGATAGTAGAGAAGAAGTATATTATGACAAGGGAAAAGGCGACAAAAATCATTATAACAAGAAGTCTATTCAAAGGAAATCTGAAAGGAAGAATTTTTGAAGACACAAGAAGAGCCTATATGTTCAAGGAAGCAATAGTTCATTCAATAAATGTGATGAAAGTTTTTCTGAGAGTGATAGAGAAGAAATTTTCTTCATGGCCATGGAAACAAAAGAAGAAGCTCCAAGTTGTGAAAACAAAGGGAATGAAGAGATTGAAAGCAATAAAGATATTATAGTAGATCTTGATGAAGAACTTATTGTTGCCATAGATGAAATCAAAAGACTCAAAGCGAAATTCAAAGTTGAAAGACTAAATTCGAGAAGTGAAAAGTCCAGAAAGATAATTATGGATTTGAAGACTCAAGTAGAAGAAGCCAAACATATTGAAAATGTTTTAAAAGATCAGCTAAAAGCAAAGGAATCGGAATGTGAGAAGCTTGAATCTAAAATTGTTTCTAGCTTGAGGAAGGAGCTAGAAAAGACTAAAGGTTAATTCAACAGGAACATAAAGTTTGATAAAATTTCTATAGTATAGGACCTTATCAACTCACAAACCATTTATCAAAAGTGGGATTGGTTTTGATGTCAAAAGTTTACAAACTACAAAGAAGTTGGAAAGTAAGAATTATGTTGCAACCCTCAAAAGTTCCAACAAAATGAGGCGAACAAAGAGGTAAACGAGGATAAAACCTCACAGTTTCAAAGAACTAATAAGGACAACCTCAAATGGTCCTTTCCTCAAAGGAAGCCCTACACAACCAAGTTTCAATATTCTTTCCATGTTTATTTATTTTCATGTAATTAGTTTAGGCATAAAGTAATAAATTGTAGATCTCGCACAAGGAATGATTTTGAACTCATGAAGAGGAATTATAATTCATTTACTCCTCTGATGAATTATAACATTATATGTCACAGGTGCAACAATTTTGGGCACACAACACGTTTTTGCAAAACTATTTTCCTAAGCCTCTAAGACAAAATAAGAAGGATGTTTGGGACAAGAAAAATGATGAATCAAACAAGGTTTGGAAAGAGAAGCAATAAGAAATGAGAAAAATCCATGCTTGTACAAGTTGTACTATATGCCCAAGATGAGAAAGACAAATGGTATGTTGATAGTGATTGTTCAACCCACATGACTAGCAACAAAAGCAAATTCTCTCTAAAGAAAGTGAATGATGGAATGGTGAAATTCAGAGATAATGCTACGAAAAACATAAAAGGTAAAGGCACACTTAGTATGGATAATGGAAGAACTAAAACTAAATTTCTTATATGTTGAAGGATTGAAGCATAATCTCTTAAGTGTGAGTTAGTTTTGTGACCAAGGGCACACTCATGTTTCATTTTGGAGGATGTAAAATCATGAAAGATGGAAAATTGATAGTTACTGTTTATGGAACAAATGGTAATTTGTACATTCTCAATGAGGTCAAAAGTGAGAAATATTATATGGGGTAAGAAGATGTGAGTTGGTTGTGGCATAAAAGGATGGGACATTTGAACTTTGATAACATTGTGAAGATCAACAAAAAGAAAGCCATAAGAGACATGTTGAAGATAGCAAAGCCTTTGAATATCATTTGTAAACAGTGTCAATATGACAAACAAACAAGGAGAAGCTTCAAATATAACGAGTATTATAGCACTGCTTTATGTTTGACTCAACACGTTTCATTATATAGTGCGTAGCACTTTATCATTGTGTTAAATAAACTTTACACAATAGATTAATACTAGTGTATTTCCATCGCCTATTATCAATAATGATAAATGAGGTTTAATACTTAACATTGTGCTATTACATATAGCGCTACATTCACATTATATTAACCATGGCATATATTCTATAAATTGGCCATTAGTATATATATATAACTTCTTTGAAAATTAAGTTTGTCTATATTCCATTTGATATTCAAATGAATAAGATTAAGTTAACATTTCATACACAATATTGTTTCTATATATTTACATATACATATATCGACATATTTGTATGGACATTCCCATTTGTCAATACATACGCGTATATCGACACGTGTATACATATGTATATATGCATATATCTCACATATACATACATTTGATTATTCAATCAAACAAAAACAATTGATATCTTATCAATAGTTATATATATACATCTAAGGTATATTTATATACATACATGTCCCATTGTCCTCTCAATATCACCATGCCCATGAGCAACCGATCCATGAGTGTGTGTAGGTACATCTACCTATGTATTCTCATGTGTGTATTATCTCATGCATATGGGTTATCGTTGACATACATATGTATACATATATATACATTCTATATATATATCATCAATCAAGAATAGTAATACAAAGAACTCATATGCACCAAGCATTTAAACACAATCCAAGAATGCTCTTAATAGAAATCAAGATCCTTCCTAATGCAAACACATCATACCCAAAGGATGAATTACCGATTCCCAAAACTATGACTTGACTCAATCATTCTATAAGTGAGTGTGTGTGTAAGCTCGGTTAGGTTTCATTATAGGTTACCCAACCAAGTTTTTCTCCTGAGTGATACTTCCCCTTGCTTCCAGAGGAATGAATCTGAATCTACATCCAACTTAACACATTTTCATGGTAGTCAGTCGTTAATAAAAAATAAGCATTTATACATTTCATAATTAGAATATCAAACTCAATAACCATTCATTCCAGATATCCATTCCATTATATAACATCAAATGAAATAAACATTCATTCATAATTTTCAAATGATTTAGATAAACAAAGTGCAACCATATATATATTTTCTAATCAAAATTCCAAATACATTCACATATGCAACAATTTACCCTAACATAGTAATAGTTAATAGGTAAATGCACAACGAGGTGCAACATACTCCCCCCTTGTGAATCATTGTCCCCAATGACTTTATTTAGCAAACATAAACTAAACAAAGCAAACAAACATTATTTTCAAGCACTTTCAAAAGCATGCAAGACATGTGGAAACTTTTTCTCTATTTTAGCATGGTCTTCCCAAGTGGCAGAATCTTCCGCATACTGGTCCCACTAGACTTTGCATTGCACAACTTCTCTGTTACGTAAGCGAAGCTTAATGGTTTCGAACACCTTGAAAGGCTCAATTGTTACCACTCTGAGATCTTATACCTATAAAACATTCCAATCAATTACATGATTATCTCCTAGTATATAGTTTTTTAGGTAAGAAACATGAAAGATGTTATGCTTCCAAGCAAGAGCTGGTGGCAAAGCAATTCGGTAAGCTATCAGATTCACTTCCTCAAGAATCTCAAAAGGACCTACATAGTGCGGAGCTAGTTTGGATGAATTTCCAAACTTGATGGAACTCTTATGAGGTCTAACCCTTAACAACACCTTATCACCTACTGCAAAATTCATGGGTACTCACTTTGCATCTACATAGTTTTTTCTATCTATCATTGGCTTCAACTAACCTTTGCTTAACAATTCTAACATGTTCCTCCATTTTTTTCCAACATCTTTGGCCCAAGACTCGCCCTATCCTCAAGTTTATCCCAACTTAAAAGGGTTCAACACTTTTGGCCATATAATGCTTCAAAATGAGCCATCTTAATTACAGAATGATAGGAATTATTATAAGAAAATTCCACTAAAGGCAAGTAATCTTCCCACTTGTATTGTTGATCCATGCAATACATTCTTTATAGGTCTTCGAGTACTTGGTTCACCCTTTCTGTTTGTCCATCCGTTTTCGAATGATATGTTGAACTTATATTTAGTTGAGTCCCAAGTGCAGAAAATAAGGTTTTCCAAAGCCTTCAGGTCACTCATGCATCCCTATTTAAGATAATCTTCTCAGGAATTCCATGCAGTCTAAACACCTCTTGAATAAATTTTTGAGCTATGATAGGAGCTCCATCAGTTAGATTTCCAGGTATGAAATGCGCTACCTTAGTAAGTTTTTCCACAACTACTATAATGGCATTGTGTTTATTCTTTGACATAGGTAATCCTTGCACAAAGTCCATACTAATGACTTGCCACTTACTCTCTGGAATATCATGTGGATACAATAAATCCACATGACGATGATGTTCAGCTTTCACCCTTTGATATTCTAAGCATCTATCCACAAGTCTAGCAGTATCCTCTTTCATCCCTTTCCAAAAATATAATGGTTTCAAATCAACCAATATTTTTGTCACATCAAGATGCCCAAAGTATGGTGCTTCATGAACTTCTTTCCACACAAGATTTCTTAACTCTTTAAAGTTAGGCACATACATTCTTCCCTTATACCTAAGCAATCCATTGGGTTCAAAGTGAAAGCCCTAATACCTTGCATCTTGCAGATTGCTTGCAAGTGCTTGCTTAACTTGCATATAGTACTCATCCTCCTTGCATTTCTGCAACACTTGGCCTTTAAAGTCAGTTTGAATTGTCACTATTGAGGCAATATGACATCTACGACTTAAGGCATCGACAACCCGATTTTCTTTTCCCTTGATGTAGCTAATATTGAAGTCATAATCAGATATCAACTCCAACCATCTTCTTTGTCGAGAATTCAAATTATGTTGAGTAAATAGATATTTCAAACCGTGATGATCGGTTTTCATCTCAAAGGGATTTCCCAACAAGTAATGCCTCCACATCTGCAATGCATGAACCACTGCTGCTAACTCTAAATCATGTGAAGCATAATTTTGTTCATAGGTTTTCAGCTTCCTTGATTCATATGCAATTACTTGCCCTTCTTGCATTAAGACTCCATCTAAGCCTTCTCCAGATGTATCTATGATAATAGTGAAGTCACCATTAGGATCTGGTACTTTCAAAATTGTAGTTGTCAACTTTTCCTTGATTAGATCGAATGTTACTAGGCATTTTTTTGTTCACTCAAATTTCTTCCCTTTCCTCTGCAAAGAAGTAATTGGAAAGACTATTCTAGAAAAGTTTGCAACAAACTTCCTATAATATCCTGTCAAACCCATAAAACTTCTTACCTCAGAGACATTTTTGGGCACTAGCCATTCTAGCACTACCTTGATCTTGGCTGGATCGACTGAGATACCATCAACTAAAATCAAGTGTCCAAGTACTTTCTTCTGAAAGAAGGTACATTTAGAGAGTTTCCCATAAAACTTATGTCCTCTCAGTCATTGTAGAACTATCTCCAAATGCTTGCAATGATCCTCTTCATTCTTTGAATAAATTAGGATATCATACAAGAAAACTAAAACAAACTTATCTAGGCAATCTGTAAACACGTTCATTAGGTTCATAAATGTTGCTAGCGCATTAGTGAGTCTAAATGGTATAACTGTAAACTTATAATGCCCATATCTAGTTGTAAAGGCAGACTTAAAAATATCCTCATCTTTGATCCTCAATTGGTGGTATCCAGATCATAGATCAATCTTAGAAAACACAATAGCTCCCCGCATTTGATCAAAAAGGTCATCAATGCGTGGCAATGTATACCTATTTTTTATCATAGCTTTGTTAAGCATTTGATAATCTATGCACAATCACAATGTACCATCCTTCTTCACAAAGATTATTGGCACTCCCCAAGGTGATACACTAGGTCTTATCAATCCCTTAGATAACAATGCATCTAACTGTGCCTTAAGCTCCATTAACTCAGTTGTTGTCATTATGTAAGGCACTTTAGAAACAAGTTTTGATCCTAGCACTATATATGGAGAAATCAAATACCCTTTTCGATGGTAGTCTAGGTAGTTCCTCTAGAAACACATCTACAAACTCTTGTAAGATAGGATATCTTTCCATATTTGTCTCTCTAGTTTCCAACATTTCACCTTCTTCAACCTCTTGGTAATCCCGTGGCCCATAGTTGTCAATACCATCTTGAGAAATAAATTCCTTATAATCCTCAAACCTTTCCATCTTTACTACAAAGAGTTTGCATCCTTTCTTCTTAGCCCTAAGCAGTCGCATGGTGGAGATTTGACGCAACTTGACTTCCCTAGGTATCCCTTGTAGCATCACTTGGTTACCAAATCATCCAAGCATTCTATTGTTTTGGCATGGCAGTCTACCCTGGCTCTATGCTTCCAAAGCCAGTTCATTCCTAGGATAACATCATAGGATCCTAAGGATGCTACATAAAGGTTTACCTCTGTAGAGAAACAAGGTAGTTCAATCCTAGCTTCAAATAAACATTGTTCCATCATTGCTCTTGTCTAGTTTGCATATTCTACAACCCATGACTTTGCCATATAACCATCTTTCCTAGATATTTTCTTTGTTATTCTAGGTGAAACAAAACTTTTAGTAGCTCCAATATCTATAAGTATGGAAATAAACAAACCAAATAAAATACCTAGAGTCTCCACTGGAGTAGCTTGATACTCCACTTGACAATCGTCCAAGGTAGCATGAACCTTTTGATGGAACATTGTTTGATGGGAAGGAAGTGGGTTTCCATAAGGTTGTTACCCAGAAGGCTTATTGGGACAATTTGAAGCATAGTGGTCTCCACCACATGTGAAGCATCCCATTGCTGGTCTTTTCTTCCTTGCAAGTTCACTAGGTTTACTAGCATTACTTCTAGTATTGTTAGCATTACCACCATTGAAATTATTCCTTTTGTGTTCCCTCTTTGATTTTCTTCCATTATTTTGGAGTCCCTTATCCCCTTGCTTATGGAAATCTTGCACTACTTCAAACTTCCTTGGAATTGGTTTAACTTGAGCTCGTGTGAACTTCTTATGGTTCTTATTCTCTTGGAGAATGGAGATGGCTTTGAGCTTCTGCTCTTCCTTAACGACCTTCTCATAAACTAGATCCATAGTGGTTGGACCATGAACATCCACCTCACCACCAATCTAGCTATTAAGCCCCATAATGAATTTCCTCATACGGAAATGTTCATCCTTCTGATACATTGGTACATAATGCAACAATCAAGTGAAATTTTCCCAATACTCATTTACTAACATCTCTCTGTGTCTTAGATTTTGAAAATTAGTGAGTTTCTAGTCGAAAAAGAGTTGAGGTAGCCATATTTTCCTGAATATTTCCACAAAATCATTCCATTTAAGTTTCAAAGAACTAAACCCGAGTTCCATTTTCTTGTTCATCCACCAGTTAGAGGCTTATCCTGCTAATTGATAAGCTCCCCATTTTGCTTTCATGACCTCATAATAGTTTTTGATCTAAAAATATTTTTCCATTTGAATCAACCATGCCTCAACTTCTTCCCCGCTGGTGCTACCTTCAAATTTTGGTGGAGTTTTTTTCCTCATGTCCCTAAAAAATTCAATAGCCAAACACTTCCTACTAGTTCCTTCTGATTGAGAGTGTGATTTCTCATTCTCATGTTCATGGGTTTGAACATGATCATGAGAATTCTCTCCCTTGTCTTCATTGATAGGGACTTCTTCATTAATCAGAAATTCCTATTCTACTCTATATTTTTCCCTTACTTCCTGCTCAATATTTCCCAACCTTGCATTGGTTTCATGAATGATAGCCAAAATTTGATCCAATTTAGCTTCAGCACCCTCTGGACCTTGTCTGACTTCCTGACTCCCTTGAAGATTAGTCCTTGCTCTCACCATCCTTGCAAGAAAAGGGTTATACTTGAAGGTTTATCTTTATTAGATTCAATCATGTTCTTACTTTCATATGGATAACATTTAAATGAGCATTCATTCGCACATAAAAGAAATTTCACATAAGATTTGAGTATAAGATTTTGATAACACATGATTTTTTTATTATTCATGAGGATCTCAATATCCTTTCAATTTACAAAGAGTGACTATTCAAGTAGTCAAGTGGAGAGTATCCCTCGGATTCACTCTCTAACACATAACTCAACAGAGTATACCCCTCAGATTTTTGTTCATCTCTCATTTGATCTCTATCTCAAAAGGGGTAATAGCCTTCGGATTTATCATTTGATGCATAGTTACAAGGGACATAACTCTTTGATTCATTGCTTGAGGAAATTGCAATCACTTTTGGCATAGGAAGGACTCTAGGGTCTCTAAATATGAATGTTGGACTGACACTCCCTTTTGAGGGAATATCCCTGGAAAGTGACAAGGTATCAGACTTTGCTAGTGAAACTAGAGGTAGATAATTGAAATTGGCCTTCTTCATTTTTCTCTTTTCTTCACTAATCTGAAAAAGAGTGTGACTGAAAGTTTTAGTGACACTTAATCAAATAGCATTATCATAGTTGGTACCATCTACCGTATGAACAATGGCCTCTTTTTCCTTCTTGGCTTTCAGGTAGCGCTCATTCCTGATTACTAGATTTCTTACAGTTAACCTAAGATGCACCATCCTAACACAAGAATTTCCAAACATTAGTCTCATTTAATGTTGGATGGGAAGTATGGCGAGCCCATAGGTTCCAGAGCTAAAATTGGTAGCTCTAATACCACATGTAACATGCCAATTGTTCAAACAAGTAGATTTCCTAAGTTTTCACTTTCAAGTAAATAAACTATGTTTCATAACCATTGCTATAAAAAAATTATTTTCCAAAAGAGAACAAATGAGCATAAATGACAACAAATTCTATTCATTGATTTCATTTCCAATATAATATTCCACATGTTACAATTTTTCCAATGATTGGAAACAAAGTACATACATAGCTCAACTGATCTTCAAATAAATAGATATAGATAGTCTAGGAATCTCCTTTCAAATCTTGGTCGCCAATTGAGGAGGAGAAGCATCATTCAAGCACTTTTCCACCAACCACAGACTCAAATGTAGTCCCCCGCACATCTATCATTTGATAGATGGACCTACCCTTTGACAAAGAGATTGGTGGTAACCTCATAATGATAACCATTATGAGCTTAGTATTGTACCCTACATAACTAGAACTTGTAGACACTACAATCCTGATCTAGCATGTATAAAAGGAACACAGTGAATTGATAGTGGAGCCAAAGACAATCACACTACTCTGGCCAAATTATTCTCACTCATTACTTTGAGTGATTGTCATCCTATTCACATACACTACTCTAGATCAACTTGACTTTAGGTCATTATAAACTATAAATAGACAATTTCCTTCAATAGGTAGTCATTAACCTAAGAAATAACATATTCCCTTTTCCCAAAACACAATAGTATCTCTACCAATAAAGTATAAGCAAAAGCATAAGTTACCTCCCCTTCAATGGATATTCTAATCCCAGGTATAACATATGAGCTTTCTAAGTCTACAAATTAACTTTGCATAAAATAAATTAACAAGCTATTCCCAATCCTTCAAACCTAGTATGTAATACTATAGACAATAAACAATCACTCCTTATTATGGAGCAAGTACAAACACATATAAGGAAAACATATCAATAAGTCTTCTCCTTTCCTATAAGCAAATAGATTATAACTATATTTCAAGCAAACAAATATAATTTCCAATTTAAACATACAAGGCAATCAATCTTTCAAATAAAGATAAAACATGAAAAGAATAGAATCTCATGCATGTTAATCTCTTATTGCAATTAACTCACTGGATCTCAAACTTGACCCCCTCCTAAAATCAACTTAGCAACAAATCCCTCTCAACTTCTCTCACTAAAGCTTCCTCACAATAACTCTCAACAAAATCAGAATCTCTCAATGAAAATACAATGGAATGGAGCAACATAATGATGCATAAAGGAAGTGTATCTAAATGAGGTGAGAATGCCACTTATTTATACCCAAAAACTAGCATCTACAGGCTACAAACAAGGCTTGTGATATGACACTTCTTAGTCTATTACCATTGACTCAGCTTATTAAGAAAAAGGTTGTGGATTTCTATGTCAATACTCACTCAAACATGACAGCAGATCAACTCAATGCTTGCCAACAACAGTTTGACTAGTTCATAAAGCACATGCTTCAATTTGGAAATTGACTTACAGACTAAAAAGACTTCTAAAAGAAACACATAATTCATAATATGGTACCAACTATTCATCACATTCCTATTTACAAGCATGTTAAAACAGAGGACTAAGTCAGACTTTATCTAGTTGCATTTCACATGGTCGACTTGGTCCAAGCCAAAACATTTGACACATTTTAATGTGTCGACCTCCTTCATTATAGCGTTACTTTATGTTTAACTCAACACGTTTCATTATATAGTGTGTAGCACTTTATAATTGTGTTAAATAAACTTTACACAACAGATTAATACTTATGTATTTCTATCGCCTATTCTCAATAATGATAAATATGGTTTAATACTTAGCATTGCGCTATTACATATAGCGCTACAGTCACATTATATCAACCATGGCATATATTCATGTATACGTACATATACATATATCAACATATTCATATGGACATTCCCATTTGTCAACACATATGCATATATCAACATGTGTATACATATGTATATATGCATTTGTCTCATATATACATACATTGCATTATTTAATCAGACGCAAAGAAATGTTATCTTATTGATAGGTATACATACATGTCTCATTGTCCTCTCAATATCACCATGCCCATGAGTAAGTGATCCATGAGCGTGTATAAGTACATCTACCTATGTATTCTCATGTGTGTATTATCTCACATGTATGGGTTATCATCAACATGCATGTGTATACATAGATATACATTCTATATATGTATCATCAATCAAGAATAGTAATACAAAGAACTCATATGCACCAAGCATTTAAACACAATCCAAGAATGCTCTTAACATAAATCAAGATCCTTCCTAACGTAAACACATCATATCCAAAGAATGACTTACCAATTCCCAAAACTATGACTTGACTCAATCATTCTACAAGTGAGTGTGTGTGTAAGCTCGATTAGGTTTCGTTACAGGTTACCCGACCAAATTCTTCTCCTAAGTGATACTTCCCTTCGCTTTCAGAGGATTGAATCTGAATCTAAATCCAACTTAACACATTTTCATGGTAGTCAGTTGTTCATAAAAAACAAGCATTTATACATTTCATAGTTAGAATATTAAACTCAACCATTCATTCTAGATATCCATTCCATTATATAACATCAAATGAAATAAACATTCATTCATAATTTTCCAATGATTTAGATAAACAAAGTGCAACCATATATATATATATATATATATATATATATATATATATATATATTCTAATCAGAATTCCAAATACATTCACATATGCAATAATTTATCCTAACATAGTAATAGTAGGTAGGTAAATGCATAACGAGATGTAACAATATCCATATGTACACACACACACATTGTAGAGATAGATGGATACGTAAGTTGAATGTATACATACATATATATACATGTGTGCATACATGTGTATATACATATACACATGTATATACATATCCATATATAAATGTATATACATATACACATGTATACATATACATATATTACACCTATATCCCCAATTCTAACTCTTATAACCCTTAGGTGATCAAGCTTATGTTTGCAATGAAACAAAAAAATGCATATTATACTATCACATCCCCAATTCTAACACTTACAAATAAAAGAATGATACAAACTAAAACAACAAATTCATACATTTAAGATTGAGAGTAATTGAAGAACATACTAACCATGCATCTAATTGAGTTGATTGCAAATGATCAAAGTTGTGTGAAATGAAACAAAAAATGCATGTTCTACTATCACATCCCCAATTCTAACTTTAAAAAAAAAAATGATACAAACTGAAACAACAAACTCATATATGTAAGAGTGAGTGTGATTGAAGAACAAACTAACCATGCATCTAATTGAGTTGATTGCAAATGATCAAGGGTATGTGTGCAATGAAACAAGCAATGCATGTTATACTATCAACATCGCCCTAGCCACCACCGGTCCCTTACCCTTAAACAAACTAACATATACATATACATATATAACATACATATACATATACATATATAAGATTATATGGTAATTGAAGAACAAACTAACCATGCATTTAATTGAGTTGATTGCAAATGATCAAGGATGTGTGTGCAATGAAACAAACAATTCATGTTATACTATCATATCCCCAAGTGTAATTCTTATAACCCTTAGGTGAATATTCTAACTAATTATATATATGAATGTATTGACAATAAAAATCAAAGTAATACAATATATTGGAACATGTGAGTGTAATTGAAGAACAAACAAACCATACGTCTGATTATTATTAATTGTATCTTTATTAAGCAATTATTTAGGGAGAATTGATATTTTAAACGCCCTTCTAATGGTAACCTATGTTGCAGCTGTCCACAATTCCCATTCAATTGTGAATCGCAACATAGACTACCATGAAATCCCTTTGAAAAACGAAATCCCCTAAATGCATATCCCTAATTCTAACTCTTACAATTAAAAGAATGATACAAACTGAAACAACAAATCCATACATGTAAGAGTGAGTGTAATTGAAGAACAAACTAACCATGCATCTAATTGAGTTGATTGCAAATGATCAAGGGTGTGTGTGCAATGAAACAAAAAATGCATGATATACTCATATCCCCAATTCTAACTCTTACAAAAAAAAGAATGATACAAACTAAAACAACAAATTCATACATGTAAGAGTGAGTAATTGAAGAACAAACTAACCATGTGTCTAATTGAGTTGATTCCAAATGATCAAGGGTGTGTGTGCAATGAAACAAAAAAAGCATGTTATACTATCACATCCCCAATTCTAACTCTTACAAATCAAAGAATGATATAAACTAAAACAACAAATTCATACATGTAAGATTGAGAGTAATTGGATACTAATATTTGGAGCCATTTTTTGATATAGCATCATGATTTTTAAGAATAACTTGAAACAACCAACTAATACAGCATTATGATGCTTATATATAACTTCAACCAGCATTTTGATATGAATTGAAACAACTTTGTCACACTTGTGAAAGTAATTGAATATAAATTAAAGCATACATCGAATTCATATAAATGTAAATGAACAAGGCTATATGAAACATCAATTTCTATATCTTTGTCATATGTAATTGTAATTTTGCAAGCTGCATAATTATATTGATAGTATTGGAACATTATCATACACTCCATAGTTGAGGATGTCATGCACCTATCTTTTGGCCGAGTATGTCTTTGTGTCTGTGAAAATGGCTCTATGTATGTATGTGTTATATACAATACATACATACATACATCATAGTAATATAATGTATGCATGTTACATATGAATGACATATGTATGGGTACTTGCATGACCTACATACATACATACATATGAACTGCCATATGTATGTATGTATGTATGTATGTATGTATAGAATACACACATACATATTACCATAATATGTGTGTATGTGTGTATACTATACATGCATACATATGGCAATTCATAATATGTATGTATGAGTGTATACTATACATGCATACATACATATGGCAATTCATATGTATGCATCTATGTGTGTATATGATACATACATAATATTATATTGTTTATTATAATATTAATATGTTAAATATTATATTAATATGTTATTAATAATATTAAAATGTTATGTAAATTAAAGAATTAAAATAAATTTAGATAAGTGAAATGATTACCAATTTTACAATGAAAATATTATAAATGCATATAAAATCTTCACAAAAATTCGACCATTTTGGCAAAAATGAATCTACTATGGATAGGGCTGAGAGGATGATGGGGGAGCAAGTATTGTTGAATGAAGGGTTCACGACAGTAGAGAAAACAGTCGGCCAAAATATAGGTGCATGAAACCCTTAACAATCCAACTATTGAAACCCATTAATGGTATGTATATGTATACACACAGTCGACCAAAAGATAGCTACATGAAACCTTAACAGACAATTCAATATGCAAAAAGTGTTATTATTTTGACCGATTGTGTACACACACACACACACACACACACACACACACATATATATGTAGGTATTTTTATTTATACACAGTCGGCCATATTTTAGCTACGAGAAACTCTTAACAGTGAAGCATATAATAACTTCAAATTTTGTCACTATACATATACAAATTGCAAAGGCACAAAAACGAAAAGAAAGGGCTATATTATGGCCGATTGTGTGTATGTGTATACACAAATATATGTGCATATATATTAGTATATACACACATATACACATAGTTGGCCATATATATGCATATATGTTTGTATACACACGTATACACAGTCAACGATAATATAGGTGCAATATTGTTGCAAAATAACATTTGCTCAACCATAATAATAGAAAGCTTCATTAAATGAGCATACCATTACATGTAAATTGAAGCTATTTACACAAAAAAAGATTGCAAGTAAATTCGAAAAAAATCTTGCAATGCATAGGTATTGCCCTTGTGAGGTTGGAACACAACCTCACCTACGTAACCAAAAGTTAAATGTTTTCCTTTTGCCAAATGTGGTGTTGAAAACCACAAAGTACAAGAAATTCATCACTAGTACTCGCCTATGGCCTCACCATCGTCGGCCTCCAATTGAACCAGCACTGGTCATGAATGCAACCGCTCAAAGTGCAAATTGTTCTCATGAATAGCGTAACTATGAAGCTAACGCAAGACGAAGCGAATGAAATGCGTGTCACGTTGGTCGACATAAGGCCAATGGCAGAGGAATGTTGGGCAGTAAATGCACATTTACTGGGAGTTAAGAGAGCCAATACTAGCATGGTGGGAAACCATGAAGGGTATATTACATGTGTCAAAAATCAACCAATGACACATTTTGGCTCATTTTTGTGGTTTTTGAAAACCAGTCCAAAAACATCGATAAATATGCGCAAATTTCACCAAAAAAAGAGGTGTCAACTAGACTATTAAGGGATGTGTGGAAAAATTTGGCCAACTCATATGCTACTCACGTGGACCCCTCGCTCAACATCGCCCTACCCACTACCGGTCCCTCTCCCTTATCCAAATGAGTCATATCCCAAGCTATTCAACAACACACCCCTTATCAGGAGGCTTCGCTGTTATAGATCCTTGATGACAAGCTCATGTGCTCCTTCCTTGGGAAATCTGCCTCCCACCACCTTTCAAGTTGAACTATTTTATTTAGTTAAAGAATCGTTGATTTAATTTAAATTGTTTAGTTTATCTTTATTTGAAAGCCTTTTTTTTTCCTTTTGAGAGTTTTTTAAATTTTATTTTATTTACTTACTTGAAAATTGTTACATAATTTTTTATTTATTTTAGTGTCATTTTATTTTTCTTTTAAATTATTTAAAAATATTTTTTTTTTAATTCAAGGGGTAAACGCTTTTGACCGAGCTAAGGAACCTGACAATAACCATTCAACAATACCACTTCAACGGGTTTGAACCTTGGTGGCAAGAACAACAATGCCACCCATAACCACATCACACCATGCCAATACCGCTCAGCAAAAATATATATGTTTATTGTACTTAATACTTATGAATTATTTTATTTTTATTTGCTTAAAGGTTTTTTTGTTTGTTTTTTGAAGTTTTATTTTAAATTTGATAGACACAATCAGTTTGGAGCTATTTTACTTAAGAATTATTTTAGTTTTGTTTAGCACTATTTTATTTCCTTACATGTTATTTTGTTTACTTACAAATTATTTTATTTACCTAAGAATTATTTTATAGTTTTTGTTTCTAATAATGTGAGCTAAATATATTTTTTAAAACAATCATGACTTTACCCTTCTTGTAGAATACCTCTCAACATAATTAGGCATATAGCCATGACTTACCCATCGACATAATTAAGCATATAGCCATGACTTACCCATCCTTGTAGAATACCTCTCAACATAATTAGGCATATAGCCATGACTTACCCATCCTTGTAGAATACCTCTCAACATAATTAGGCATATAACCGACTTAACCATCCATGTAAAATATCTCTCAACATAATTAAGCATATACCAAACACATATGACCATATAAGGTGAATCACATTAACAAAACTTTCTACAAAAGATGTCATCAGATCTCAACAAACATAACTAGGCATTAAATTGCTAGGTTAATTTGCTGGGACTTAATTTTGTATCGGGAAAAGCATACCATTCGCATTGCATCTCATATCTATCTCTTTGAATAGATTATGTGAACAGACTAAACTACAAAAATATATAGATACATGAAATGAGTGTATCAGTGTGCAAACCCCACAATCTAAAGAGTATCATCATATTATTTTCATCGGACAAACTATCACCTGCATGTCGAAACTCGGAAGATACTTTCTTTTAAAGCATGTAAATCTCTGTGAATGTATATCATTAAAAAAACAAAAAGAAAAACAGAGAAAGTGGTCTTACAGTTTCCTCTCAAATGAAGGATAACAGTACATAAACTTGATTACTATGAGAAATATGAAATCACCCATGCTAATATAATATTATAAAACACAATTTTGGTGCCAAACCAACATTAAATGCCTTAAAATATTGTTATCCGATTGTGCATGCATTTGGTGCACACACAAATACATCCTCTAAATGTTCATCTATTACTCGTAAGAAGTAAATAATAAAAAATTTAAGTTGCTTAATTAGACCTAAATTAACCATTTTTTGTAAAGCTGCACCACGGAACTGCCATTTCCATGTGCAACAACGAAGTCATGTTTGGTCCAACACTTCAATTTTGAATTTTGTTGGGTATTTTATACAAAACTCAAAAATAATGTTGCCAGCATACAACTGCTTGAAAAGTCTTTGGGGTGTAGTTTTCAGTCATTAGAAACCATACAAAAACACCCTAATTGACTCATGAGCTGTACACTGTGTATCCAGAAAATGGTCTTTGTCGATTCAAATGTCATCTAAGCTGATTCTACTTGTTTGTCACCTTAGCATAGGAATCACGTAAAGTAACAGTTCGGTTGAAAATGATCTTATCTGCAGTTGAATCTTGATCAACCGAGAAGTATCCTGTAAAACAGGAAATTGCAACCAAAACATGATTAGGAAGCTGTCAAATGACCATTAATCAATGGGAAAAGCTAACTAAAGTACAAACTGTAAAATCATTGTTGATTATTTTGAAAATAAGCAAGGGTTCCTGAGTCGCTATGGCTACTTCCTTGCAGTGTATTTCTGTTTTGAAGGTGATGCACTTATAGTAGAAATTGAAAATACAATTTGGTTGGTATTGCCATCCAAAAAGACCAGATAACTGATAATCAACACAAATTCATCCCAACATCTTTGTGAATAAAATCATTAACACACACAAGCATGGCATGCTTGGAAAATAACCTACCCATCCTTTCAAACTGAAATTTGTCACCAAATTTAGCCTTTTCCAAGTTGGAGGTCGCGTATGCCTCTGGTATCACTTCTTTTGACTTAGGATTTACATCAGACAGCCAATCATCTAGTTCACTCGGATTCTGAGTAAGAAAAAAGAAAAAGAAAATATGAGATGTCTAAGACTCTTACCTCCTTCTGTGTATTATAAAAATCACTCAAATCATTGCAATCCAATAAGCTACTAACCTCTGATAGAAATAGCTTATCAAACAACCTGACCTCTACTTTAAAGGGATCCACTCCAGGAGACGGTTCTGCGACCCAGTGCAGAACTCCCTGCATTGCATTGGGTGGTACTTCTTTATCAAAACAATTCATTAAAGGCAACAAATGAATTAGTGAAAGGTAAAACAAAATATCACCTTTGGTTTTACACTCTTTGTTGGATCATATTCAGCATGTAGTTCAATGATAGTTTCCTTGTCATCTCCGAAAATTACTTCTGTACATTTGATAGGAAATGCATACCTGCCAATATTTGGAAAAACCTATCTATAAGAATCAAGCAAAAATAAATGGTACAAAGAAAATTATTGTAATGATGCTATAACTCGGAGATTCATGAAAACAGGTTTTACAAAAATATATAGTATAAAACAGGAGTCCTGAAACAAACTTAAATAAGTCAACAAAATACAATGGTTAAAAAGAAAAAGAGAGAAATATATGCTAATAAACTTGCAAGCATGTACCCTAGAAAATATTGGGGCTTCTGTTGCTTGTTTTGCATCTAAGATGAATGGAAGATAACACAGACAAAATATACCTCAGCAAAACTGTTTTCCCAGGGGCAAGGCCATAGTAATCCTTTGAATCCTTCATTCGGAAGTCCGATTTTTCAATGTACACAACTTTTGTAAAGGGTACCTGCACATGCAGTCTTAACAGATTAGAGATAAAGCCATGCCTTACTTTCCATGAAAATAACACCGTTTCTCAAGCTATCCTGCAAGAAAAAGGAGCCTCATCAAACAAAAAAGCAAGATGTCAAGGGCTGCTGCATGCCAAGTTGATATTTGAAGCCAATGTGGAAACCTCCAGAACAAGGCAAACATTTATTGGTTGTGAAAGATGATCAGACGTGGAAATAGAATTAGAATTCATCTGGATAAACAGTTTTAGCTTATTGTGTTGGTTAAGGACTAGCTCCGGCAATATTGTGGAAATGGAAGGGAAACATCCTATGCCTAAAACTAGCTAGTGAAATCCCACCTACTCTTAAGTAAGGTATGCAACAGATTCATGTTGTGATCTTCAATACCAAGGAACATTGCAGATAACCTTGCATACAACCAGCTGTTCTTTAGGCATATCAGGAGGAGTGCTAAACAATTAAATCTGTCCTTTTAAGGCCCTGATGATAAATGCAGTTGATATAAACAGAAAGGACATTCATTTTCACCCAAACTATGCCCAGTTCCATTTATTTGCACGAACTTATTCATGTTAAGGATTCAGGCCCTTCAGCAGCTGAATAGACACTATCCAAGTTTCATTATGTCATCCATAGATAAACAGTGAACACATATTTATGTTTAGTATTCAGTCAAATGTTCAAAAAATTAATTGTGTATGGCATTTCATTAATATGTTTTGAGAAGAATACATGGTACATCAGTGCTCCTGTCATAATCATGAGAGCTACAACATTTCAAAATGATATGCAGGTTATAGGTGCCCCATGGTCTCAATAGCAGATTCTGGAACACTAAGTTACCATTTCTTACCCACTTAAAGTGGTAAAGGCTTATTATGCCTGTTTCACCACCCAAAAAATGATAGCATTTGAGGTCAATCAGTCAAGGATTTCAAATGTGCTGGAAGGATTTTTGGTCATTTGAAACTGAGATGCCATATCTAAATATAAGACTGAATTTGTATCTACTTGTAGCCTCATAAGACATTTTGAAATTCTAATGCATGTCCAAAGGTTGAGATCAAGTGGTTAAAGCATCAGGTTCTCATTGGGAGACCAAATTTCAAATTCCCAAAAGTTACATCTAAGATGAAATTCTAAGTGATGATCCTTGGTCTTCCACTGTTCGGCTTCTAGTAACTTATGAAATTGTTATCTAAATGTGAATGCTCTTAAGGAACTAAGTATTGTATTGCTCACAAGGAGCTACGTATTAGTATCAGTTGGCTTAGATGCTCATTTGAGCTATATTTGTAAACTATCTAAAATATAAAAAAAAATAATAATAAAATAATAATTTATCAACTGAAAGAAAACCATCTATGTTCTTCCCAAGTTCAAATCTCCACAAGTGATATCTAAGGTGAAATTCTACGTGGTGACTCTTGGTCTTCCACTAGTTGGCTTCTAGTCGTAAAGTTGTTATCTGAATGTTAATGCTCTTCAAGAACTAAGTATTGTATTGCTCGTTAAGGAGTTAAGTGTTAGTATCAATTGGCTCAGTTGCTCATTTGAGCTACATTTGTAAACTGTCTGAAATATTAAAAAAATTCTAATACATCAACTGAAAGAAAACCATCTATATTCTTACATAACTAAAGACATTAGCGAAGCATATCAAACTTGAAACTTTCTGAATGACAAAAGAAATCAACAAGAAAATCTCTTTGTTGAAATAAATTAAATAATGAGTCCAAACAAAAGGAGTACTAGTTCATGGTTTTGCATAAGCAAGTCAACATGGAAAGGGCCCAAAAAGTTTCATGTTTGTACGTTTAACAGCAAGATTAGAATACAATAACCAACTGAAATATACAAGTTCATGGTTTGATTACCAAAAAGGTAAACATCTCTTAAATTAAAAATACAGATGACCCATAGGGCATAAAAACAGCAACTAAATGAAGAAATCCCACATTTGACAATATATAAATAACTTAAACTGGTGATATTCAACAAGGATTTCCAAAGCTTTACCTTATAAAATGAAGAAGAATCTCCCTCTTGAGCATCAGGCCAAATCTTTGCATCCAATTCCATTGTAGCACTAGCATCCAGATTCGTAAGAACTACCTGTGCAAATATTGATCTGGTAAATTAATCACCACTATCCAAATTGTTTTGTAGCTCACTTAGCTAGACTGGCCTAGCATGACCTTCATAGAGTTATAGAAAGTAGATAATGTACATGATAGCCATGTCCAACACCTATTCTTCCTGTGCAATTGGGGTAACCAACTGATTCAGGTAGAGAAACAAAAAACATGTCCTGCTTAGTAAAATGTCATCCTTCTGAACTACTTCAGTCATAAACTGATAAATCAACATATGAGCACTAGACATCCTTAATCAAGCTACCTAGTATGATAGACCATTAGTTGGGTGCTTTACTTACACCTAGATTGGTGAGTATATTGTGTGTAACATATGTATACCATCCAGCAAAGATACCCAAACTCATTTCCACCTTCAAGTCTTAACGTTGCGTATTAAGTTTTGGATTCAATCAATAGAGGTTTACTATAACCAGAGTTATTTAATAAGGATACCCAAATTTATTTCATCTACCTAGTCTAAACTCGCATTATAAATAACTATATTAGGTTTTGTATTAAGTCAATAGAGTTTTACTATAATTAGAGTTATTTGAGAAACACGCTAACTGCCTGACTTTTCCACCTTTTAAATATGTTCATAATCTCTCCAGACAGATGGAGAGGCTTCATCAGAGCCATCTAGTCTTCTTTAAAAGATGTTTCCTTCAACATAGAGCTTCTTTCTAAAAATCCTTTATCATATCAGAACAAGAAAGGACTGGGAGAATGTCCTATAGGAAATAAGAACCAAAAAGAATGAAATAAGGTGAAAACCAGCAATTATAATAAAATCAAAACAGTCAAACAAATTTCAGTCAATCTGAACCAGAATGGAGACTCTTAAATAATTAGACTGTTTCAAGTTGACTTGAACAGCAAGGTAGGCGAGAGGGGCTAGTAGTTGTACAGGGTCCAATTGTAAATAAATAGCCCACATGTAATGTAATGTCCCCGTTTTCGGCATGATCATAGTTGACAGTGTGTTAGCCCTTTATTGGACCCTTGTGGGCTAGCCAGTTTGGATAGAGGGTCAGTGGTGTATTTTGGAGAGTTTGTTTGTTCGTGTTTTCAGTGGACAGTGTTTAGATCACAGTGAGCGTTGGCATTCCAGGAGTTCATCGCTTCTGACGGCACGAGATTATCCTGAGTTTTGAGCATTTTACGGGATTTTAAGTGATTAAGTTAATTTATTAACTTAAAACGCCCTTTTAATAAAGTCACATTGACTTTATTTATATTTTTATATCACTTAAATCTCAAAAGGAGGATTATAATATTTTAATGACTTAAAATATTATAAAAGTGCGCCCAACTATTGAAAAGGAATATATTAAAATATTATAATATTTTGAAAACCTAAAAAGGGCGTATCCTTATGGAAATGCGTGCTTTTGCTTAAAGAGGCATTTTGGCAATTGAAACTCATATCATTTTGACTATTTCTCTTTGCCTTGTGCATCTTTTCTCTGAGCATTCTCCTGAGAGCAGGGTTTGATCATTGTGTCCATTGGAGAACGGAAAACTCTTCAGTGTTGAGTACGTTTGAGGCTGTGAGAGATCAGCTGAATCCGTACAGTTGAGGGCTTCACACAGAAGTTCTACAGTTGCAGACAGAGGATTTATTTATGCAGATGTTTGTTCTTCAGAATAATCATTGAGGGTTTCTTGGTGGCGTCCTTCTACAGCTTCTGGGATTCTTCTTCAGAGATTCATTTCCTTCTTTTTCATGGCCGTACGGATTGTCTTGGAATTTGTGCCTTGAGAAAGGCGTGTGAAGACAAAGGGAGAAACGCCTCCTTTTTGAGCTGGTTTTGGTTTCCATCCTTGGCGCCTAGTCTATTCAGTGCATTGTGACCTATTTCTCAGCAGGAGAAACCCCTTCTGGAGCTTTGGCGTGCTTTTATGCTGATTTTCACCATTTCCGGCTGTAGATCTGGCTATTGCTTTATATAAAATAACTGGAGTATTTCGGGTATGTCTGTTATGCATATTCTAATTGTCTCAGTATAATAATAGCTTCTATATTTCCAATTTGTGAATTTTTGCTTTAAATTTCATTTTATGAGCAAAAATATGCTGCGCCCCTTCTCTTCTGTCTATTAAGATTTCTTAAAAAACTTAAAAAAACAATTAAAGACTTAAGAATTTGGGGGTTTTGAGCGGAGAGCCAGCAGGGCTCATCACATGTAAATCAAAAATAACCAAACGTTGTCAAGATGGACCCATACTTGAACACATGAGAACCTATGAATGTTATATAAAAAACATAAATACATTCATGAAGAAGTGAAATAAATTTTTTGTCTTCAAATAAAATATCATAACTATCCACTATAAGTGTTTTATAAAATAAAATGCTCATTTAATAAAATAAGACACTCATTTAAACAAGTATTGTTATCATAGTAAAAAAATATCGTTCTTATGTGTACAACTATTGGCAGCAGCAATGTAAAAGCATTGGAGTATTTCATATTTATCACAAATATAAAAGGGGAGCACAATAAATACCTTGTATTTTCCCATGAAATGTGAAGGATTTTCAAAAAGTTTTAGTGTTCAACTATTGGTCCATTTTTGTTTGATATAAATTGTATTTTAAATAATTATGTGCTTTTTTTATAACAAATATTTTTTTTGTGTTCAACTATTAGTCCACTTGTGTTGAAAATAAATGATAGAGATAACAAAGATTTATGGTTACCAATAGGTATTTGGCCCATTTAGGTTGCATATAAGTTTTATTTTATATAAAAATATGATATTCTACAAGCAACAAATGATATTTTTTTGTTCAACTGCTAGGAACCATGATTAAGTTTCAGTTGAATATTTAAAAAGTCAAATTTTGGACACTTCTCAATAGATGTGCTGATGTGGCAAGTTGCATGTTGAATCACCTCCAAACCTTAGTTATAGATAGATAAGAGGCCAGTCCAAATTTTTTTTAAAAAAAAAAAAACAAAGGTCCTACAATATTCCATACAACCACTACATGCTCACAAAGTTAGCCCACACGACTACTAGCCCCTCTCCCCTAATTATAAAGCTGTCATATGAAATAGAGAGAAGAAATTAAAATGTGTCCAGACTCTCAGATAAGACAAAAATGAGTAAATGCCCTAGTGGAAAAGAAAGAAGAAAATAATAGGATAATGAAAAACAAGGAATTGTCATAAAATCAAAATAGTCAAACAAATTTCAAGTGGATTTAAACAGCATAGATCATTATAAAGATGTAGCGTGAAAACTAGAGAAAATAAATTAAAACGTGTCCATAAAGTGAAGAGAACAGCATACATTGTAGAAATCATTGTTGAAAAACTCGCCAAGCCCAAAAAACACAACTCGGCAAAAACTCGGCGAAAACTAGGCAAAAAGCTCGGCAACTCAATGATAAGATGCATCCAATGAGTCAATAAATGAGTACATAAAAGAAACAAGCTGAGTATAGCTGTATTTGATTGATTTGAAAGCAAATTGGGTACAAAATGGCATCCTCATGTGGAATGCGTTGATACTCATAGTATGAAACAAAATGAAAATAGCAAATTGTTTTTGTAAAACTAAAAGTAAATACTACATTAATATATTTTACAAATTTACATCTTCTTCTTCCCATGTCTAGTGAAAACTAGGGGAGAGGTAGAACTAGACAATATTATAGATGAAAACCCTTAGGCAAACTTGGAAACTTGAACTTGGAGAGTACCTAGAAAATCAAATGAATTCAATGGGAGTTTGAGGGTAATACCCCCAATGGGGTTGAGGGGCAGCGCCCCTCGTGGGGGTCTATGGGTAGTGCCCCCAACAGGGTCAAGGGGCAGTGCCCCTCTTGGGGATCTAGGGGCAACGGCCTCAACGAGGTCAAAAGGCAGCACCCCTCATGGGGGTTTGGGGGCAACACCCCTAGCGGGGTCAAGGGACAGCGCCCCTCGTGGGGGTTTGGGGGCAACGCCCCCAGTGGGGTCGAGGGACAGCACCCCTCACAAGGTTCGGGGGCAGCATTAAAACCTCCAAAACCACACAAACCTTCATGGTGTACATCATTGTGCATTAACAATAAAACCCAAATTAAGACCATCAAAGCAACACAAACCTTCATGGAACACATCATTTTAGCAGTCGTGGGAGACTTTTTTCTGAGTAGGAGAGTTTTTGCATTTGTTCAACGAGTTCTGACAGCAAGTAAATGGCTGAAAAACTTAAGAAGTAGAAAAACTCACAAGCTTTTTGCAAGTTTTTCAACTATGGTAGAAATACCTTTGAGCATCTCTAAAAGTAAAATTTCAGGTGAACATGATGTTAATACTAATAATCAAATTAGGATTGCATCTTTTGTGTATACTCTACTTCTACATTTCTTGCAACCCAAGTAAGAAAACAAAGTTGAATTCCTTGTTTGACAAATGTTGTAGGAACAAGGATTCTAATTTTTGTGTATCATTTGCTTTTGTGCTTTGTCCAAACTGAAGTAAGAAAAACAAACACAAAATCCTTGTGTCTTAAGCCCTTGTGTTGGTGTAAATAGGTGTTTTAACTATCCAAGTTCTATTTACATGTTAAGTCCACTTAGGTCCTAGGAGGGAATCTTTCTAGATAGTGGTAATTGTCACTAGATCTTATTTTATCTTGTGGCATTTAATGCTTGTGTCCTAAGTCATTTAATAATTGTTGGGGTAGTTGTCTCATTATATAGGATTAAGACACATGTCAAGATCTTGTCTAGTCCCATCTCACAACTAGCCTTTATAAGAAAGGCATCATTTGTTCATTATGAACAATTTAGTTGAGTAAGTCCAATATATCACTGGAATCTTGAGTATTGCATATTGGCCATAACTTGCATCCATTATTGCAATTTCATGTTCTTGCTTTTCCCTCTTGTAGAAGGTTGCTTTTGGTTTTTGCGGGTGATCCTAGAGGCTTGAGTCCTTGAGTGACTCTACCATGGTATCAAAGCTTCAGAATTGCAAAACCCCTTCTCAGATCTGAGGGTGATTTGAGCTTGAGCTTTGGTTAGGTGCATTTTGGGGTTTCAAGGACCTCACAGTTGAATCTAAAGCATCAGAGAAAGTCAGCTTTGCCTTTCATTTTGTCAATTTTCGTTATGTTCTGTCTAATCTACAACGGTTTCAAGTAGGGTGAAAATTGCAAAATTCAAGAGGTAGCTGAATTTTTGGAGCACTTTGGGTCAAATCTGACCCTTCCATTGCATCCAAAAGTCCCAAAAACCTTGTCGCCATATCTGTACGGTTGTACAAAATCCGTACAGTACAGATATATCTCATTTGACATCATCGCAAGTTTTGTCAAAATCTACAAGCACAAGTACAAGAATCGGCATCTGGTAGGAAATATTCCAATGCAACATACGTTGTTTGTGTCACCATGTCCTTTGTTGGCACAATATTCTATGGACCTGTCTTATCAAAGGTACGATTGTAGTTTTAATATTAAAATAATAGTTTGAATTTAACCACCCTGTTGTTTTTCCGCCACAATTAACACACGATTCCACCAGGGCTTATAGCCTACAGGAGGGGCACACCCCAATTGCCCACCTGCCACCAAGTCAACAACCCACTAAGTGACGTCATCGCCGCCAATGGTGGCTCGCTTTTTTAAAACTGTCAGCACATCCATAGTCCTATTGAGGACCAAGAGTTCCCCCAAGGGGCCAATTTTTTGCCCTTCAAGCCCTAGAAGGGCAATTTTTTTTAAAACGCCATAACTTTATGCCAGGGTGTCAAAAGTTTGCAAACGAGATATTGATGGAAAGCTGGTCTTGAGCACTTCACAATGGTGCAAGCCATTTTTTCAGATTTTGCCTCAGGTGAATTTTATTGTTGGTTGAAGTCAAATTTTCCTTTATGGACCTCCAAGGTCATAACTTTTTGCCAAATTATCCAATTTTCATGATTTTTGTGATGTTGGAAAGGTATTGAGGAGCTCTACATTTCTATCCATGCAATTTTTCCAAATTCGGCCCTGGGTATCTTTTATTCTATGTTACCAGGTTCTTCAAAAATGGACCCCGTGCCTACTCCTAGAGCATTTGGGTACGGGAGCGGCCTGGGGAGCGTCTAGGAGCGCCCAAGCAACCTAGGGTTCTTTGTGGATCCTTTTTGGGAGCTCCCAGGCACTCCCAAGGCGCTCCCAGGGTGTTGCCAGGCAGAAAATGTTAATTTGAACCATTGAAATGTTAATCTAAACACCTCTGTACAACTTATTTGTCAGTTTGTTCAGGCCATAGCTATACTGAGTTTGAGCCATATATCAATTAGGATCATCCTTTTTTGTTGCAGCAGTTTGTGATCTGTTTTAGCTTGGGTTTCAAATTAATTTCAAAGGTATTATTTCATTATCAGCTTCTTAAATATTGCTTGTCAATTTAGTGGATTTATAAAATATTTATTTCAGTATAAACATTGACATTAATCCAATATTGTAATAACTAGATGGTTTATCGGCAGATCCCTATTATCATTGTAAGTTTGTAATTGTAATTATCTTCATTTGAATCGTGACTTTAGACATAAATGATATATGACATAATATTGAAATTTTGAACTATCAATTGGCATTTATCTTTATCACTACCATTGATCAATGATTCAATGACGAATTGATGACAGATGATTGATGAAGTATACTATATCATACTCTCAAATATATTTACAATTTTGTATATTTTTAAATTTTTTGCACATATATATACAGCCGTACCCAAACATACCATATTTCAGGGAAAAAAAATTGTCATACTGGTGTACCATATCCCGTACCCGAGCCCAATCCCGTACCAGAACCGACAACTTAGCTTTTATTCAAATTTGTGCAAATTTGCATTTTTGTTCATTACTTGGACATATTGCAACCTAGAGAAGTTTTGTCCTCTTCAAAATGTTTCATTTCCAGTGTAGATCATATTGAAAAAGTGTACTTTCAATTTGAGGATCTCATTCTAAGATGTTGTAATTTTACATCTTTGATTCATCTTGGCATTGTAAAATCTCATAGTTCCACGGAGTTTCCTAACAGGGGAACGTGAGGTCAAAGGGATGGGTTTCAAGGACGATGGACCAAAGGCCTAAGTTTGGGGGCGATGAGGGGACAAGGGGGGCAGTGGCGGCGGGTCAGCGACACTGAAATACATATAGTACTTGAAAAAATAGTTATAAAAGGATGTATAAGTATAAGAATTACAAATGAAACTTTGGCAAACTAGTTTTAAGCATTTGAATTTTGAAGTGAACATTAACTTGACATTACTCCTCTTCTTGCTCTTCATCTTGCTCCTCCTCAACCCTCTTGCTCTTCATTCTCAATCTTTCACCTTGCAACTTTCACTCTCACACTCACACTATTAGCCTCTTGTTGATTTGTTTTTTGTAAATTGAAATGAGGATAGGAGGTAGTTTATAGAGTTTGTGGGGTTTGGGTAGGACCCATAGGCCATTAGGTTTGGCCTTGGGCACAAAATATTTTGTTTTTTTGAAAAGATTTGTTTTTTGGTCATTTGGTAGTAGGAGATGCCTGGGCGTCTTTGAGATGGTCCAAAGACAACTAGGAGTCCCCTAAACGTCTCGAGGACACCTCGCTGTCCTCAAAGTCCTAGTAGCATCTTGGAGATGGTGGCGTTGGTAGTGTTGATGATAACATGCAGCGTCAAAAGTAACTTCCAGCGATCCTACTATTATGAATAAATTAAATGATAGCTCTAAAGCTATTTAATTCATTATGAGTCAAGGGACACGATTTCTAAAGACACTTCAATTTGTTAAAGAAATTATTAAATGAAGAGACACGTCTTTATTCAAGGCCGACCTCCTTTCATCTTGATGCGATTACCTATGAGGACGACTTACTCTTGATTGGACACATCTCTTTGTAAGAGATATACAGTTATTGTTAGCCGACTTGCTTCATATAAGGTGGCGTCTTTTCAATGTGTATATATAAGAGTTCGCTTTATCATTTTTATCATCAAGTTGATAAGTAAGTTCGATTCATTCCTTCAAGTGCGAATTTCTTCAAGAGCAGATCGAAGGTTCTCTAAGAGCAGATTTCAATATCAAGGAAGTACAGATTGTGATTTGTGTGCTTGCATCTAGAGTTGATGCTATTCTTGGTCATTGTATTTGGCCTCATTGTACAAGAGAGTGTTGTTCTTCAATAATATATAAGAGAGAGATTTTGTTGCTGGGTGTTTCTCCCTCAAGAGGAGGGTTTTTCTCCCTCAAGAGGAGGGTTTTCCCAAGGTATCTGCTTTGTTATTGTGTCTGATTTGAATTAATTTTTCTGTGCATTTATCTGATCATTAAAATTTACATGGTATCAGAGCGGGTTTGAGGAGATTGTGATCAGATTTGCTTTTCACAGCGATACTCTATAGTTCTTTGTCTATCCTTACATCAATCAAGATGGTTAACGGATTGAATATCGAGGATAGACTCGAGGGTGCATCTAACTTCACATCATGGAGGTTTAGGATCATGCTTACCTTGCGTGAAAATGAATTGGGTGAGTTCGTAGAGTCCAGCGTTCCTGAACCTGAGGAGGAAGAAGAGAAGTTACAATGGGTGAAGAAAGATATTAAAGCAATGAAGATATTGGTTGATTTCGTCAAGGTTCATATTGTGCCTATTGTCTCTAAGTTGAAGACAGTGAGAGTCATGTTCAAAACATTGGAAGAGATGTACGAAATCAACAATACCAACCGAGCGCTTGCACTGAAGCAACAACTACATCATGTGAAGATGGCGAAAGGTGAATCAGCGATTGCATACTTTGAGGATTGCAGATTTGAGAGATCAGCTCTCAACAATAGGGCATATGGTTGATGACAAAGACCTGACTATGCTTGCTCTCAATGGTCTACCTTTGTCTTGGGAATCTTACATTAAGGGAATCAGTGCAAGATCAAAATTGCCTAAGTTTGATCGCCTAAGATCAGATTGCATTCAAGAGGAATCAAGGTTGGTGGCAAGAGGCATTGGTCAAAGTTCAAAGAATGAAGACATTCATGTTCTCGCCTCTCATGCTTCAAAGAAGAAAGGAAAAGATGGAAGGAAAGGATTCTTCAAGAGGAATCGGGACAAGGGAAATGATGATGCACCTCCATTCAAGAAGAAGAGGGATATGTCCAAGATTCAATGCTTTAGGTGTGATGAGTTTGGGCACTTCACCAAGTATTGTCCAACTAGACCTAAGCAACAAGTTACCGTGCGGATGTTGATGATGCCTCTCCGCAAAAGGATTCATGTGAATATTTGTTCTACTGCAGCAATCGGTGTGCCCAACGACACCAACACTTGGCTGTCGACAGTGGTGCTTCACGACATATCACTAGTTTTAAGGAGCACTTATCAAGTTTGGTGGAGGAAGTCTTAGAGCAAGTCATTGTGGAGATGATGCTAGCTACTCCGTGAAAGGATTTGGAACCTCTACTCATTTGGATTCCGGCATCACACTTCAATTGAGTAATGTTCTTTATGTTCCTGGAATCAAGCGCAATCTTATTTCTATTTCAGCCTTGGAAGATAAAGGATATCATGTTGCCTTCTCCAAAGGCAAAGTTCTCTGTGGTTGGAGGACTCTAGCTTCAAGGATGCTAAGTAATTGGAGTTAGACATGAAAGTCTTTACAAGGTCTGCACTCGTCCTCTACAAGCTTTGGTTCATGATTCTTCAAGTCTATGTGATCTTTGGCATCGGAGATTGGCTCACCTACACTTCTGAGCCTTACCTATGTGGAGAAGAATGGTGGCGGGCCTTCCTAAATTCAACAGGAGCACGAAGGTACTTGCAAAGGCTGCGCTTTGGGTAAGAATATAAAGCCCCCTTTCATAGTAGAGAAAATAGATCTAAGTGTATTTTAGACCTTATTCATTCTGATTTATGTAGTCCTATATGGGTTGCGTCTTCAAGTATTCTTGTATTATGTTCTTTTTATTGATTGACCACTCTAGGAAGACTTGGATTTATTTTTTGAAAACTAAAGAGTCGAGAGTGTTAAGATAGGTTTAAGGAATTTAAAGCCTTGGTAGAAAATCTTTCTGGTAAAAGAATTAAGGTCCTCAGATCTGATAATGGTGGAGAATACACCTCTGGCAGTTTTCAGAATTTTTGTATTGATGCAGGGATTAAGAGGGAGTTTGTGTCCCCTATAATCCTCAACAGAATGGTGTTGCGGAAAGAAAGAACAGGACAATTGTGGAAGCAGAGGCCATCATCCATGATCAAGATTGCAAACCTTCTTATGGTGAAGCTTCGGGGCTGTATATGTTCGAGCGAAGTCCTCATAAAGAATCTTGAGAATATGACTCCAGAGGAAGCCTTTACGGGGAAGAAGCACGAAGTAGATCATTTGAGGATCTTTGGATGCCACATCTATGTTCATGTTCCAAGGAAAAGAAACTAAGTTGGAGCCTTGGCAAGAAGGGAATATTTGTGGGCTACAATGAGACATCAAAAGCCTACAGAATATACATTCCAGGACAGAAGTTAATCGAGATCAGTAGGGATGTCACATTCAAGGAAGATGTTGCATTCAGGAGATCCAGGGGCATTCATGTGGAGATCGATAATGAAGAGTCTCCTCAGGATATGGAAGTTGACCATACTCCTGAGATTCAGAGGGAGACTTCAAAACCAAAAGAAGATATTGATCGGTTGAACCCTTGGAACCTACTAATGACCTTGACATTGTTGTTGGGAGAAAGAGACCTCTATAGGCGGCTGCAGGCTGAAAGTTTTACAGCTCCTAGAGGCACATTAGAGCCAAAGGCCACATAAGTTCTCAGTTATGTTGCCTTGATGAGTCAGATTATAGAATCCGAGCCTACCTGTGTTGAGGAAGAATCTAGTCATCAAGTTTGGAGAGATGCTATGAGAATATGGTCACTTCTTAAGAATGATGTTTGGGACATTGTTCCTAGACAGAGGAAGTCTGTGGTATCTTCTAAATGGCTATTCAAGATTAAGCATCAGTGAGATGGAAGCATTGAGAAGTACAAAGCAAGATTTGTGGCTCGTGGGTTTTCTCAGAAAGAGGGAGTTGATAAAGAAGAAACATTTGCTCTTGTTGCTCACTATACTTCTGTCAGAACCATTATTGCTATTGCTGCATCTAGAGGATGGAAGATTCACCAGATGGACGTGAAGACAGCCTTTCTCAATGGAGTCATTGAGGAAGAGGTTTATATAGAGCAACCTGATGGATTTGAGGTTCATGGGAAGGAGTCACATGTTTGCAAGCTAAAGAAGGTCTTGTATGGTCTTAAGCAAGCTCCTTGTGCATGGTACGAAAGGATTGATCGGTACCTGTCAAGTTTGGGCTTCTTGAAGAATGATGTTGATTCAAATCTTTACTTCAAGGTAATCAATGGTGATGCATTAATATTGGTCTTATATGTTGACGATTTGATTCTTACTGGAGAAGATCACCTAATTCTCAAGTGCAAGGAGTTGACTTCGGAATTTGAGATGAAGGACCTTGGGCTCATGCATTACTTCCTTGGCTTAGAAGTCTGGCAGAAACCAGATGAGATGATTCTAAGTCAAGGGAAGTACACCATTGATATACTTAAGAGATTTGGCATGATGGATTGCAAATCCATGTCCACACCTATGGAGACCAACTTACTTAAGTTGAAGGAGGCTGTAGCTAATTCAAACTTGGTGGATCCTACATTGTACAAATAGCTAATTGGATCATTGATGTATCTAGTTAACACTAGACCTGATATTTGCTATGCAGTGAGTGCACTTAGTTAGTTTATGTGTGATCCGAGACAGATACATCTTGTTGCAGCTAAACATATCTTGAGATACTTGCGTGGCACAGTTGGATATGGGTTGAGGTATTCTTCAGATGCAGACTTGGAGTTACATGGTTTTACTGATTCTGATTGGGCAGGTTGTGTCACAGATTAGAAGAGCACCTCTGGCTGTTGCTTCAGTTTGGGTTCTGCTATGATTTCCTGGTGCAGCAGGAAGCAGTCATCTGTAGCATTGAGTATAGCAGAGGTTGAGTATATTGCAGCTTGTATGGCAACTCGGGAAGCAGTGTGGCTTCGTAAGCTCCTTGCAGGATTGTTTGGACAATCAATGGAGCCTACTATCATTCATTGTGATAATTAGAGTTGTGTGAAGCTTTTTGTCAATCATGTGTTCCATGACAGAACCAAGCACGTTGAGATCAAGTACCACTATATGAGAGATATGGTACTGCGGAAGGCTGTACAGTTGAGGTACATCAGCACTGATGAGCAGACGGCAGATATTCTCACCAAGCCTCTCACCAGGATAAAGTTTGTGTACTTTCGAGATAAGCTTGGTATGGTGGAGAATCCAGCCTTGACTGAGAAAGAGTCTCAGTATCAATGAGCCTGTTTAATGAGTTCTTCTCTGTGAGAGAAGTTCGAGGTGAAATCCCTTGTTAATGCATTTTCCTCTGAGACAGAGGAATTTGAGGTGTAAGCCCTTGTTAATGCATTTCTCTTTGAGATTTGAGGTGAAAGCCCTTGTTTCCACCCTCTGAGTTGAGTCATGGTGGATGTCATGTGTGTGACTCCATGACATATGTTGTACTTGTGTTTCACCCTTTGAGAGAGTCATGGTAAAAGTCACGTTGAGGTGACAACATCACGCAAGTGATGAACACTCGTACTTACCATAGTTTGGTTGTAGCCATTATGGTTGATATCGTGTTGAGGCGATATTTAATATCACATTGAGGTGATATTCTTCGTTTCACATTTGGTTGTAGCCAATGTGATGGACATCATGTTGAGATGATATGTCTTGTGCAACTGGAAGTCTACTCCCTAGCTGAGAGGGAGTGTTGACGATAACATGCAGCGTCAGAAGTAACTTCCAGCAATCCTACTATTATGAATAAATTAAATGATAGCTCTAAAGCTATTTAATTTATTATGAGTCAAGGGGCACGATTTCTAAAGACACTTCAATTTGTTAAAGAAATTATTAAATGAAGAGACACGTCTTTATTCAAGGCCGACCTCCTTTCATCTTGACGCGATTACCTATGAGGACGACTTACTCTTTATTGGACGCATCTCTTTGTAAGAGATATATAGTTATTGTTAGCCGACTTGCTTCATATAAGGTGGCGTCTTTTCAATGTGACATATAAGAGTTCGCTTTATCATTTGTATCATCCAGTTGATAAGTAAGTTTGATTCATTCCTTCAAGTGCGAATTTCTTCAAGAGCAGATTGAAGGTTCTCTAAGAGCAGATTTCAATATCAAGGAAGTACAGATTGTAATCTGTGTGCTTGCATCTAGAGTTGATGCTATTCTTGGTCATTGTATTTGGCCTCATTGTACAAGAGAGTGTTGCTCTTCAATAATATATAAGAGAAAGATTTTGTTGCTGGGCTTTTCTCCCTCAAGAGGAGGGTTTTCCCAGGGTATCTGATGTGTTATTGTGTCTGATTTGAATTAATTTTTCTGTGCATTTATCTGATCATTAAAATTTATAGGTAGTGGGATGGTGGCATTGGTGATGGGATGGTGGCGCTAGTGATGGGCTGGTGGGGGGATGTCCCCCCAAGTCCCCAAGTCTCTAGGACAGGGACGTCTAGGAAACACAAGGTTTGGGGGAGGGGGGGTACGCATCCCCGTGGAACACTATAAAATCTGGAACACAATTCTAGTACTCTAAACGCACTAAATATAAAGCACCAAATCATATTATTGGGGGGGGATTCTTGATTGTTGATTGATTGATTTGGTGGGAGGTCTCTCAGTGCATTGTTTTGATTTGTTTTGCTTATGCTCTTCTTTTTCCATGGATCATTCTAAGGTTTATTTTGCTAACATGATATAACTATTCAACTTGGCATCAACATGCATGGAGTGTACTAATGAATCAAGGTCAGACTCTATATGTTAAAAATCTAGTACTTGAACCTACAGATAATGAGAAAAGATAAAATCGATGATTGAACATACTAAAGCTCTTGGATGTCTTCATAGCCTAGTTTCTCAAGATTTGTTGTTTCAAATTGAATTGTTTAAGAATTCTCATGAGGCTTGGGACAAATTGAAAACTTTGTATGGTACTACAAATGAAGTAAGAGGCTATCAAAATGAAAATGAACCAATGAGCCTTGATCCTAAGAACTTTGACAACATCCAAAACTACATCACTAAGGTTAATGATCTAAGGAAGCAATGTAAAACATGTGGAATTGATAAGGACATTCAATTGTCTATAATACATTGAACAAACTTGGTCCTGATTATGTTGTTTTTGTTTCTAGCTTTCATACTTATAGGTTGACTATGGGGTCTGCATATACCACACCTTCATTTGCATCTTTTCCTAAGACGTTAATACATGAGCAACAAAAGCTTATATCGATGGGTCTCATCAAGTCATCTAAATCTCAGGCATTGTTGGCTAGTCAGATGAAAGAATCAAAGCATACTAATAAGAAATAGAAGAAATCAAAGAACAATCCACATTCAGATCTACCAAAGAATAGATCCTCTTACACAAATAAATCATCTAAGAAGAAGAAGCTTACTTGTTCATATTGCAAGAAGCTTGGGCATGACGAACATTCTTGTTATAAGAAGGATTATTGATGAGTTGAAACATCTTCTCAAAAAGAATCATATTGATTTTCCTTCCAGAATATTTGAGTCAACTTCTTCTTCTTCTTCAAAACAATCTAATAAGGACAAAATTCCTACTGGTTTGGTTACTACATTAGGAAGAAACGGAACAGCTCTAATGCTTTTTCCAATCTTGGATCAGGGAGATGGCTTCTAGATTCAGGAGCATCTCATCATATGACATCTTCACAATCTATATTATCTTCTTTTGAGCCTTGTGCTATGTCTCCTATTTTGATGGGAAACAATATATACATGAGTGTACTTGGGAAGGGGTCTATTGCTTTTTGGGGAGGGCACTTTCAATGATGTTTTGAGTGTACCTGATTTGAAGAACAATCTTCGTTTCATATATCAAATTACACATGGTGAAATGGGAGGATTGTGGAATTCACTCCTAATTCAATTATCATTAGAGACTTGGAGAGTAGAGAAATTCTTGCTACTGGGATGGTTGATCATTCATCTCGGTTGTACACCTTTACAAATTTTGCTTCTGATGATGACTTTGTTCCTTCAACAGTTGATCACACTTATGGTGTGGACCATGATTCTAAGGAGACTTTTGGCTTCTTGAACTTGGGAGTTCTCACATTGGATCCAATTATTGAGCCTTGCATTTCATCTCCATCTTTTGTTGCATTTGATGATGCTCATGCTGTCCTAGTGTTGGCCTCTTGTGATTTAGTGCAGCAAGATCTACATCATCTTCCAACTATATCTACTTGGGATGCATATTTTCCAGACATTGTTGGGTTGTTTGTTGAGTCCCACATTTCAGATTTGGGAGACACCATTGATTGCATACATCTTCTCTTTGATGGAGATGATCCTTCTTTAGTTGTTGCGAGGGAATACTCTAACCCTCTTCTTCATTCTCTAAATGATCATTCTTTGCAGTTTGACACGAGTGTGGATACTTTTGGACAACATTTGGAGGAGGCTTCTTTCTCTTCAGAGGAGGCACCTTTGTTTTTTGGAGTGTGTTCTTCATCTGTCTCTAGGAGATTTTGGGTTGACATCTTCAGTTGTGTGGCCTAGAATGCCTATTTGGAGTGTGTTGGCTTTCAGCATAGACATGGAGACACTTGAGTGTAGTTCAAAGACATCACATATCATTCTTCTTCCCACATTTTCCTTTCAGGAATGGGAAGGCATCCTGCATATCATCCTGCTTTTGATTCTTCCTAAGGGGAGGAATATTGTTTGGCGAGATTTGATTATCTTCAACATTCAATGTCAAGCTTCTACCATTGAGGGGGGTTTGCATGGTCTCTCTTCTTCTCTCATATGGGGGGGTCTTTTTCCTCGCATGAGGTTTCGTCCCTCTCATTCATCATTGAGAGTATTTTGTATTTCATCTCTCTTCTAGGGAAGAGTTTTGTCCCACTAGGTTTTCTCCTTTTCTTCGTTTGTGAGAGATTGCATTTTGCATTTGTACATGGGTACCTAACATGGCCTTGTAGCCAGGACACATCTTTGCATAATATACTCCCTAAGTTGTACTCAAGGGGAGGTGTTGGTGTAAATAGGTTTTGTACCTATCTAGGTCCTATTTACATGTTAAGTCCACTTAGTTACTAGGAGAGAATCTTTCTAGATAGTGTTATTTGTCACTAGATCCTATCTTGTGGCATTTAATGCTTGTGTCCTACGTCGCTTAATATTTGTTGGGGTAGTTGTCTCATTTTACAAGATTAAGACACATGTCAAGATCTTGTCTAATCCTATCTCACAACTTGTCTTTATAAGAAAGGCATCATTTGTTCATCGTGAATAGTTCAATTGAGTAAGTCCAATATATCACTGCAATATTGAGTATTGCATATTGGCCATAACTTGCATCCATTATTGCAATTTCATGTTCTTGCTTTTCCCTCTTGTAGAAGGTGTTTAGTTTTTGCAGGTAATCTTGGAGGCTTGAGTCCTTGAGCGACTAACACTTTGCACTTGCCAATAACTTTTTGTAGTTATGTAAAATAATAAATTTCAGTTCTTGTATAGTGTCACTATACATTATCATAGCATGTGTGACAACGATGAGGCTCAAAACCCTAACATTAAGTCGATTTGAGATCATGCATGAAGAAGGGAATGTGTAAGCTAGTACAAAGGGCCCTTACTTCCTTAGGGTTGTCAATTTCTCAAGGCACCACAAAAATGTAGAGCTTCAATTTAACATCCTCTAAGATGTTATTGAGGTTTTGCCTTGAGAATGTGGTGCAAGTCATGACAAATGCAGCCAATGCATGCAAAGCAATGGGAAGTTGGTTGAAGTGCCCACAAACATATATGGTGGTGGACTCCTCATTGTGTGCTACCATGCAAAAATGCATTCAAAGACATGGGAAAAATAGACTAGATCAAACAATTAGTACTTGATGCAAGAGATAAGATGTTTATCTACAATCACCACACATCACACTATTTTGAACATTTTCCATTAAGGAATTTCTCAAACATATGAAACCAAAAATGCATCACACTTACTTCTCTTAGAGAGGATACTTGAGTTGCAAAATTCCAAAATCCATTAAAAGTAATGGCCATTACACAAGAGTGAAATTGGTGACCTAACTCCAAGTCAGTGTAGGAGAAGAGGATGAAGGAAGTGTTGAAGAGCAATAGTTTTAGGGTCAGTGGTAAATACATTGCCTGCATGATATCTCTAGTTTTCACACTGATCAAAGAAGACCCCACCTTGTAGTTTTATAATGAACGCATTCAACTTATCATTTAGCATAGGTGGAAGAAGCTCTAACACTCCCTTACACATGGCTCACTATGCATTAAACCCAAGTAGTGCATGCAAAGGTTTGGCAAAGTTGTCCCTATGGCAAATATTGAGGGGAAGACTATAATGTCCCCTTTAGGGGATAAACCTAATTTTTGCCCAAACGTAACAATTCCAACAAATGCAAATCATTTACCAATAGAATTCTATAAAATTACATAATTGTAATACAATTTAGAGAAAATCTTAATTAATTAATATCAAGGATTTATGTTTATATACAAATAATCTCTATTGAAATCAAAATATCCTAAATTCATTTGTATCTATTTCATAGCTTATTTCCAATAGCCAACCACATTAGGAATCCGATGGAAAGCTTGACAAGACATCGAGAGACTGTCCTCAACCAAGCCCAAGGGCACGGAATGAGCCTCCAAGTCATTTGGCCCCTTGGCCCCCAAGTATGGTGTTGGCGTTTAAATTCGCACCTCTGGAATGCGTATTTGAAACGGATAGCTATGCACAAATAAACTGCTCTTCAAATTAAGAGGGGAAGCTCCCTCTTGATGATGGTGTTTGAAAGAAAGTAAACTAAACTAAGTTGCCTATCTTTTTTATCAGCTTAGAGCACAAGGTTTATTAAACACAAACGCCGCAGCTGAGATTTCCCGATTTTAAGGACTTCAACTACGACTAACTTAAACTAAAGACGTTTTTGGCTTCTCAAGTAATAGCAGAGCAAGAGAAACTAGAAATGAACACGGTAGATTTTCTGACAAAATACTTCAATAAACTTTCTCTCAACAAACATCTACACACTTCAATGCAACTTGAAATCAAGATTATAAAAGTAGAACATAAATAACAGAAATCTGAGATTTTGGACCAAGGCAAAGGAGGCTCATGATTTTATTACTCAAATCTCTGGAACAAAACTCACTTCTAACATGCCTGGAACAAGAAGTTGCAGCTAAAGAGGCTTGCAATCTTATTCTTACACAATAGAAATAGTAATCACACTAACTCCTTGTTGGATAAAGAGGCTCAACAATTTGCTTATCACAACACAATTGAACAACACTTCGAATAACAAACAGAAGGCACAATAGGCTCAGCGTTTTGTTATCACTAGCATGGTTAAAGAAACTAATGAGCAAAGGCTCTTATTTATAGAGAAGCAGAGGAGTAGGGAACCCTAAAATCTCCTTGCTTTCACAATCTAGGGCTTGCTCAATAAGCAAGCTTTATTACTAAATCTAGAAAGAAGATAACGTCTAACACCTAAGAAAGCAGAAAAAGCAGGAAACGCCAACTATTACATTTTATCTTCTTTCTCTTCTCAAAGAACGGATAAGGATCATTCCAAGAATAGAAAGAAAGCCATAGACCCTAAGATAGGTGAAAGTGGGAAACTATATAAACCAATCCGCCCATTCCGCCATCGCTGCCCTGGCAACTGAAGATATACGGACGTGCAACTCATTGTCCAGGTCCCGCATAGTGTACATCAGAAAAGCCTCGTTCACTCTCTTGTAGTGATGCAGGGACTTCGTGAATTCCAACTGGGGATAGTAGTTATATATATGCTGTACACTCAATGATCCCTCGGAGTTCAACCCTCTAAATTGGCCTTGATAGGCCACCAGGTAGACTAGGTACGACACCATGTGGAATACATGAAATTGGAAGTATTCTGTTATTTGCTGATGTAGACAGTCACTAATCAAGGTAGGCCAGTCGTAGAACTCGGTTTTCTTCATGATGTGGGGTATGGCGTAAAACATCCAAGGCTGAAAACTAGTGGCATCTTCTGAGCCAATTACCCTATTAAGCAAGGTGATAATGATAGCAATTTCATCCTTAAACTCTCCTCGCCCGACGTTCGTACGCCCGACATTCGTAGGCAATGTTTTGTGTTTCTCCTTCATCCACCTCTGTGCAATCTTCTTGCTATATTTATCTTTGTGCATATTCCATATCCTTTCACATTCACCCTTTGAGATAGTGACGCTTTCAGGCCATGGGGGAATGGAAAAACACTTCTCGATCATATTAGGCTTCAGACTACAAATTAATCTGCCATCAGCTGACTGGATCTCCCTTGTAGCCGGGTTGTAATGCTTGATGCAAACGATTACGAACTCAAGACTCTGAACTGATATAGGAATAGATGCTGCTGCGAGGAGTCCAGAATGTCCCAGGTTTCTGATTGAGGTGTTGTCTGCGCTCTCCAAAGCGTGTAGATCAAACACCGGCTTGATAAGATGTATGTCTCAGCCGTCTTGATGTAGTCATGATAGAGAGTTGATTCAATCTTGAAAACATTGGGAGTGTACTCCATTTTGGAAAACTTGAAGAATGACTGTGAACTCGCCTCGGTTTTGACAAGTTTTGAGCAATTTCTATTTTTAGAATGCTGATTTTCTTGCTCCAACGGACAAATTTTATGAAAAAAATTTTAAGATTTGGGTTTTGCTCAAAATTTCGTTGCAAGACAACCCAGATCGTCCGTTTTTGAAAATTTTGAATTTTGCTTGAAAAAGCAGCAAACCCTAATTTCTTCAATTTTTCACCGAAAAAGCTGGCACCTGGGTTTTGTTCAGAATATGATTAGAAATAGACCCAGTTGATTAGATTTACAAAACCCTGATGGCTGATCGAAAAAGCAGCCAACCCTAGGATTTGAAATTTTCTTGAAAAAAGTTGTGATATGGGTTTTCTTCAGAAGACTGATTTGAGAGGAACCAGATGATTGAAAACTAAATGCACTGAGGATTTCACTGACATGCAAAATAAAAGCAACTGCTACAACTTGATGAAGTTCTTTGAAAATTCCTTCAGAAGAACGAAGTGCAAAGACCCAGATGATTGAAAAATTGAAAACCTTGGTCTTCTTCTTGAAAAACTAGAACTTCTGGATGAAAAAACTTGAAAAAGCAAGGGTTTATGCTTGCTGATCTGAAAAATCTGATGAAAAACCAGCAATCATGGATTCTTGGATCATAAAAATTCTTCAAACTTGCTGCTCCAACTTTCTCCTTTGAATGATACCTGCAAAAATAATAAAAATAACATGAAAAGAGGTGTTAAATAGACTTAGAGTTTTGTTTTTACTTTGCTTTCTTTTGCTTTTATTTCCAAAACCCTAAATCTTAGCTTCATTGAACTTGGATGCCTTCCTTTACTTGCAATTTTGAAAACTTTTGAAAATCTTAAAAAAATTGTCAAGGCATGAGAAGTTGGGCGCCCTTCTTCACCAGGGGCGCCCACTTCAAGCAATGTTAGCCATTTTTCTGATATTTTCAACTTTCTGTCATTTTGACCTCCTACTTCACCTCTGATTTTCGGCTTGTAGATTGATCTGATGGACGAGCTGAAGGATTCATGGCGGAGCCCGACTGGATCTCCCTTGTTTCAAAACTTTGAAATTCAGCTCTTGCCAAACCCTCTGTTCGGCTTCTTGTATCTTGCGACTGCAACCTCTGATAGATGTGTTGGATATCTCGTTGGAGAGCTGGATTGACTGTGAAGAGATCATATTAGAGCTTCGTTTTCGGATTCATCTGTTTAACCCCTTGAAAACTTGGGCGCCCTTCTTCACCTGGGGCGCTCAAACCTTCCAAACTTAGTCAAATTTCATTTGATTTTCTTCAAAGTTTGAAACCTTCATTCTGTAACTTTGACTTCGGTCTAAATTTGTCGGAAGACGACCAGTCGAATGATCTGACGAAGACAGGCGTGTCGAAGTTGACTAAACACTAAAGAAATCAAGCATATTTTCCAACCCTAACTGCTGAGTTAGGTGCCTCAAAAAATTGGGCGCCCTTCTTCACCAGGCGTGCCCACTTTATCCAGACTTAGTCAAATTTTAATAATCTTCATCCTTTTTCATTCTGACATCAGTTTGGATACCTCCTGTTCAACGCTGAATTCCGGATGACTGGATAATCTGATGACTGCAATGTTGGATTCATCGCAGAGCTTGCCGAGAAATGAACAACCTTGATTGGAGGTGTAAACCCTAATTCCATCATCTGGTGCCCTAAAAAAAAGGGCGCCTATTCCTTCTTAGGGCGCCCAAAACTGGCAGTGTTAGAAAATTTTCATCATTTTTCATCTTCTTCCTCATTCTTCGTGCTTTCTCTTGAATTCACCTTCTGTCGAACGCTTGAGTGCTGAATCTGACGTCTGGCAGCCGACTGACCTCCATTGATGACCTCGGAGCTTCTGGTGAGCTTCTAAAAAAGCAGAATAGACTCAGTAGGGCAAAACTGAATATTTTGAAATTCTGACTACACCAGCCTGATATGGACATATTTTGAGCCAATCAAAATCAGTTTGGACCCTGACAGACCAACTTTCTATTTTTAGAAAGTTTTGCCAGTACCCGTTTCCAAAGAAATCCAAAAAAAGTTTTTACTAATTTTAGAAAATTTCTAAAAATAGCAATTTTCCTAAAAAGTAGGGATGAAAAACTGAGATATGAGTTTTGTAGATTAAGCTGCTCTTAGTAGACCCAAATCATCAGATTTTGACAATTTTGCGTTTTAAACCCCTCATGCAAGACATGCACACCCAAATTTTGACCTTTTTGACTGATTTGACAAGACTTTTACTCATTTCTTCAAAATATCTAAGTGTAACAAAAATTTTAATTTTGGGGTACAACATATGGCAAGACCTCCAACCCATCCATCTTGGGGTTGGCATACTTGATGAGGGAACCGATACTACATCTTCCTATCAAACATTTCACATTGATTCCAAATATTAATTGTAATTCAAATATCATTTTATTATGCCATTATAATATATATATCGTAATATAATTGCTAAAAATAATATTTATTCCAATAGATCTCTTCTAATTTCCAATTCTCATTTCTGTTTTATCCAATCTATTTCTCGTGATTCCAGTGACGTTGGAGCCATCTTTTAGAGCTCTTCATAGCCATCCATGTACTTTTTCCAAATTTCTCTTTAGGTACATTTTATTCAAATCTTTGTGTTTTCACACTAGTGAATTACTTGGGTGTCTCAACTCCTAGAAATTTTTTGTTTGCATGGAATGACTCGTTTTTTGTTGTCCTTCATGTACTTCCAGTATTTTGTCCTATTTGGGCATTGTAGACATCCTTTTCGTGCACATTCTCTTTTGTAGACACATTGAGATAAAGTACCATTCTAGTGTATATTTTTTAGGGATTTTGCACATCCTATTGTGCCTTTTGTATTCGCACTATGATATACCATGGGGGGTGTTTGCCTTTGGTTTGCCATCACAACTTTGTCAAGTGAGTGTTCCTTCCATGACAACAATAAATCCCAATGATTCTTGCCTCATGTGTGTGCCTTAGTTTGCACACCCTTTTATTTGCACGTTGTTTCTCCTACATGCACTTCTTGGTTTCACACAGTTTCAGAGTGTTGGAAAGTTTGTCATTGATGTCATAAGAAGACTACCATCACAATTGCAATCAAAGAAGTCATTGACTTAGAAGGTGTATGAGAGTTGTTGATGCCCAAGAAAAGTGATACTAAAGACAGCAATTATATATCATCATTATGTTAAGTTTCTCATATATAATGAGCAGCAGAAGTATAAGAGATCAGTTTTGAGCATGATGTATATATGAGAGCAGAGATAAGATAAGAAAGCAGCAAGTTCAGTTGGTATAGAGAAACAAAAGGTGGAACCATGTCCGAAATTCGAGGAGCCAACTCTAAATACTATGAAGCTACAGATGATGAACTGTACATGCTGTTCATTGTTTGGTCATCCTTCCAGAGATACCAAAAGTACAGAAGCTAGTTCTTACAGGGAAGGCAGTAGAGGGAGAGATATTGACAGCTGTTGAAGTCATTCCAAAAGGCGAGTCACAGCAATGCATTTGGGAGAAGTATAAGAAAGAAATTAAAAATCAATGGTCACATTCTAATCTGGAGACATTCAGACACTTGGCATATTGGAGAAAGGAAAAATTCTGAAGAATAAGACGAATTTACAGATACAGACAAAATAGTAGAGAGTAAAAAATCGCATATGACAAGAATCTAATATTTGAAGAGTTCGTCAGATGCTTGAAGGGATCGATATATGAGGTGATGCAATTTCAGATTTAATAAAATAGAACAAAATCATTTAAAGACAAAACGCAATTCTTCAGATTAAACATAGCAATTAGAGTGAGTTGAATAAAGACAAAAAGAAAAAGACGAAATGAAAAAGATAATTAGAGTTGAATAAAAACAAAATGAAAAAGACAAAAAATGAAATGGCATGTCTTACTCTTGAAATGGTTCGATTAAAATTCAGATTAATGTAAGAAAAGCGGCAGTCATATAAGACAAAATTAAAAAGCACACATAAGACAAAAACAGGAAAAGACAAAAAGGTACCCAAATAAAAAGTTATAAAGTCAGTGATTTATTAAGGAAGAGATGCTTTGTTTTTTCAAGAAATACAATTGTTGGAAAAGGTATCATCCTTTACAAGGGACGTCACCCTTCATCAAGGTATGGAGAGATGTATATAAAGATTGTGACTTGGATTTTGAAGATGGAGTGTGTAAGTGGGAAGAAAAGGATATATCACCCAAATACGAGCAGATGAAAAAGAAGGAAGACATATCATACATCAGATCTGCAAATCAGAAGATAAGAAGAAGAACATTGTAAGGAATATCGAATGAATAGTTTCTGAAGAATGTAGAGTAGTGTGTGGTGAAAAATGATATATCATCATAACACAAGCTGTATATGAAGTGTGAGCAAAATTGCATATCATCGAAATATAGAAGAGTGTTCGAGTAAAATGAATACAATCTGAAGATCTAAGGACAGAGTTTATTGAAGAATATTTCAGACTTTCTGAAATATATGCAGTCCATGAGTGTAGTGGATTTTATTGAATATCATTTGTGATTGAAGAGAGCTGAGTGTGGTATAACTGTTATATCAGAAGAACACAAAGTGCTGTGTGCAAAAAATAAAAATAAAAATGTGTAATATCTGAAAATTGGAAGTGGGGTTCGTAGACTGAATTTATGATAAGATTGTGAATGGTTATGATCAGTTTTCTAAAAGGAGATTGTGCACAGTTTGGATCAGATTTGTGAAGAATATATGCAGCAGATTGAAATGGAATAAGTGCAGATTTTGGATACAATGATTAGTATTGAAGACAAAACATATACATCAGATTTGTAAGAAGATTGTTTGAGCAAGAATTGTCCATCACCTGTTGAGGAAGCAACAATTGAAGGTGGAACATTATCATTCAAATTATAATCTTTGCTAAGTAGGTGCTTGGCAAATAGGGGTTGGTGCACCTTGTAGGTTGGTGCCTACTAAATCAGCATTAGGGGTTGAAACTCCTTGTAGGTTGGTGCCTACTAAATCAAGATTAAGGGCTGGTGCTCTTTGTAGGTTGGTGCCTACTAAACTACATAATTGATTCAAGTAGGTTGGTGCCTACATTCTTTGTAAAAGCATATATAATTCATAAAGTACATTATTTGTATCGTGGTTTTATCCCACAAGGGTTTCCACGTAAAATCTTGGGGTCGACTTGTTCATATTGTGATATTCTTGCATAGTTGATTTGTGTTAGAGCTTGAAGTTGATAAGAAGTTTAAGAGGGTAAAAGTTTGTTGATATACTGATTCACAACCCCCCCCCCCCTCTCAGTATATCTTTGTGCTCTTCACAGAGTACCTATCATGGCTCCCCCTTTTCAGCATTATGGGGGGGTTTCTACTGTTGGTGTTAATGCTTCCTTGGTTTCGCAGTTTGAGTGATCTACATATTTAGTTATTGTTCCTATGTACTTTTGGATGCAGCATATATCAACAATTGGTTACATGCATTTCAATGAGATGGATCATTTACCATATGGACACTCTTGCATTCTTGTTTCTGGAGGTTCTTAATTTTAGCACAATATCAGTCTTTATTTGACATCAGTCTACAGCTTCTTTGTGCTTCAGCGATGTTCTACATGTTTCTCTTTTTCAAGACATTGTTTGGTTGGAGGCTTCTCAGTCCTTCACACCTTGATTTGGAGGTTTTTCAATCCTTCATTTGCCTTTCTCTTTTAGAGAGGAGTTTTCTCCCACAGTAGTTTTCTTCTTTTCTCTAGTTTTGAAAGATCTTTTCTTTGTACATGGGTACCTTACTAGGCCTTGTTTGTCGGGACCCATCATGCATTCTATTTTTAAGGTTTTTAGCTACTCCCTAAGTTCATCTTAAGGGGGAGTGTTAGAGTAATCATGCATTAGCTAATAATTGATTAATCTTTAATTAATTATTAGTCTAATTTATTCTCATGCACTTAAGCTAAACTTAGGAATTCTTTATTCAGTTAACTAAGTGCTTTTATGTATTATCACTCCTATAAAGCACTCAACCCTCAATGTATTATCACTCTAGAGATTTCTCTTTTGTTCTCTTGAACTCTCAACCTTTGAGGACTTGTTTCAAAAGGAGGTTCTTCATTTCAGCACCATATCAGTTATCATTCGATAGCAATCTACAACTTCTTCGTGCTTCTATGATGTTCTACATGTTCCTCTTACTTTTGAGACATTGTTTCTATTGGAGGCTTGTTAGTCCTTTCACCTTGATTTTGAGGCTTTTCCAGTCCTTCAGTCGCATTTCTCTCTTTTGGAGAGGAGTTTTCTTCCACTATGGTTTTCTCCTTTTCTCTAGTTTTGATAGATTTTGTTTGTACATGGGTACCTCACCAAGCCCTGTTTGTCAAGATCCATCATGCATTCTTTTTTTAGGGTTTTTAGTTGTAATCATGCATTAACTAATAATTAATTAATCTTAGATTTGTGAATAACACGAGACACAGGATCAAACAATGAACAAAACACATACTCAAGAGCTCTACAAAACAAAGATTTGCTATCCCTCAAAAAGAAAATACTTCCAAAACGAATAATACAAGAGAGAATGAATGCTTTATAAAAGCAACCCTAATGATAAAAGGATTAGATCATGAGAAGTGTCAACATCCTGTGTGATGAGACAGATTGATCTACTATTAGCTCTATAGTTAACATAAATAAAACATTGAGTTAACTAATAAACCAAACCTAAGTTTAGCTTAAGTGCATGAGAATTAGAATAATGATTAATTAAATTATTCTCTAATACATGATAATTCTAACAATATCCTTGCTAAAAATAATATTTATTCCAATAGATCTCTAATAATTTCCAATTCTTATTTCTCTTTTATCCAATCTGCTTGATTGATTCCTTTCACCAAATGACCCCACCTTACTATATATCCTTCATGGTGGGGTGAATAGTCATAACCTTCATAATCATTGCACCTCTTAAAAAGGGATGCACCCTTCCAAGCACTGCCTTTCCTTAATTGCTATTAATGCAATGATTTTTGCCTTTAATTAATGTCTTAAATTAAAGTCTCTTAGTGTTACTTTATTAAATTGGAATCGCTGCATTTAACTTCTACTTTGGTTAATTCTATCAAACCCCTTTGAGTCTCCTTGGTCAATGATTTCCCTTAATTTTTGTAAAGGCTGCGATCTCCTTAGTCAATGATTATATTTAATTTCTTTGCAGGCTGCAATCAGGGGCATGACAAAGACAAACTTCATGAAGGCGATTCAAAAGAAGTACAATATAGGGGATGCCATGACCAGTCATCATGAGTGAACCAAATTTGCTACTAAGGGGCTGTTGAAAAGAGACAAAGTAGGATAGGGTGACCATGGCATACGAGGATCCAATACTATGATGGACTATAAGTGAACCTCATTCATTGACAACCACACTAAATTTGCCTCTTGTCCAAAGTTTCTAATTCTTCTACTACTAAGAGGAACTAATCTACATACAATTTCATCCATTCTATCAAGAGGAATAAACTTAACTCTAGAAGAATAAAGGCTTGTAACTGTACATAGTACCTTGCATCCAATGGACCACAACATGCTTATCTACAAGGAGAGTTTGTTGATGTTTATGACAGCTTCGGTTGTCACTTCCAGCCTATCGTTTGTTCTTGATTGAATAAATTCTAAGTTACCGGGTTCGCCCCTGGGAAGCCTGGGTTCAATACGGGTTCGAAATTCGGGTCCGGTTTGACCAAATTCGCTGTGGGTTCAAAAAAATGACTGTGGGTTCGGCCAAGGTTCGGAACCCTGATTGTGGGTCCGACCAGGGTTCGGTTTTTTCGAATCCGGTTCGAACCCGGGCAGAATTTGCGCCCAGGCAGACTTTTCCAATGCCTTTTTGCATTTTTTTATTATTTTTTTGACTGGTTGTTGACTTTTAAAGACTATTTTATTCCCTCTAACCCTAATATTTGCCTCTAACACATGAAATAGATACAAGTTGTCTTCATGTGTAGTTGTGTTGAGATAAATTTCAATTGAATACCATTAATATTTTTTTTATAGCTGCGTGAATTGTGGTTAGACCAAAGTAAATCAATTTCTTGCATTTATTTAGTTCATAAGCATTTTGTCAAACATTTGTCAAAAATACAAAAAAATCAGTTAGGGATATTTTACTGGTATCTAAGCTAGTTTTCCTACCAGCCTGTTGGGTCTCTAACAGATTGATGCAAAAATACACTCCATATGCATCCAAGTGATAGAATAAACAAGTGCTATGAGATAGAACTCAAAAGGCCACAATTTCAATGTTTGGAAAATAAAGAAAGATTTCCATTTGCAGATTTGGAAGTAGAAGAAATTATGGCAAACAAAGATAAAAGAAATTCACATGAGGACATTAATATAGAGCAGCAACTAAATGCACTTATACAGGGACAGCAGTAGTTAACCAAGTTATTGACACAAATGTTAAAAATATGAACAGTGATGCAATTAACTCTGCAAACAACAACAACAATAATAATACCAGAACAATAATAGGATCAGTAACTAGACCCCTGATGCCTAAATTTCGGATAGAGCAGAAGACCTAGATGGTCATAGGGACAAAAGAATGTAGGACAGAGCTATTTGGACTACCTAAATGAGTATAGATCTCTTAGGAATAATCTCATGAAACAATATCTTTTACAATTTTTTGCCAATTGAAGCTAAGAAACAAACCCAAGAAAGAGAGAGGAACCCACAGCTAGGACTTACAATGAGGGTTAGGCAAGTTGTGCATACCTACTTTTGACAGCTCAAACAAATGCACAACACGTTTTTAGATCCAAAATTTGGATACATACTTCTCCTCAAATCCTATGTTTGAAGAGGAAGCGATAAAATATGCCAAATGAATCTATATGATGACATTTGAGTATAAAGTGGTGGTGTATTTTTGCTATGTTATTTGACTATTAATATGGTGGTGTATTCTGAACTTAATTACTGCTGCGAATATGTATATATTTCTGATTTTTATATGTTTTTGTATTACCGAACCCAACCCCAAAAAAAATTTTACCGAACCGGTGAACCAGGTTCTCGAACCCAAACCCGAACCCAAAACCGAACCGGTAACTTAGAATAAATTAAATAATAGCTTAAGAGCTATTTAATTTATAGAGTTTCCTATTTTTTGAAATGGCATGAGTTCTTAAGTGTGCCGACTCTCTCCTTATTAGATGCAATCATTCTCTACACATTAGTTATCGTTGGAGGCCGACTTGAAGACTTTGGAGAGGCGCGTATTTCTTAAAGAGGCCGACCTCTTGTTATTATATGTTTGTTATCTATAATGCAGCCAACTCTTAGTCGTGAAGAGTTGTGTCTCTTCTCTTATTTTGTATATATACAAAATCATTTGTACATCATTGATCATCCATCTATTTGCACTTTTCAGTTCATTCACATACAGTTCGGAGTTCTTCTTATGCGAGTTCATCCAAAGAGCAGACTGAGAGTTGTGTAGAAGACTGAGATATATTTAGGCAGATTGTATCTCTCAGTTCAGTGATTGCATCAGTTGTGGTGCTGTGTGTTGGCCTGCCTATCGGCCTATTGTATATGTATCATTCATATTGAAGATTCAATAATGTAAGAGATATTATTGGCTGGGTTTTTCTCCCTCAAGAGGAGGGTTTTCCCAGGGTATCTGTTGTGCCTTGTGTTGTGTTTTGAATTAATTTTCTGTGCTTTACATCTAATCACAAAACTAACAGAGTCTACCAACACGATGGACTGTTGAGCAAGAGGAGCTAACATGGATTAATCATTATCAAGGACAAATAGGGTTGGTTGTTTCTATTTGAAGAAGCTTGAGCTAGTTGGGTCCAGCCATTCCACCAATCAGGAATTTGTCATGACCTTTGGGGAGGATGATTAGAGTTGTAGACAACTAAAGCCTAGCCAATTGTATTTCAATGTAATCATCATATTGAAATTTTGAATATAATAATATATTGATAATTGGCATTGTCAATGCATTGAGTTCAATAGTTTACAATTCCAATTGCTATTTCTTATACATTTTTTAGAGTTCATTTTTCAAGCACTACATTATATTTGCACTGCTATTCCCCTTCATCCCTAAACTTGGTTCCATTGTCCCCCCATCCTTGAAACCTATCCATGTTGTCCCCTCATTCCGAAACTCCAAAACTCCATGGAGCTATGATGTACAACTATTTAACCAGAAATCATATTTAAAAACAAAAAGATATCTAATTGTTTATTCCAACTTTATTGCAAATTATATAATTTACTTCTTTTCTATGATTTATTTTTCCTTGATGAATTCAACTCTAAACTCAAACCAAACAAATTCTGATTATAATCACCAAATTAAGCTCATGTACTTTATAAAAAGGCCACCATAGTGCAAACAAACTCTTCTACACTCTGAAAATAAGTATAACCATATAGCGAAATGGTTTTAAAGAAAAAGGCATTTGAGTAAAGTTTAAATAGTTGAGCTGGTAGGACTTGCTGACAACCACCAACCCAAGTAATAATTACTAAAATCAAGTATAACAGGCACTAGAGGGTTGGGCCATACCATCAATCCATTGTCAGTTATATAATTTTCAAATTTATAACATCAACCAAATAATGAGATGCTCTATAAAAGTAACTAATCTACACCCACTACATATTCTAAAAGTAAAAGCTTCAATACAGGTTTAAAGAGATACCTTGAGAGGATTAAGAACAACCATAGTTCGTGGGGCTGTTTTGTTCATTTCTTCTCTGATATAGTACTCAAGACGATCTAACCTTATCATACTATTATCACTGAAAGAAAAAATTGATTTCAGCTTTTCTGTATCTATTGTCATTTATATACTATGCAGACAACATAAAAAAATTAGCAAATCCACAAGTACAATGAAAATTTCAACAACAATAATTTTCACATCTAAAACCACTATTTAAGACAATTGTGTAGTATTTCCAGCATAAAAGAAATGTGAGGAATGAATAAAGTGCTGCGGAACAGCCCAGTTTCATGCCATGCACTTTGTCAAGTTACTTATCCCACATGTAAAAGCTCCTTTTAACAATCAAATGGAAAAGTAAATATAAATGGGCTCTTAAGATAAAGCTATCATAAGAATTGTTTATCGCACATGCTAAGGCTTTTTACCCAAAAAAGAGAAAAGTAACTGTAGATACATTCTCAAATATTAGGATTTCAGAAGTGATTTATGCATGTAGTCTGTGAAGTTCAGTTGTAGTTTAAATTTTCCACAGATAAAAGCGAAACTGTCTGAAGAAGGAATCCAGTAAACATTTCACTCACTTTGGATTGTGTTTTGGGAATCATTCTCCCATTTACATTATTGTTGTTTATTATATAGCTTTCTAGTATTGTAAATGTTGATTGTCTTAAGTTATCGCCCTTCCCCCTTCTTATTTGGTTTTAATGCTTCCTAGTTTTGGTTTTACAGACTTTACTTTTGGTCATTCGAGTTCCTTTTAGCACTTGTGATTATCAATTGTAAATTGATGTATTTGAGTCCCATTCACCTACTTTTGTCATTGCAGACATTATTATTGTTAATGTACAAAGCCACAGGTATACATACAACATCAAAACAGATACATGATAGATATATATATATATATAGAACAACTTCTTCTGTACTTTTAACTTTAAAAAGTGAAATGTAAATTTTCACACTCCATGGTATAGACCAGAAAATTTAATTGATCTATTGTGCATGGATTCAAAAATTTGAAAATAGTTATTGCTTTCAATTAAACATGGATCATGAAAAGCTGAGGCCTTATTTGGATCGTTTGACGTGGAAAATCAACACTCCCAGTTCAGTATCTACTTAAGCATAAATATTCGGGGATCATGATTGGTGTCAATGAACTACAGTTCTGCAGTTTTGAAGTCCACAAAGATGAACAAATTTGAAGGAAACGATGACTGATAAAAGAAATGAGAATAATATTTCAATTGCTCATGAGATGATTGATACCAGTGATTGATACCAGCAAGCTCAGAATCTAAATGCAACTACAGCAAAACCATTTATTATTTGGGATAAATAAGGTAGCATTTTGACACAAGAATTGAACTTGGATACATCATTCTACAGATAAAAAGTGGGATAATTATAATGAGTTCACAATCATTGATAACATGATTGAATAAATTCTCCTTCATGGGAATCAAGAATAGTGTGGTATCATAAGAGTTGAAAACTTGAAACAATAACACACTCAGAAAACTAATGTTTGCAATCTCAAAGTTGATACTTGAGGGTTTGTTATCTGAAATTGCTTAAGTCAATAAATGTATCAATAGAAATGTGTATTCATTCAAATTAAGGCTCTAACTAAGTGAAATACTATAACGCCTTATAACATTTTGAAATTCATTAAATCTATTTCTTGAAAAAAAATTAATAATGTATGAAACTATGCATATCATTATTACCATGGCATAACTACTTTGCCATTCCAAAAGACTCTTATCTGATTAGGGAGTGCCCCTCAGGTGGTCTGCATATGTAACTTCTAATAATAATTTTTAAAAATAAAACATCATTTCTTGAACATGCAGGTTGGCATTGCTGTGTTACAGTTTCAAACTTTAAACAACTTTTATACTTGCATACAACCACGTTAATAAAATTTCCTACAATCAGAAATCTTTGTTCTTACAGTAATTTGTGTTTTTTAGTGAATCATATCCAATAATATGGCATACAAAATATTACTCGCTAATAAAAACATTTTAAGTTTACCAATTTATGAGAAAAGCAACATCAAAATAAGAATTGTGTAATACTATTACCTTCTTGTTATTCCAACTCCTCGAACAAAGGTATTAATTGCATCTGAAGAAACACCTCTTCGTCGCAAACCAGCAAGTGTCATAAGTCGTGGGTCATCCCAGCCATCAACCCATTTTTCTCTTACTAGCCTATTTAGCTACAAGGAAAGGAAAATGCAAAAAATACAAACATTAGCAGCCAAATGATTTGAAATTAATAAATAAAAATACTCAACTTGGTTTCTACAAATTAAAGCTATCAATTGGAATAGTTTAGACTCTTTAGAGGGTAGCATGCATACCTTACGCTTGGACATTACTGTGTTAGTCACGTTCAGTCTGGAATACTCCCACACATATGGAAGGTAAAGATCTAAGGATTCCAATAACCAATAGTAAGAGGCACGACGGGATTCAAATTCAAGTGTGCAGAGCTGCAAGGTTAAGGAAACAGACATACTTAATTTTCCTTTTGACAAGTATGAGCCTTGCTAAAGATCATCCAATGTAGAAAAAAACAAAGTAGCAGTTCAATAGAAGATTGTATCAGTATGGTAAAGCAGTCATAAGTGCAGAATGATTTCCAGGACACCGAGTAGAACATAGACTAATTTGACATACTGAAAAAGAAGGGAAAATGTAACCAAAACAATTAAGGCAGGGTTAAAATAGAATTTCTAAATAATAATGTTCCATCAGGGTTCCAGAATGAGGACAACAGGAAAACAGAAGGATGAAATTCCTTAAGGCAAAAAATTTGCCCACATATATACATATTAAAACCAAGAGAAGTATATAGCTTTTTACTTTTTCTTTTAAAAAATTAAGCATCAAAACATCAAAAGATTTCCACAGTCCATATCGATGAAAGTTTGTTTTTTTCTGGATTAAACTGCATGTGATATTTTTGCATCACTTTCATCGAACATCATCAAGGGTCAAAATCCATATCCGTGCAATGAACATTGCAAATCTCAAACGTGATAAATTAAAATAATCACAAAAAAAAAATAATTACAAAATCAAAGGGATTGAGCTCAATTGGTTAAGTCAATGGGTTCTCATGTTGGAGACCCAGGTCCAAATACCCAAAGTGACATCTTAGTGCTGGAGTGTGTGGCAGCAGTATTCTGCAGTTTTCAGTTAGAGCGGTATCCCTGCAATTTGGAATTGTAAGGTCCTGTGATGTACATATGGTCCTTAGTGGACAATTGTACAAGGTGTGGGCCCAAAAACCAAAACCTAAATAATATAAAAATATAAATATAAATATAATAAATTTCTAAGTCTCAAATCCTCTCCTCTCCCTTTTTTAAAAAGTTGGAATTAGTTTTGCTTCCCTTTTCTTTTCCTTTTTCCTTTTTCATTCTTTTTGGTTTAACTTTGGAGGGCAGGTTGTGGTTGGTGTGGGTGGATGCCCTTCTTTCTTAACTTTTTGTGCTTGCTCCTGTCTGTCAATGATGCCTGGGAATAAACTGAGACAGTTATAAGTAACTGGGTTGTACTAAAGACACCTAGGCTTTCCCAAGTATGCCTAGACATCTCAAACAAAGGGAAAAGAAAAGGAGTGTCCATCGAACACTGTATCCTGAAGTGACATGAATAGATAAAATGAATTCTTAAAGATATCAATATTCAAATACCTTATGAGGAATCACAGGTGTTAGGTGCATGTAAAAAATATTTAAAACACAAATATGACAGAAAACTTACTGAGTGTGTAATGTTCTCAAGAGAATCCACAATGCAATGCGTATAGTCATAGCTTGGATAAATACACCATTTATCTCCAGTGTGTGGATGGGGTGTAAACTGGAGAAAAGGTAAACAGTCGTGAATACATTGAAAAGTAACAGCCAATGACAAAAATATCCTAAAAAATCCAAGTTTACCTTTATACGATAAGCAATCAGATCATACATATTATAATTGTCACTTTGCATATCTTGTTTCATTCTAAGAGTTGCCTTTCCTTCATCAATCATTCCTCGCCTCATTTCATCGAACAACGTTAATGACTCTGTAATTGGCCGATTTCTCCATGGGGAATCTAACTTTTTTTCTCGGTACTCTTTTATCTCATCGGGTGTCTGTCAAAAAGATTTCAATAATGTATAATCCTTTATAATTAGTAAAAGTCTATGCATTTCGCTACAAATATGCAATAATTATTTTTCTGTTATAATAGTGGAGATATTTTTGCCTCATATATGGCATTTACCTGATGGTCAACGTATGCACGACCACGCTTTATCAACTCCACTGCCAGATTATATAACTCTTGGAAGTAGTCACTACTGAAGGTTATCTGTGACAATTAAACCACAGTAAATACTTCTGGACTACAAACAAATAAACAGTTACTATTCAACCATACATCTAAAGTACACCTTGAAAGGCCTCCATCCCATCCAATGTACAATGTCTTGAATATGATCAATGTATTCCTGTTTCTCAGCTTCAGGATTTGTATCGTCATATCTGCAAGAGATTTGAGAAAACCCAGATCAACCATATAACTTGGAAAATACATTCCAGAGCAATCATACAACTAAACAAGAAAAAAAATCTGGATCAACCAAACAGCCCACACAGTAACATTCACATAGGTATAAGCCAGGCCTTACTCTAGTTTCTCCAAACTTGCTATCAAACAGAAGTTACACCACTCATATATTCATTCATGGCTCTAGTCCCATTTCACCCCTTTTATCATTGCTTTGCCCAGTACTTTTTCTGCTAGATTCTGTTAGCTTTGACATGTAAGTCTAACACTTTGGGTTGGATGCCCAAGGCAAATCCGACCCTAAGGGTTGGAAATTCCCAAAGCAGATAATAATGTGTGTGTGTGTGTGTTATAGTCCAATTTTAGGTTAGTTTTAGGTTAGTTTTCATTTTAGGAAGCTTTCCTTTCTAATTTGAAATGCAGTTCTACCACACATAATGAGACTAGTTATTTTATTATAAAGCTCATATTTTGTGAAGTTGTGGTCCTATGTCCATGGCAATGTTACACTCTATGCTGTAAAGAACCACTTGTGTAACACAGGGCACACATCATAGAAGAAGAGTAATTGGGGCTTCAAGCCTTCCTTTGTTATATGCAGATGATCTTTCCATCTTACATATCAATCTATTATCAATATTAATACACTTAACTATTTTGCAAAGACATTTTCTCCATCTTTTGAGTTTGCATGTGCAATCTGTTACTTTTGGGTGTATAAGTGCCCCTAACTTCTTATGTTCTGGGGGCATTGTATCAATTATGGGTTCAAGTAAATTGCATTCCCCACCCCTTTCCCCCAGAACACAAAGAACAAATTAAGAACATCACCCAAAATATATTTTTCCTTATGAAAAAGCATTTTTTGTACCATGCACCTAGGAAACTTGTATGTGCCCCTTCGGAAATTTGTTCCACTTAGTCATTGCAAGGCAACCCAACCCCATAAAAAAACCAGAGTATAACACTACTATTTAGTAATTAGATTTGTTTCTTGCAGGTCATTTCCACTATGTCCTGCACATTTGGATAGCTTTAATAACCCCTGGACTGCTTACAAGGCAACTCTTTTTTATTTAATTCTCTCGATGTTTTCTTCAAACAATCAATCCACTTAATCCCTGAATTTTGCTTTCATACAGGCATTAGTCTGGATTTTTGGCACCTGTATTTTTTAAAGCTTTTGGCCCTTCATGCCATCTGCAAAATCTAATCTTACAGCAGTTTCTTTCAGGCTATGTTTCCATCAATGATCACACACTAGAAGGGAAAATGACAAGTTACAGCAACCTGAGGAAACATTTTCTAGACTTGGCTACAGCTAGAAAGCTACCACAAACAAGCTCTCAACAGATTTTGCCAATGTTTCTTATATCACAAGATTACCTAAAAAGGTTATAAAGCAAAAAGAAATACATGCCTAATGTTGCAGTATTCTATTTTAACAAGTCTTTGATGGTTTCACAAAAATTCTAGAAAATGAAGAGTAGATTCATTGTATCCATGAATAATACATAAATCTAAATTAGCAGAAATAAGGAATGATAAAAATTAAACGTATGCAATGCAAAACAAAAGTAACTTCAGCTGCAGAGTATAATACTGTACACGTAATACTTCATATAGCAGTTTCAGATGATATAAAGTAACCAAAAAAAAATTGCATAAATAATGAATAGAAGCAGCATTTTATTGAACAGTTTTCTGTATCCAAGAAAACCACCTAGTTGCAGGAATGGTGTAACAGCTCAGCCTTACCTCAGATAGCAACACCCATTTCTTTCCTGGGCTAAGCCAAAGCTCACAAATAAGGCCTGAATGCAATGAAGAAAGCCAAAAATTCAGCTTCAGGGAAACCTCCATGAAATAATCAATATTAAGCTCATTGGTTTACTATGTAAGAAATGAAGCTCTAAAAATACCTTTGCATGGCCTATGTGAAGATATCCATTTGGTTCTGGAGGAAAACGCGTATATACTTTACCACCTGTTGCTTTTAAATGCTTTTCAAGCTCCTCTTTTGAGTTGTGAGGCCTCCAAATAGACCCATCACTAAAGAATATTTCTGTATGTACCTGGCAACAGGCATTGAAAACCATAATCAACATATTCCAAACAAGCGGCATGCCAAATAAAGCCAAGTAATTATGCTATAAATGTAAGCTCTAAACCAGACCAGTACCAGTTTCCAAGAACCTTGAGACTTCAAAAATTATAAGCTTTAAAGTTCAAATTTTAAAACACAGTGCAAATAATGTCAATTGTTCCTGAAAAATATCTGGATGATCAAATATGCATTTTAGAGAACCATATCACTAAAAGTCTTAGGAGAAAAATTTAAATGATATTTGATTTTGAGCTAACAAACAAAATTACATCTGGTATACTTGATTTTGTTGTTAGCAGAGTAGAATCAGTGCCCCCATTCTAAGTCAAAGCAGGGGAGGAGGGTGAAGATGTGATGAAGAGTGACACTTTTTGGGTTGAGGCAAGATACATTGTTGCCATCACTACTCCAATCTTCAAAGTTAATAGATATAGGGAAACAAATGCACCTAGCCTAGGAGAGGTGTATGAGTGCATTGACAATATGCATGGCCAAATGAAGGCCATTGTACAAGAGAAAAAATTCACATTAGAGTTCTACAGTGAACACATTCTACCAATCATTCATCATCAATGGGAGAAGCTCAACACTCCATTGCACATAGTTGCCTACGCATTGAATCCAATGTGGTATGTGCAAAGGATTGGCAAAATTACCCCTATACAAGATGCTAAGGTGAAGGCAAGGTTCATAAAGCCCATTCAAAAGATGCATGATTCTACACATGCCAGCATCATTAATACTAATTACTAAGTGGACAAAATTTGTCACTCTTAAGGGATATTCAAAAGAGGCCAAGATGGATAGGGAAACCATTGCATAGGAGGATCCAATTTTATGGTGGACTATGTATGGGCCTAATTCTTTGACAACCACACTAGTCATTCATTTGTTGTCCCGAGTTTATAGTTCTTTTGTTGTTGAGATGAATTAATCTACTTATAGTTTCATCCACCTTTGTTCAGAGGAAGTGACTTACCTCTAGGAGCATTCTTGCAACCCAATGGGATGTAGATCCAAAGGAGCCAACACAAGTTGACGAAGATGTTTGCCTTGGAGGAGCTTGACCTTGAGGAGTCTAGCAATTCGAGTGATGAAGAGCTTGATGTGGACTTTGGGGATAAATGATTATTGCCAATTGTATTTTTGAATCTAATATAAATATATTGATATTCAATGTTTTCATTGTTTATTCCATACAATATCAAATATGTTTTGAGTATTTCAAAGTTTCATATGTTATTCATTGTCTATTTTTTTATAAAAAAAAAAATTAAGTACTATATATATATATATATATTTGTGCCACCATCATCATGCTATTCCCAAACCTAGGCCCTTGGTCCCCCCATCGACAAGACCATCCCTACCATCCCATGGAACATAGGTTTGAAGTTACTCTATATGGATGGAAAGTACATCAAACAAATGTTTAAAATGCCTTCATAAACGAAGACATGGTGAAACAGGTCTGCATTCAGCCACAAGGATTTCAAGTTCCTAGAAAAGAACATTTGATTTGCAAGTTAGTTAATTCCTTACATGGACTTAATCTTGATTAACATTTTGGAGATTCAAGATCGAGAATAAGTTATTCTAATGTGAATCTCTACATCAAAATCAATGGTGATGAAATAGTGATAATGATACTACCATCATCGAGAGCAAGGCCAACAAAATTCAACAAGTAAAATCTAATATTTGCCATGTTTTTGACCAGATAGAACTTGACCTCTTACATTACTACTTAAGCGTTAAATTTTCACAAATTGACCATACTATTTTTGTATCACAAACTAAGTATGCCAAAGCACTTCTAGAAAAGTTCAAGGTAACAATATGAAACAATTTTGGGCTAGAAATTGCTTGATATTACCAGAAGAATAGATTACAATTTATAGAGGAGTAAAACTACTGTAGACATTAAATGTCTACCTACCAGCTACCTACCAACTACTGTTGATAAAATTGACCATTATACAATGTTAGAATATAATATTCTAACACCCTCCCTTAATGGTCAATCGTCTAACTAGCCTACAAAATACAATCTGTAGGTCGATTGGTCACAAATTCTTCAGAACACTCTGCTGCTACGGTGACCCTCCCTGGATCTGCTGAATGTTGATGTCCAAGAGTACCAAAAACAGAGAAGGTTGCCCCTTCTTTAGAAAGCTCTGCAACAAGAGACAAAAGCCTGCCACTGACTCTGTCACGTGAGATGAGTCTGCCATCAACCCTCCCAGAATCTGTAGAACTGCTAACCAGAAGTCATCACAAAATGTCTAACCTGACATTGGATAACAGAGTTGTTCCTCCCTATCGCTAGAGACACACCGAGAACAGCTGCCACGATTTTGAGGAAAGATCGGCAAACCATCGAAACTTTTGCAGAGGAGCATGACGCCCAAGAACAGACTGCAAGAAGTTAGTAGTGCAAATGTTCGCCCCAGCAACTTGAGGTGCGACCAAAATAGAATGCAACAAACCACCATTTTTGAGGAAAAAATTGCCAAACCCAAGATTACAAATCATCGTTTTTTTTTGGAAAAAACAGTAAAAACCAAAGAGGAGTCCCACGCATTTTGCGAATTACAGAAACCCAAAAAGTAGCTGGCACGGAATACGAAACACGGATCAGCATACAAAACATCGTTTTTTAAGGAAAAACGGTAAAACCCTTTAAAAACCAGAGAGTCCTCCCCTACAACAGAAACCCCAACTAGGGTAAACAGGAACTGAACCTTAATTTTTGAGGAAAAAATTATAAACCCTTAAGCCAGATTTCTTTTTTTTAATAAGGGAAAAAATATTTAAAAAACCCAACAAAGGAATCCCACGCAACACTGCAAGTTACAGAAGCCCAGAAACAGGTAGCCATCGATTGTTGGCTAAAAAACAGAGGGTTTGGAACCCTAGCTGCTAGAAGAGATCTGCACAGAAATCGAGGCACGAACTTCGAGACACCCAGAAAAATCTAACAACCACCCAGTTGAGATTTCGAAAAACCCACAAGGAATCTGAAATTGAAAAAAAAATTGACTTGAGACAGGCACAAATTTTGAGACACAGAAAACGAGGTACCCAGAAAATTTGAAGATCAACCCAGTTGAGATCTCAAAAAACCTAGAAGGAATCTACAAGCAAAACAATTTTTCGCCTTGAAACAGAGGGTCAAAACCCTAGACGAAAATTTCTGAACCCTAGGCCACCATTAAAAGACCAAAAAAATGCAGATAAATGGCTTGAAACTCCACAAAATCGTGGCAAACTGAAGCTGAGTAGAGGGGCGACCAAGCTAGGACAAAAAAGACGTCCTCCATCGAGCTCAAAAACCAGGTACAAACGCAAAAAAACGCGATTTTCAGATCTGAAATCCCATAAAAATGTAGAAAAACGTGTGCCTAGCAAAGGTCGTGTGGGCCCTAAACAGAAAAACGCCTTCAAATAGACGAAAATCGCGACCAAATGTAGAAGTAAATCGTGCTCAGAAGAAAACCAGAGAGGCACCGCCAAAAATAAATGCGTCTTTCTTCAGGAAATGGCGCCCAAAATCAACGTGGGTTTGTAGAAAAATCTGCGACCAGAAACCCACGAATTTTACAAAGCCCTCGAAATTTTCAAAGAAAGGGTTATAATTTTCAATGAGAAAAAAGCCTCACGAAAATCAGAAAACAAAACCCTCCTAGAATCCTGAGCCCTCCCATAAGGGAGGCAGGCTCAGACCTGCTCTGATACCATGAAACAATTTTGGGCTAGAAATTGCTTGATATTACCAGAAGAATAGATTACAATTTATAGAGGAGTAAAACTATTGTAGACATTAAATGTCTACCTACCAGCTACCTACCAACTACTGTTGATAAAATTGACCATTATACAATATCAGAATATAATATTCTAACACAATAGTCCAGCATCTACACCTTTGGAAGTTGGGATTAAACTCTCTACTTACACTAGTTTGCCACCAACCACTCAATCAATATAGCATCAATTGATAAGTAGTTTGATTTATCTTACTACCACTAGAGTAGACCTTTGTTTTGCAATGAGTTGACTTTCTCAATTCATGCCCAAGGCACACAAAAAATATTGGCAAGCTGCAAAACATATACTTCAATATGTCAAAGGGACCCTCTACTTTGCATTCTACACCATGATATCCAGAAATATTGATCCAAATAGGTTGGATTTGTTAATGTTATTGAGCAGCGTCGGGTTCATCCTTCCAGCCACGGGTGAAGACATAATAAATGTAGCCTATCAGCTATTTATTTATATGAGACAATTAATATGGGCGCATATCTTGGCAACAATATAATTCTTATCTTGGGCCGATTTCATTGTAAATTATTTATTATTTGAAATTATATTGTATCTTGGCCGACCTTGTATATGAAGAGGTGCGACCTCTCTCATTTGTATATATACAAGGTTACATTCTTCCATTCATTATTCATTCATGCAAGTTTGATTCATTCCATTCTTTCAAATGCGAATTTCTTCAAGTGCCAAGTGCGAATTTCTTCAAGTGCTGAGTGCGAATCTTATCAAGGGCAAGTTGCGAATATCTTTGAAGGGCAGATTTATCTTGTCAGAAGTGCAGATCTTTATCTGTTTTTGTATCTGCCATAGGTACAGAATTTTGGCCTTGTGTTAGGCCTCATTGTAAAGAGAATTGTTGCCACTGTTTATAAATATAAGAGAGATCTTTGTTGCTGGGTTTTTCTCCCTCAAGAGGAGGGTTTTCCCAGGTTATCTGCTGTGTTATTTTGTCTGATTTGAATTAAGTTTCTGTGCATATAATCTGTTCATTAAAATTTACATGGTATCAGAGCGGGTTTGAGAGGATCGTGATCAGATTATTGCAAATCAGCATACTCTTTTGTTGTTCAATTATCTACTTCAGTCAAGATGGTGAATGGTTTGAAGGTTGAAGATAGACTCGAAGGTGCATCTAACTTCACTTCATGGAGATTTAGGATCATGCTCACCTTGCGTGAAAATGACTTGGGTGAGTTCGTGGAGTCTAGCATTTATGAACCTGAGGAGGAAGAAGAAAAGTTGCAGTGGCTGAAGAAAGACATTAAAGCAATGAAGATATTGGTTGATTCCGTCAAGGATCATATTGTTCCTATCATCTCTAAGTTGAAGACAGCGAGAGATATGCTCAAGACCTTGGAAGAGATGTACGAGGTCAACAATACCAGCCGAGCTCTTGCACTAAAGCATCAATTGCATCATGTGAAGATGTCAAAGGGGGAATCTGTTACTGAATACTTCATGAGGATTTCAAATTTGAGAGATCAGCTCTCAACAATTGGGTATATGGTTGATGACAAGGATTTAACCATGCTCGCCCTCAATGGGCTACCTTTGTCTTGGGAATCCTTCATTCAAGGAATCAGTGCAAGATCGAAATTGCCTAAGTTTGATCACCTAAGATCTGATTGTATTCAAGAAGAATCAAGGTTGGTGGCAAGAGGCGTGGGTCAAAGTTCAAAGATGAAGACATTCATGTTCTCGCCTCCCATGCATCAAAGAAGAAAGGAAAAGATGGAAGGAAAGGATTCTTCAAGAGGAATCGGGACAAGGGAAATGATGATGCACCTCCATTCAAGAAGAAGAGGGATATGTCCAAGATTCAATGTTTTAGGTGTGATAAGTTTGGGCACTTCGCCAAGTATTGTCCAACTAGACCTAAGCAACAGGCCACCGTTGGATGTTGATGATGCCTCTCCTCAAAAGGATTCAAGTGAATATTTGTTCTATTCGGCATTATCAAGCAGTGTACCTTCCAACACCAACACTTGGATAATTGACAGTGGTGCTTCACGACACATTACCGGCTTTAAGGAGCACTTATCAAGTTTGGTGGAAAAGGAGTCTTCTGAACAAGTCATCATTGGAGATGATGCTAGCTACTCCATGAAAGGAATTGGGAACTCTACACTTCATTTGGATTCCGACATATCGCTTCAATTGGGTAATGTTCTTTATGTTCCTGGAATCAAGCGCAATCTTATTTCTATTTCAGCTTTGGAAGATAAAGGATATCAAGTTGCCTTCTCCAAAGGCAAAGTTCTAGTTTGGATGGAAAACTCTAGCTTCAAGAATGCTCAAGTAATTGGAGTTAGACATGATAACCTCTACAAGGTTTGCACACGTTCTTTACAAGTTTTGGTTCATGACTCTTCAAGTCTTTGTGATCTTTAGCATCGAAGATTGGCTCACTTACACTTCCGAGCCCTACCTATTATGGAGAAGATGCTAACGGGCCTTCCTAAGTTCAACCAGGAGCATGAAGGCACATGCAAGGGCTGTGCATTGGGTAAGAATATAAAAGCCCCTTTTCATAGTAGAGAAAATAGATCTAAGTGTATTTTAGATCTGATTCATTCTGATTTATGTGGACCTATGTTTGTTCCTTCTTCGAGTGGTTTCTTGTATTATGTTCTTTTCATTGATGATCACTCTAGGAAGACTTGGATTTATTTCTTAAAATCTAAAGAATCTGAGGAAGTGCTGGATAGGTTTAAAGAGTTTAAAGCTTTGGTAGAAAATCTTTCTGGTAAAAGAATTAAGGTCCTCAGATTTGACAATGGTGGAGAATACACCTCTGGTAGTTTTCAGAATTTTTGTATTGATGCAGGGATTAAGAGGGAATTATGTGTTCCCTATAATCCTCAACAAAATGGTGTTGCAGAAAGAAAGAACAAGACGATCGTGGAAGCAGCAAAGGCCATGATCCATGATCAAGATTTGCAAACATTCCTATGGGCAAAAGCTTCCAGGACAGCTGTATATGTTCAGAACAGCAGTCCTCATAAGATCTTGGAAAATATGACTCCAGAAGAAGCCTTTACAGGGAAGAAGCCTGAAGTTAGTCATTTGAGGATCTTTGGAAGTCCTGTCTATATTCATGTTCCCAACGAAAAGAGAACCAAGTTGGAGCCTTTTGGCAAGAAGGGAATATTCGTGGGCTACAGTGAGACATCAAAAGCTTACAGAATTTACATTCCAGGTAAGAAGTTGATCGAGATCAGTAGGGATGTCACATTCGAGGAAGATGTTGCAGTTAGAAGATCCAGGGCAGATGGAAGCATTGAGAAGTACAAGGCAAGATTTGTGGCTCGTGGGTTCTCTCAGAAAGAGGGAGTTGATTATGATGAGACATTTGCTCCTGTTGCTCGCTACACTTCAGTCAGAACCATCATTGCTATTGCCGCATCTAGAGGATGGAAGATTCCCCAGATGGATGTGAAGACAGCTTTTCTCAATGGAGTAATTGAGGAGGAGGTTTATATAGAGCAACCTGATGGATTTGAGGTTCATGGGAAGGAGTCAAAAGTTTGCAAGCTGAAGAAGGCCTTGTATGGTCTTAAGCAGGCTCCTCGTGCATGGTACGAAAGGATTAATCGGTACCTGTCAAGTTTGGACTTGCTGATTCAAATCTCTACTTAAAGGTAATCAATGGTGATGCATTAATTTTGGTTTTATATGTTGACGATCTGATCCTTACTGGAGAAGATCACCTGATTCTTGAGTGTAAGAAGGAGTTGACTTCAGAATTTGAGATGAAGGACCTTGGGCTCATGCATTACTTCCTTGGATTAGAAATTGGAAACCGGATGAGATGATTCTAAGTCAAGGAAAGTACACCATTGATATACTTAAGAGATTTGGCATGATGGATTGCAAATCCATGCTACACCTATGGAGACCAATCTACATATAGTTGAAGGAAGGCTGCAACTAATTCAGACTTGGTGGATCCTACATTGTACAGACAGCTTATTGGATCCTTGATGTATCTAGTTAACACTAGACCTGATATCTGCTATGCAGTGAGTGCACTTAGCCAGTTTATGTGTGATCCAGAGAGATACATCTTGTTGCAGCCAAACATATCCTGAGATACTTGCGTGCACAGATGGATATGGTTGAGGTATACTTCAAATGCAGACTTGGAGTTACATGGTTTCAGCTGATTGATTGGGCAAGTTGTGTCACAGATCGGAAGAGCACCTCTGGTTGTTGCTTTAGTTTGGGTTCAGCTATGATTTCCTAGTGTAGCAGGAAGCAATCATCTATAGCACTGAGTACAGTAGAGGCAGAGTATATTGCAGCTTGTTTAGCAACTCGGGAAGCAGTGTGGCTTCGTAAGCTCCTTGCAGGATTGTTTGGACAATCAATGGAGCCTACTATCATTCATTGTGATAATCAGAGTTGTGTGAAGCTTTCTGTCAATCCTGTGTTTCATGACAGAACCAAGCATGTTAAGATCAAGTACCACTATATCAGAGATATAGGAAAGTATGGATTGAGGTATACACGAGATGGCAGACAGAGGATATTCTCCAAAGCCTCCCGGGATAAAGTTTGTGTACTTTCAAGATAAGCTTGGTATGGTGGAGAATCCCTAACTAGTAAGAGTCTTAGTATCGGTGAGCCTTGTTAATGCATTTTCCTCTAAGAGGAGGAATTTGAGGTGCAAGCCCTTGTTAATGCATTTTCCTCTGAGACGGAGGAATTTGAAGTGCAAGCCCTTGTTAATGCATTTTCCTCTAAGACGGAGGAATTTGAGGTGCAAGCCCTTGATAATGCATTTTCTTCTGAGACGGAGGAATTTGAGGTGAAAGCCCTTGTTTCCACTCTCTAAGCTGAGTCATGGTGGATGTCATGTGTGAGACTCCATGACATATGTTGAACTTGTGTTTCACCCTCTAAGAGAGTCATGGTGAAAGTCACGTTGAGGTGACAACATCACGCAAGTGATGAACACTTGTACTTACCATAGTATGGTTGTAGCCATTATGGTTGATATCGTGTTGAGGCGATATCTAATATCACGTTGAGGTGATATTCTTCTCTTCACATCCGGTTGTAGCCAATGTGATGAGCATCATGTTGAAATGATTTGTGTTGAGCAGCTGGAAGTTCTCTCCCTAGCTGAGAGGGAGTGTTAATGATATTGCAGCTTCAGGTTCGTCCTTCCAGCCACGAGTGAAGACATAAATAAATGTAGCCTTTTGGCTATTTATTTATATGTGACATTTAATGAGAATGGGAGCATCTCTTGGCAACAATATAATTTTCTCTTGGGTTGATTTTCCTTATAAATTATATTTATTACTTGTAATTATATTTGGCCGACTTGCATCATAAAAGGAGGTGTCTCTTGGATTTGTATATATAGGAGTTCTATTTCTCATTTGAAGATCATCAAGCAAGTTCGATATTCTATTCTTCTATTAAGAGTGTGAATTCCTTATAGAGCAGATTGCGAATTCAGTCAAGGGCAGAGATAGTTATTAAAGAAGTGCAGATTGTTATCTGCCATTGCATCTTGTTATGTGCTGAAGATTGGCCTTGTGATTGGCCTCATTGTAAAGAGAATTGTTGCCCTATTTATATATATAAAAGAGATCTTTGTTGCTGGGTTTTTCTCCCTCAAGAGGAGGGTTTTCCCAGGGTATCTGCTGTGTTATTGTGTCTGATTTTGAGTTAATTTTCTGTGCATTAAATCTGATCATAAAATTTACATATTAGATATATTATTAAAATTTGTGTAATAGTCAATTAAGGATTTTCTAAATAATAAGCAGCAGATTGTTACACCTTCTAAGAACTTGTTACAATCTTGTTGCACAGGTATTGTTTGTATTAAAGGGCTGCCAAGCCATAAAAAGAAGCTTCATACAACGTACTCTACATGGCTTGTAATTCAATTTTCTTGCATATTTCACTATTTCAGGGAGCCTAATCATTTAGCTGTGCTGAAATTACTATTTTAAAAAAATCAGAATTGAACCATATAACTTTAACTTCAACTCATTTCTTTTTTCTGTTTTGACATCGGATGTGCCAATTCATTACTTTTACCTATTTCAACATCAGGTGCACTGCTTATAAGCCCTTTACATTCTACAAGTCAGTTACATCACTTGCACTAGAACTACATCATCCATAGTGATAGACTGAATCATCAGACAGTAGATATGCACAAGTATGCTGATCATTAATAATTATAATTTTCTGATATGATAATGGTTAAATTCAATAAACATGTGCATACCAATTTTATTTTGATTTTGAGATGGTGAGACTCATTCAAATGCACACAATAGACACATTCACTCTAGGTTAACATCCATGCTAGAGATTGAAAATGATTTCTTGGTAACTAATCTAGAAGAGCACGGACAGTAAATTCAACTGCAAGAGACATTGAATAGAAAATGATACCCAAGTAAATCTTGAAAAACATTGAGAAAAGACAAACATAAGCATGACTATATGCATTCACATCATTAGAGTAACTATGATAGTCCACTCAAAATAATATAGCCAAACTAAACAAGGAACCATTATAATGTAAGCTGTGAGCATTCTCAAAAAATAAGTTCATATATTGTTCCAAGTACTCTTTTTTTGTTTATAGAAGGGATCTGCTTTTTGTGAGAAAACTCACGTACAGTTGTAACTACCTGGGTATTCTTGATTTATCAGTGGTTGTACCTAGCTTTTTCAAGTCCTTCCCCAATTATTATATTCATACTTGTAAATATCATTAAATTTTTTTCTCTGCAAATAACTTTTAAGTGCACTTTTGTTCCTTATATTGCAGCTCTAGTGATTGATACAAAATGGTTTCAGAACACTGTTTCCACAAAGCAAGACACCTGGTGTAGGTGGTGATTAAATCCCTATGCACCAAGTATTAACTGGCATACCTGAATATTTTCACCTGGTTCAGGAAATATCAAAAAAGGATTTGTATCCTCCACAGGAGGAGCTGATGCAGCAACAACTTTCTCCTACAAGGAAAAAGCAACTTCCTCTATTCAAATTACAGTTTCATGATTAGAACTACATTTCATATATCGGTCTTAGATCTAAGGAAAAGCAGCATCACTTATCTAGATCCACGCTTGAAAGCTCTCAGATCAATGAAAAAGTCAATGTGGAAAAGCTTACCTCCACTTTTGGAGGCTTTTCTTTTTTCTTCTTGATGGGCTTTTCCTCATCTGCAGCTGTCCTTTCCCCCAGTAGCTCAAAAAGCTTGGCATCCATTATTTCCTATAATATGATCAATCAAAACATGTTTCCATTTAATGGAAATATTATTGAAACATGATTTATTTTCATCATTTGCTACATCAAAATAGCTATGTTTAATTCAATGTGTTATTAGGAAGTAGTTTTATACCATTAAAAATTTTGATTTTTAATAAACAAAAATTTGCAATCCTAGCTACTCATGAGGTATTAAGTCATGGGGCTTCACCTTAACCACTTTAGCATCTGCCCATGGATGATGCTTGCGAACTTGGCCATATAAATTTCCAGCTAAGAAGAAACATTAAAACTCAGGTAAGAAAGAAACTAAACATACCAAGAAGTATCAACTACTGAACTAAATAAAATATTGGTTTTCTTTACAAGGAAAACAAATTATAAATGATGATAGATTGGCATTGACATGAAGTGTAACCCTGGAATCACTACAAAAATTGACATGGTATGAAAAGCCCCTATGAAACAAAATGCAAATAAGGATCTTATGCTAAGAAGAGCCCAGACGAATGCAGAGGTAATAAATGACTGTTTATAATGTAACCAAAAATGTAAGTTATCCAGAGAGGAAACCATTTATTCGATAGCGTTGTGCTAGAATTGCCTCTTTGTTCTCATTGATCACATCCTCCACCGCCATCTTGATTTCTTCAACAGTAACCTCAACACCTGCTTCCAGTTCATTGAACATCAACATCTTTATATTATTATTAGCTTACACTAAAATCATTTCAAAATGCCATGGCTTACAGAAATCCATAATGCCATTTGTTTACAAGACAGTACTTGAAAATCCATTTTAGCCAAGAACAATTTATAACACAGTATCCTTCTTTTCAGATTTTTATGTCTAACACAGAACTTAACACATCAATCTTAGACCATAAATTCTAGAGCATCTTTTCACCTTTGAAGAGACAGCACATCAACATTCTAAAGGAACTCATAAAGTTTAATAATATATAGCTTTAAACTTAACATAGACACATTCCAAATCAATCTTTAGCACTTCATCATTTAGAGAAGAGGAATAATATTTGTCATGTGACTATGACACATCAAGTAAAGAAATCTTCAGTGACAGTTCTAATTCTAAAAGATCCACATGCTCCACGATGGTGGGACATCTTGGGAGGTCACATTTACGTGTCATTTATAGGGAAAAATGGAAACACCAGTTGCATTTCTGTCATATCAAAGACTTCAATAGATTAGCCTCCAAAACTGCTAAAAGTTTGACTATAACCATGGGCATATATAGAATAATGATAATCCAAATACATGAAGAATTCATGGGAAACAAAGGACTGTCAGTTTGACTTCCGCCAGTGTTGCCACCTTTACAAATAGTAAGAAAGTACTTATAGCATCAAGTAGATATGGGTCCGTCTGTACACACTGCAACTAGAATACCAAACAAATAAGGTGTTGGAAAAGATACGAAGCAGCATCAGAAACCTGGTAGAAAGGGATCATGTAACCCTGGAGAAGACCTATGAGACGTACACAAGACTAAAGATATTTCAGGATATGTTGAAGACGTAGCACCTCTCCCAGAATTGTTATGTATGTTTTTAACTTTTGTAAGTTACATTCAGAAGCTTGACCACAAAGACATCCCTTTTTGAAGTTATGATTGCCAAAAAGTTATACAAATAAGCAGAGAATGCACCCAGCAAAAGGACACAATTAGCTACACAGGTAAAAATATTTGGGGCATGCAGAACTGACCCCTATGATTTGGAGGAATAAAGAGATTTTAAACAAAAGGAAAACTATACTTCCTCTTCAAAAGAAATAATTTATGGTTTTTTCAGAAGATGCAAATGCCCCATATTGATCGAATCAAACTGCTTCAGAGGAAACAGGTATAATCAAAAGATGGGTTTCGAAATCAGGATGAACATAACCAGTAGACAGCTTCTCCCCCCGAGATTGGAAATGGAAGTAACCAGGCTGAACAGAATCTGGTACTATTTTCTCCTCTTAAGGATGGAACTGAGTATATACAAGTAAAGACCATAATTGCCAAATCCAGTTTGGTCCAGAATTTTTAGAATGGCAGGATTTGTCCGATTCAATCCAGATTTTTCAATTGCTATGAAATTTTAATGATTTTGTTGTAATTCCAAATTTCCAAAGTTTTTTGAACTCTCAAAGGAATTGAATTTTTCAAACCTGGTAACTATGGTAGAGGCAATTTGCAAAGGGAAAAGGAAAACAGGCATGGAGAAAAAGAGAAGCACAGGAAGGTTGCGGAAGGTGAACTACTGTTGGAAGAATTGGAATCTAATAATCATATCTGGGTAAAACTCGAATATCCCAAACAGAGGCTTCTCCCCAAGCAAAAAGAATATGATCGGGAGGAAAGCAGGAATGTGAAAACACCAGATTGAGGCCCAAGATGATGTCTATCCAAGAACACAACAACATAAAAAAGAAACTATCTTATCCAAGGGGGAGGCTCCTTCCACAATTGAAACGAATTTTCTTTCCTAGAATGTTAGGGCCTAAAGGCCTTCAACCCCCCCAATTGCAATTGCACAAATCTGATTTAGTAGTCATTCAAGAAACCAAACTCCTGGAGAAAGAAATCCTGAAAATTCTAACAGTGTTGTAGAAATTCTAGCAAGCAATGACCTCAGATTCCAATGGTGCCTCTCGGGTCTGTATATATTATGGAATCCTAGCATGGTGAGTTGTCATCTGTTAGACAAGGGGGAAAATTGGGTAGCGTATGAGTTCAGCTCCTTCCAAGAGGATGTCAAAGGCTTTCTAATAAATAATTATGGAACAAATAGCACAATCCACAAAAGGCAAAGCTAGCAGGAAATCACTGCACAATTGGATCAATGGCAGAATCAAAGTGTGTTACTTGGAAAGGATTTCAATGCAATTGTGAATGCTCTTGAGCTAAGTTACTGAATCACCTCATTTAAAAGCCAATTCCAAGTACCAAACACCCCAGAATTGGATGCTAGTCCAAATCGATTGTGGATTCAACCAGGGTGTAGGCTTTTTCTCTGCCCAAAACAATTGAGTTTGACCTGCCAAATCCGGCCAATTCTTTCAACATGGCAATTCCGGGCTGAATCCCTACCATTTCAACCTGCAGACATGAGTTTCAAAGGGTTTTTTTAACGGTTTTTTACCCTAAAAAGCCTTAACATTGTCATTTCGTTTATGACGCAATTTTTGTCCACCACAAGAGGAGAATAAACAAAAAAACACTGACGCAATTTCCAGACAAGTGGGCGCATTTTGATTTTATTTCTTTGCAGATTACATAAACATCATGTCGGTTGCTAACATTCCAAATGAGTTCAAACTTCATTTGAATAACTTCATAGCTCTGCATTGGCCACTGAAACTTGAGGCTCAAATCAGCAAATTCAAGCTTCTTTTTTAATTTAAAATTTGAACTATTTAATATTGGTTTTTAACTTTTTTTAATAAATCAAAAGCACCACCCCCACCACTAAATGCAATATCCATATACTAGATAACATTATGATTACCCTAATCAACCTGAGCAGATTTAAATATTAAATTCACATGCAAGACCAAATAACAAAAAATATTTATTATTAAACCAGTCCTTGTTGATCAAAATTGATTTGCAATAGAATTAAAATTTAAATCATACAAGCATTCAGAGATCTGTGATTCAGTATCAATAACAAGTAACAAATATACAATTAGAAATTTTAATTTTTAAATGAAACTTAAAAATAATAAAATATAGCATTATCTATCTAGTGGCATATTGATATTGTTCAATGATTGTAATTGTTTCCCTTCTTCAAACTACTTATTGTAGCTCCATCGGCCAATTATTATCTAGCTAGTGACATGATACAATGGCAACTAGTTTGAGCTCCATCAGCCAGCCATCCTTTGAATTTGACCCAAGTTCACCTTTGTGGAGGCATGTATAAATGATACAACAAATGCTAGGTAGCAGGGCATATGTTTGGATATTCAGCAGGTGTGATCAAAAGTATACAAGTTTGTACAACTGAGTGAAAGCCCATTTGTGTTCCATTCTTGGAAGGAGAATCAAAGCCTGTCCAAGAAAGAATGGTGGACTTGTGTAACCTCATTAAATAACAGAATTTATCAAAGAGCATGAGGAAGCAACTACAAGAGTTTTTCCTTAGAACAAGACATCCTTTGAGTAGAGGAGGGGGGTCAAGGAGCCCACCTGCTTCTCCATATTCTACTGTCGTCCTTGATATTGTAGTAGAAAACCACCCATTTTTAGATAAGAATGAAGAAGAGCCCACTAATGTGAAGAGAGCAAAGGGACCATTAGAGAGGGTATTTAAAAATGATGCTAGGGAAATTGTTGATCAAATTGTTGCAAGATGCCTCTATGCAAATGGTTTGTCCTTCAAAGTTGTTTGATCACCGTATTGGCAAGATATGATGAGAAAAGTAAATGAAGCTCCAACAAGGTACACAGGCCTAGGAATTGAGAAGGTGTGTGGCACCTTGTCAAAAGAGGTCAAACATATAGAAAGTTCATTGGCTCCCATTAGGGCCTCATGGAAAGAAACAAGGGTGTCTATCATTTTTGACAGATGGAAAGATGCAAGAAATAAACCCTTAATCATAGTGATTGTAGTGTGCCCTAAAGAGATAATGTTTTTGAAAGTCATGGATTGTGAGGAGCAGGTGAAAGATGCACAATTTATTGCCAACATCCTTACATGGTGCATTCAAGAAGTGGGTCCTCAAAATATTATCCAAGTCATAACAGACAATGCAAAGAATTGTAGAACAGTTAGTATGCTGGTTGAAACACAATTCTCACATATAATTTGGACACCTTGTGTTGTCCATTCACTCAACCTTATGCTACAAAAGTTAGGTAGGAAAATAGACCAGATCAAACAAGTCTATGTTGAGGCCAAAAAAATCCAAATGTTCATCACAAACCACCACATGTCATTGGTCATTTTTAGATCATTCTCACAATTAGAGTTGCTAAAGTTGATTGAAATTGTAGACATGCAAAATTGTCTGACTCATCACACATCATTAATATTGCATTTTCATCATATTCATCCTCGATCTTGCATAATGCACATTTTCCATCATTTTCATCCTATTTCCTCTATTGATTAAATAATATTGAATTCTTTAATTGATTCATCATATTTTACTAATTTTCTTCTTATCTTCCATAATTAAATAAGTTTAATTATTTAATTAGCCATAAGTCTAATTTTCTATGATTAAATAATCTTGAATTATTTAATTATCTAACTTCCCATCCCATTCATTTGGAATATTCCTTCTAATAAATAATATCCTAATCCTCCATAATTAAATAATCATTAACTATTTAATTGTTCGAATTTCCCTCTCAAAGGCATATTCCCATGGAATATTCTTTTTCAAATATCCTAAAATATTTCATTCCTCTCATTCATCCTTAACCCATCATTTCTTGATCTAATCTTCACCCTTCATTTCAAAATATCCTAAACCAATTTTCCTTAAATTGTGGAGATATTTTGAGTTCAAATTGATCTTGATCTCTCATCTTCCTTGATTCACTCTCCTTCATGGGTCTTGAGGTTTAATCTCAACCATTGATCATAATCATAAAAATCTATAAGACAAACATCACTCCTTCATTATCATACACCTAGATCATTTGAGAAACTTTGAATTCTTGAGCATATCATTAGCATTGAGCATTGAGCAATTATCATTCATCTAGGTCAACATTTCATGCTTTTACAATCATGGGAGCTTCTTGATTGAGCAATCCAACATACCATCACTAGTAAAATGGAATGCAAGGTTTGCGCATGGTTTGTTTTCTTTGTTTTGAATTGATTTTCATTTACTATATGCTGATTTCTAACCATGTATGAACTCAATTTCAGTTGTAAGTGGGATTTGATCGTTTTCTTGTTTTGGGTTTTTGAGAATTCTAACCCTTGTTTGATTTCATTTCCATTTTCCACTTCTCCCACTTCACAAAAACAATGCAATTTTTAAATTATATGTTCTACTTTAATAATTTATTTTCAAGGAAATCCGGGGACGTGTCCCTTGTCCAAAATGAATCGTCCCTGTCCTGGGATGTCCCAAGTACAAGGGGACGACAGGGGGACAATCCCCTGCCATTCCCCTTTTTTTGCAAATTAGTAGGAAATAGTTCGGAAATGGGGGGACGGGTGGGAGAAAAAAGGGGGACAGTTGACCGTCCCGAGGACGGATGGCCTTCCCCTGCATTTCAACATGATTTTAAAATTAAAAAAACACATTTTAATTTTTAAAAAAGCCCTCAATTCGTGGCTTATGTGGGCCCCCACCTTCCATGTTGCCCTTATGACTAAAAGACTCACCATTTTAGTCATTGTTTCATTTGTTTGTTAAGGAAAAAAAGGAGCAGCTGTAGGGTTTGTGAAGACAGCCAATGCAAGAGGAAGCAAGTGGGGCCACAAATCCATCAAAGAGGTATGTATTTTCCTTCTCTCTCTTTTTCAATTTTTTTGCAAAGTTTCAAGCATAAAATGTCTGATTTTTTATTTTTTTTTGCGTTTTCCAATTTAAACTTGCATTCAAAATAAAAAAAGAAACATGAACAGCAATGGGAGTGGAAGCGAAAGTGAGAATGAAGTGCAAAATAGAAGAGAAAGTGGTGAGGGTGGTAGTGGAGAGCAACCAAACCCATTTAAATGCCCTCTAACAATCATGGAACCATATGCAAAGGGCCCTTTAAACAAAAAAACAACTTTCCTCCAATATGTTACACCTATGAGCCAAAGGCAAAAAAATTAAAGGGGGAGTAGGGTGTGGAATTGTCATGTTTTCCATAAAGATTTTAGGAGCGGCTAAACAAGGGTAAGGTCTCATTTTTTGGGTGACGTGGGCCATGGAGTTAGAATGTGTCCTGCTTTAAAAGACGATGACGCAATAGAGTGCTAAAGATTGCAAATGGAGGTGGATGGGGTTCATGATGTCGACTTCTTTTCCAAGTGCGCAATCATCTATGCCTATGCCTTCCACGGTTGGTAGTAGTGAAGTTGCCACAAGAGGAAAGAGGAAGATGAGTGGTAGTGAGAAGGGAGCTTCAGTTGAGTCTATGTTTAATAACCAAGCACGAGAAGCCATAGAATCTTCCATTGCCAAATTCTTTTTTGCCCATGCCATCCCATTTCATGTGGCCCATTCCTCTTATTTCAAACAAATGGTTAAAGATATAGCCAATATTGGTCCTTCATTCATACCCCCTAGAGATCATAAGCTACTCACTACCCTCCTAGACAAAGAGTACTCCAAAGTTAATGTGCTAAGGGAGGATATGAGGCAAATGTGGATGAGGACAGATTGCTCTATAGTGATGGATGGGTGGACTGATGTTAGACATCGGCCACTCATCAATATCATAGTCACATGCCCTGCTGGTTCTTATTTTCTTAGAGCCATAGATTGTTTGGGGAAACGTTAAGGATACAAACTTCCAGTATTCCATTTTGAGAGATACCATAAAGGAGGTTGGGACTGCTAATGTGGTACAAGTGATCACTGATTCAGCATGTGTGTGCAAATCGGCTAGTTTGATGGTGGAGGGTGCTTATAGGCACATCTTTTGGACCCTATGTTTTGTTCATGCATTGAAAGACATAGGGAAGTTAGATTGGGTGAAGCAAGTGGTGGCAAAAGCTACAGAGATTCAAATGTTCATTTGCAATCACCACACCTCACTTTCTCTCTTTAGGTCATTTTCAAAGGAGGAGTTCCTCAAACCTATTGAGACAAGGTATGCCACTTACTTCATTTTGTTTCACTTTCAAATTTTGAAACTTCAAACATTTCAATTTGTATTCTAAATTTGAATTTTCAAGTACATTGAGCCTTATATTGCTTTATCCTTTAATGAATATAGATATGCCACATACTTCATCTTGTTGGAGAGGATGCTTGAGGTGCATGAGCCTCTACAATTGATGATGGTGAATTCAAAGTGCGCTAGATGGCCTAATTCAAGTTCTACTCGAGGAAAATCCATCAAACAAAAAATCTTTGATGACGATTGGTGGTCCAATGTGAGGTAAGACATTGCTGATTTTATTGTTAAATTGTTGATTTTATTAAAAATTAAATATTAGATTGTTGGTTTTCATATTAAATTTCTGATTTTAATATTTTAATTTTATTGTCCAGTGTTCCAACTTTTGAAGTTTCTAACATGTCAATAACTTGTCAATTAATTTTTTTTAACTTTTTGTTTGCATTTTGTAGATATATTTGCTCCTTCATCTCGCCTATTGTAGATGTCATCTGGTATGCTGATACAAACTCTCTTAGTCTTGTTGATTTGGGCCTTTCATTCCTTTTCGAGCCTTGGAACCCAACAAGAACTTGGAACCTTAGGTTCTAGTTCCCTGTTTCTATCTAGCAACCACTCCCCAACATGTATCTGTCATCCCCCCTTTCAGACTTCAAACCCCAATTGGAACTTGGAACCCTTAGGTTATGGTTCCAACTTCCATAACACTCCCGACCTCGCAATTCTTGTCAAATTCAAGACTCCAATTAGAACTTGGAACCTTCCAAGTTCCTATTCCGTCTTGACTCCCAGCAACGTAGCTGCCATGCTCCATTGTTGACCCAACTCCCAAACCTAGCCCGTTTGACTACCAAGTCCTTGTTCCATCTCCAAGCTTGACATCTATCAATTATGTGCAAAGTTCCAAGTTCCTCCTAGAACCCAAACCTTCTAATGCAGATTTCAAAGTGCTAGTTTCTTGTTCCCTCCCAAAGCCCGAAACTCACAAGGCACATCCATGGTTCCAGTGCCCAAGTTCCCCACAAAACCCAACCCTCACAAGGTGCAATGTATGTATTTTTAAATGTGTTTTAGGCGCCAAAATGTAATGGCACAATGATTACTCCCACCTACTCACCATTACTACAAAACAGTTCTTCCAGCTACCTACAATGAATTTGTTAACTGTCTTTCATCCCAGACATCCATTTTGGGCGGGATTGATCCTATGTCATGGATTTGATACAATTAAGGTACCACAGGTTAGGGTTTCACCCTACTGGTTAAAGGAATATTTTGTTTCATTTTAAAGGATTGGTCCGTGATTAATCCTAACAAGTAGAGCACATGTCACAGCTTTTCAGGGTTTTCAATCATTGAAGTTCATTTTCAAGAAGGCGGTGAATTTTATTGAAGTCATTCATTTTCAATAAGGCAGTGAATTTTGTTTAAGTGATAGAAGGGAATATTGCAGTGAAGGTTGTAGGTTTCATGTCTCCAGTACTGTTACATTTTAAGGAAATTTTTGAGTGTAACAGAGGTCTCCATTTAACACATTTGCTATTATAAGATAACCAATTTTGATAAATGTCGCAGCATTTTGAAAATATTACAATCTTAGTAATAATCATTTTTATTTCCACATGAGTTTGTTTTATCTGTGACACTCAAAACTTGATGCATTTTCATGCATTGGTCAAATCTTCTACACTTGCTTTCCACTTCAATTCCTTCTTGTTAATTGTATCTTTGTAACCCATTGATAGGCATTGATCTAGGAATGTATTGATTCAATCACAACTAAAAGAACAGATCATTTAACAACTATTTCTAGCCTAGTTCTACTATTTAATGCAGTTCATAATTTCGCAGCAAATAAGGAATAACAGTCATAAACTTTGCATCAATGTAAAATACCTGCCAAAATAACAAGGTCTGCCGAACACCAATTCTTAAATTGACCCAAATACTGATAATAAACAGTAACTGAGAATAGGAACAACAACAGGTTCACATATTATTGCAATTTGATAATAGCAACCAGATCATAGAAAAATCATTATAAATCGCAATGCATAAAGACGAACGAATAGAGTAATGTCCCCTCTTCAAATCGTGTAAACACAAAATAGACAGGAACTGCCCATTGATACAAAATCGATGCAAGGGTCAAATGGCAATTGGAATATGCGATTGGTAGACCCGCAATTTATTATTATGAGGAGTAATGTTGGCACATACAGAATACTCTGGCTGCCAAGGTGCCCGTGCAGTGTCGTAGTTATTCGGTTGCTCAACCCAAGCTTAAGACTTGATCTCTGCGAAGAGTGAATGGAATGGACTCGACTTGTGTTACTCGATGCGCCCATGAAGCTCCTTTAGTTGAACGCAATGATTCGTGAGCCTTCAAGCGGAGACGTGAGTGTTGCGGGAGATGACAGTCATAATATGCGCACTCCAAGACAAACTATTTGCTTCAAGAGATTGACGGAAGGTTTCATAGATGCTTCATGCCAATGATGTCGCCTTGTCTGATGGTTAGCGGTTGTCGCTAATGCTAGTGCGGCGGTGTGAAGGCACGAGAGCGATGGTATGATGATCGCATATCTCTGGAACGACGTCCAAAGCCGCCAAGCTATGCCTAGACGCTGATTGGCGCCCTTGTGACCACAGCCTTGTAGTGGCATCCCCTTAACCTGTGGTTGCTTGTCTCTGTATGTGTGTAGGATGAATGAGTGGAGTTCGCTACCTCAAACCAGTCGCTCCAGATCTGCAAACAAATTGACTGTGACTATCGAATGATGGTGGAGGGAATGCTAAACACGAATTCCCCAGGTTGAGAGCTACGCACCAAACTCGGGAGCCAACGCTAGGTGACTACGTCCCTGCGATACTTGGCCAAACCGATATATCCAAATTCGTGATGTCTAATGTGAAGAGCAAATCCTCCATAAATACTAATCGAAACGCCAGCTTGGAGAGAGTCGGCCATAAAAACAAAATAATTCAATTTTCATTCTAGCGCCTTCTCAATAAATCGGCCAAAGGTTTTAATTAAATTTAAATGTTATTTTATAATAATTTAAATTTATTATTTATTATTATTTATTTAATATTATTTCAAATTCAAGTTGGTGTTTAGAAACACCGCTATGAGTTTCCCTCCAAAATAGCTCAGATTATTTTGGGGACATTACAATCAAATACACCCTATGGGTCATGTATCTTGCCCCCAATTTGCACTCATTGCAACAGTGTCAAATCAATTATATTGAGGTATTAAGACAGCTAGTTGCTCTCAACTCAATGATAATATTTGGAGTTGAACCAAAAATTTGGGTTTAGCTATCATTCTTTTCAGTTGTGCTTTTATTTATTCAAACCTCTAGGGAATACCCTCCTAAGTCTAAGCTAAGCTCAAAGTGTAGGAGAGAAAACCCACTCTCGTAGAGTTGACCTTTAACCCTCCATGTTCTATGGATGAATAGGTTTCACCTTCATGATGACAACCCTGGCCTTGAAAGTGAGATCCTGTTCTACGAAGTGGAGCAGCAGTTTTGGGACCCAACAAAGAGAAAGATGGTTAGAAAATGTCAGCCTGTGTTGCGGCAAATGTTGTGGATGAAGATTCTTTCAATAGGTTCCCTCCACCTTAGACAACTCATGCACAAGCGGCATTTCTCTAGGCAGGATGAATCCTTTGTGTCCTCGGTTTTGTAGGTCTAGTTGGTTATGTGTGACAATGAAGTCTGTTCTGAAAGATGGCTGATGAATGTGAATGGACTGATCTGTTTGGGAAAATCTCTAAGCTTTTTCTTGTTTTTCTTTTCACATGTTAAGATTGTTAGAATACAAGGGTTACCTTTTTGTCTACTGTCATGTTGGACAGCTTCATTTTTTAAGCAAGACATTCAAGGAAGAGGTCTTTATGTAATAATTTCTTATAAAATTCAAAATTGTATATCTTTCTGAATATGAGTACAATAGTTGACAAGTTCTTTAGCCCATAATTCCAGTTCAAGTTTGGCATGGCTGGCTTGTATTTTTTTCATTTTCAAGGCATTTTCTGCCTTCTCTTTATGGGTGGGACAATCCAGGATAACACAGTTTACCTATCAAAAAAACAATGTTCCAAAGACAAGTTGCAATCACCAAAGGCTACATAGGTAAAAACAGTCAATTACACATGAATCTCAACAGACAGGAAATCTAAAAAGGACATTGAGAGCTCAGAATTAAACTTCCTTTTTGCAAGAACTGCTAGAAGCTGGAGGATGTATAATGTAGCTTGACCTAATGATCTAAATATATTTAAGGCAACCCCAAGTTTTAGGTGAGAGTGATAACATGTAACTTGGCATCGCATAAATAGATAACATATGGTTTACTATGCATACAACTTGAATAAGCTTGATGGTGAAGGCACGCATGCTCCCTAGAGGAAGTCACATGTTCAAATCTAGAGGACCATAGGGTCATACCCTATGTTGTCCATTCTGCCACTTGTGCTTTGCTTGCTTTATGGAATCTTCCATCTATAAATTGCATTATTATTGAATCCTTATCTAATAGATATGCATATCTAATGTGCAAGTCTATACAATGAGAGGTTCAGCTCTCGATGTGATCATCTTAGATTCATTTGTTGTAGCATGTAATCCTAAGAGTTATTTGAATATTTGGATACCCTATTGGTATCCACCTCATTTCATGTCCCATTGTGTCTATGTTAATTATCAAGTGTTTTTCATTTTCTAATAGTGCACTTAATTTCTACACTAGAAAATTTGGAAATCTTTGGTACGCTGAAGCAATCTGCACATATTGTTTCCTAAGATCAATTGAATTTTCTACATGGTAGCTATAAATTCTACACAATCTATTGTAGTTGTGTCCTTTTGTTATTTTGTGTGCTCTGAATACTTTTCCTGTATCCAAGATTATGCAAATGCAAATAATGGTATACCCATACACAGCCCAAAATTGTGATTTCATTTATGCCAATGCAATAAGTTATTATTTCAAAGATAAGGCTGGTAAGATACACATAAATCTTAATAGATATAAGAACTGATTAGACTTTAGAAAGCTCAAAATAAACTCCTCATGAGTTGCAGAAGGCTACTACATGTTCAAAATGACTTGACATATTTGGAGAGTAGGGAATTTGGAAATCTTTGATCAACTGTGAATCAATCTGCACATTATTTCTTATGTACGTAACATTTTCTACATTGTATTTCCAAGATTTACAGAATCTGTCATAGTTGTATCCTCCTATTATTTTGTGTGCTTCCCAAGTTACCAGGAAAAGGATACGCAAACACAGATTTTCCAGAAATCTTGGAAATGGAACCGCATGGAAACATCCATACAAATCTTATAGAAAGTAAAAATCAAAATACACACACACACACCCAAAAATACATAACTTTCAATGTTAGTGCATAAAATGACTCAAAAACCCTAGAAAATCCCAGTTACTGACCCAGAAATGCCAGGGTGTATCCAGAAACATCATAGAAATCACCTTACCAGTATCAATAAATTTCCACATCCACAGAATTTCCAGCCATTTCTGAAATGCTTCTGGGAAATTACCATTTGTGTTTTCAATGCAGCAAAACAATGAAACGAGAAGCCCCTGTGACAAAGGTACTATGCTTACTTTTCCTATGTGCAAGTTAACATTTAGGTAAAAATGTTCTAGTGCAAGACCCATATGATTTACGTACACTTACAGCAAGCCACCTATGAGTCCACCGCATTGTCCTAAGACAAATAGCAAAAATATGAATTTATTAACATTGAAAAGCAAAGAGACTAATATAACATGGAAATCACATGATTGGGAAGTTATTTCTAAGACTGGCAATTAATATATGATATGCCTGTATTTGGACAGACCACAATAGGACAGCACAAGCTTAAGATGTCTATTGAACAGGTGTTAAGACAGTACCTATAGATTGCAATGTTGCCAGTTCAGGTTCAGATACATGGATTTGGCAAAAAATATAAAATAAAATGGGGTTGGGTTCTTTTTGGGTTCTTCAGTACAAAAAAATATAAAATTCATAAATGTGTACATATTTGCAGCAAAAATGCAGGAATTAAGAATACCACATAGCATCTATAATAGGCAAGCCACAAAACCACCATCAAAATTAAAAAATCTACTTCAATGTCAATTAGTCAAACTTGAATGCCATGATAAATATTCATCGTTCAGTATTAAAATAATGTCAACAAGCAGCATCACATGGCATAGCAAGAAGTTAGAATGAATGGTTTTTGTATTTTTATTTCACAACGAGATAAAATGAGTTTGCTTTTAGACTTTGTCTTTCAAATGCTTTACAAGTCACTTTTAAGGTTAGGGATCCTGTTTGAGTCAAAGTCAAAGCCCAAAAAACAGTATATAAAAACTCGCCACTTTGCCACAGATTCATCAAATTTCACACCAGTTCACCTAAATTTGTCCCAGGTTTACCTAGATTTGTCTGCAATGAATCAGCAGGTGGAAATCAATCCCTGGATGGATCCCTAGACAAATCATTTCGGAACCCGTACCCAATTCAAATCATACCCAAACCCAGGGCTTCAAGGGCTGAATCAGCAACACTGGTAGATTGACTTACCAACAGGAATTCAACCCTATAAATGAAACGTGTCAGGAAGATATGAGCCAATAATTGTTTAGAGAAATGAAGAAGTACTGAATGATACAAAAGAGTGGATTTTTCCACATTCTGTGCCCATTTTGAAACAAGAATTGTACCCTATTAAAAACCAAAAGAAAATCAAAGTGGCATTACAAACATTGCATTGCTAAATGATATTTGCTTTCTTTGAAAACATTACATCTTTGTCTGTGAGTTACATCAAATGTATGTGAATTTCTTACTTTTTATGTAGTCGTTTGCACTTTGCACTCTTCAGGTAGATTCAATCTTATGTTAGAAAGGAGATTTGCATCACAACAGAATACTAACAGCAAATAAGTAAAAGTCAAGTTGACTTAATCCACAAAATGCAAGGCTAAATGAACTATAAATGCCACAAAGTAGTGGACATTTCCCAAATGTTCTCCAGGCAGCTTGATGTGGAAATTACATTCTATTACAATGTCAACAATTTGATACATGATTGTTGTTGAGACACTAGAAAACTTATTTCAGGACCTTCATATGGTCATGAAACATATGGTCATTTCTCAACATAAAGGAATTATGGAGCTAACCAGTGATTATACTATGCCCCTCTTGGAAAACAATAGGCTGGTAAGCACAGTCAGAAATGCAGAGATCATAAAAGGATTCAAATTGGGCTGGATACTGCAGTTGGACTCATTGTTCCATCGATGGAGTTAGTTGCAGCCTCCGGAAATGGGGTATATAATTGTGCTTACAGCAGATGGCTGACTGCTCCTCCTTCCATTGGTATGGCTAGATGTGGCATTTCACACTTGCCCTAATTCTGCAAGATATGGTATGGAATGTAATCATATATGCTGTTTGTTGTTTCTATGTAAAGGAGTTCTGGAAATATGGCAACTGCTTCTCTATGTAGGAGTCTAGGATAGTCTGATAGTGCTTTCCTTATCTCATTTTCGTCCTGCCATGCACTGCATAAGGACAGTTCAAGCAGTTTCTGAGTTCTTAAGTTGTATGCAGTTTGTAGTCTCCAGGGAGGGCGGCCGTTAATAGAATCCTATTTGGTACAGGATTACAAAATTGCCATTACTAAGAGATATTTACGTTCTTTAATCATCGACCTACATTAGTAATGACCATAATTTATAAACATAAAAAGTTAAAACCATACAAATTTCATCAATTTTTAGTAGTTGTCTTCTCTCTTATCGTGGATTCATTTTTATACTAGTAAGGAAATTTAGGTCACTGTATAAGACCATATCCTTCAGTGTAAGACATATTGTGCAACATATCAATGCAGTTACTAGAGGAAGTCTCTACTTATTTCATATGAAAAATCTATTATCAGACACATTTAAAATATCACGATTCATGCATAAGGGCCTTTATCAAATTGTAATTTAAGGCCCTAGGTCTTAGACCTCAGTTCATGTTAGTACTGTGCTACCCATAGTTGGAAGACTCTGCTGGACTCGCCGTGGACTCGGCGGACTCGGTAGTCTGCAAGCTGGCTGAGTCGACTCAACGCGGACTCACTAATCAAGTCTCTAGCTTGGACTCCTAAGTCCTAGGCTTGGACTCCTGAGTCCTATGCCTGGAGACTCTTGCCGCAACTGGAGGCTGCTTTCTCAGCTTTAAAACATGATTTTTTTCTTTTTTTTTGCCAAGTCCTAGCCGAGTTTTTTGCCAAGTCCGTGCCAAGTCCCAAGTCCGAGTCCTATTTTGGGCTGCCAAGTCCACGCCGAGTCCAAGTTTTCAAACTTTGGTGCTACCAATTCCTCTCCTTATTTTATTCATTCCCAAGAATCAGCTCATGCAAAACCTTATTAATGACATCAACCAGTATGATCACACCTAATCCCAGTGACCCATTTAATCCCTCCTTATTATGAGATTTTCTCAGTTCATGAGGGAAGCGATCCTCATAATCCTTGTTCAAGCAAAACTTTCACATGGTGTGCACTTCTTGTAAAGCAGTTTTATTTCCTTTCCAGGAATTTTCAACCCATTGAGTGGTTTCAAGGTTTATTTATTTTTTGGTAAGACTTATACTTTATTGGTTGTCTTTTGATTGATCACCCTTGCAACCTCTGTACTTCCATGAATACAGAGAATATGCCTGCAACTAGTGTCTCGATCAACATTCAAATCAATCTCAATTTTCAGTAAATCTAATTAAACTTTTGTAGATTTCACTATTTAGTTGATCTGTGACAACAGCCACCCACTCCTCACAAACCTTGTTCAAGCATGGTTTTCTTAAAGCATCCACTTCTTACAAAACACTTTTACCTCCTCTCCACGGATTTTTCAACACACCAAGTAGTTCCTTTAGTCTATTTACTTGTTAGTATCACTTATACTTTATCGTTTGTCTTTTAATTCACTAGCCTTGCAATCCCTGCTGTGCTATGCATTGAGGCTATGCCTGCAACTATGTTTCTCAAATAAATGTACAATTTTGGTAAATCTAACAAAATTGTTACTAGATTTCATTGTACTTAATGATCTTCTAGAATGAACCTTTCTTCCACTTTAAAAATCTGCCAGTTTCAAATACTGAATTATATGCATGTGGTATGTTTTTTTAATCTCCTTGATTGGATAATACAAACAATGATATGCTAACCCTAATACAGCATGGCATAACAACTTGTTACTTCTAAATTTAAAGAAAGAATACACAGTACCCACATATCAGTAGAACCTTGCTTTAATTCATATAGTTTATCCAATTAATCTTTTCATTGGTTTTATTTGCTTTGCACAAGGAAACTGTGGAGGGAAGTATAAGGCATACCTACACCACAGGCTTCTTCAAAGTCATCAACTTTCAAGCTTTCAGGACCAATATTTGATAGATAAGGTAAAGCTTTATCCAACTGGTTTGTATTCTTGATCTGCAATAAATATATATCATATTTTAACAAAAATATAAACTGGTTCTAGCACATTTTTCCATCCACCTATGGGCAATGACTGTACCTATTGACAATACATATTTTGTCAAAAGTTCCATGCAATATCAACTCAACAAGATAGCATGTGTGTATCTAAGTACCTTAGAAGAGACAATGTACTGACTGAGAAAGGGTCGATGTTTAAGGGCATTTGCTGGATATTTTGTTGCTACCTGTTCCAACATTAAATCTCAGTACTTAACAAAAACTAAATCATGGTGAAAAACTGCAACACTTTGATGTTATTTTCTGCAAAAATTGAATGATGTAACGGACCATGTAGAGAAGATTTCCAACCAACTTGTCACACCCATCTTCTACACCTGCCTGCACATATCACAAATTTCAAAGCATGAATCATCATCATTGTTTTCTTAACGTGCAATGTAAACCACAAATACTCAAGTGTAGAAAATAAGTAACAAGAACTAAATTGGTGTTAAAAGCTTAGAAATAATGGAACGATTATCTAACACCCAATTTATCTGTAGCATTCAAAAAGATCCATCAAGCCATAAGGTTTCACGGTTTACATGTTTGGTCCATCTTATTTAGAATTCTACCGAATCAACAATTTAATGCTGAAGGTATAAGACCACCTGTGGTATAAAAATATAAATTAGAAAAGTAAAAAGATAAAATAAAACTGATAGTTACATGCTGGCTGAGCTTTTGATTATTTATTAAGAAGAAATCAATTTTATTCCATAAATATATCTAATGCTCATTACTCTTATTGTAAATTTTGAATAGTTGAATCTTTGACTGTAACAAATTTTCAAAGAATTAACTATCACATTCTCCATGACCATGTCAAAACAAGGCAAATGGTCCAAGTGGTTTTTCTGGCTTGGTAAACCTTGGATGATATTGTTAGCTACCTTTTATATTGTGTGTGATGAGCTTGAATCACATTATTAAGATTCGTCGTCCTTGGTCATGCTTGAATGTACCAGTAATCATTACACCATGACCTTACCACAAGTCCAATGGAGTTAAGGGCCCTTACCCTGGGTCACACTATTACAAGTACTACACATGACCCCTTGGACATGGCCGGAGAATTAATAACTAGAATATAACAATTGTTAAGTGTTGTCATTCAAACTTGGTAGAAATATAATCTGTCTGCAAATTGTGTGTGGCAGGTCTATCTTAGTATTGTGTCCCCAATGCTGATAACCTAAATTGACACAATGTCACACTGTCTGGCAAATTAAAAGAATACTTTACAACTTTTGAACAGATAGACATACAAAGATTCTTCAGGCAGGCCAAACTCTAAGCAAGGCCAGCTTTGAAGGTGCCTGTCAAGAATCTCAAAGAGATGATCTACTGCAGTTGGGAAATCTTCTGTTCTTGAGAATGAATTTGAGATAGTTTGGGCTACCATTTATGTTCAGGACTGATTTGACAATCATTGAGTGTCACAAGTCAGTCTAAGACTTCAATTAAGATAGGTAACCAGAAATAAATGAAAGCAATATACACTCATATACCATAAATATTACATCAAAACTCATGTTAAGGACTACATTTTTACTGTCCCATCACACAAAAATGATAACACCATTGCATTGACCCCAAAAATTGCTAAGATTCATCCACTGATTCTGCTACCTACCTCCTCATAACAGTTTTTATGATTGATAAAAACTAAGTTTATGGAAAAAAATAATTAAGCCTACGAATTTGTCTCCAAGTGCGCAAATATGAAGAATTGGAATACAAATAACTAAGTAAAATAAATATCAAATATATATATATAAGTAAGTGCAATTTAAAATAGGACAGTAGATATTATCAATTATAATAATAAAAATATTCACAAGAAACCAATAATATCTGAATGTGACAATGCTTTAGTTTAATAAATAAATAATAATCCTAAAACATCGATTCCCAATTATTATAATTAATAATTATTTAAAATATATTAACAATCAATGAACAGGCAGATTATTAAAGAGAACAAAAGCCAAAATAGAAAAAAGCAGTGATCGAGTAGAATTCATTATTTAAATGTGGCAATTACCTTGACCCCAGCAAAAGGCATCAATTGGTTTTGGGAGGAGCAAGAAAACTCTTTAATATGCAGCGATCTTATTAAAGGCGGCAAATAAATAAATGATAAGTCTTAAAAAAGCAGCGATTACTAACTAAAGGTTGCAATTAGAGATTGTAAAGATTAATACTAGTGAAAGGGTGTGACCCTTTCACATTGGAGGGATATATATGGCAAGGCCAATCAGGTGTAGAAAAAAGGCACGTAGGAAAGAGGAACAGAATATTACAATCAGCAAACCAATAAAAACCAGCCTGCAGTAATTATCTAAGATCATGATGGAAGTAAAGGAAAGGAAACAAGACAAAGAAAATAAATAAAATCAAGAACAAACAAGCAGATCGTGGGGAAAGAGGAGTAGAGTATGATAATCAGCAAGACAATAAACTCGGTCTGAATAATCATCGATGAAGGAAAGTGACCATAGGGGTCTTAGCAAAGAAGCATAAGGAATTGACTAAGGGACTAGGGAAAGCAAAATAAAGGTCTAACCTGTATAAGACTAAAACAATTCAAGGTATCCTCTAGGGCCCATTGCTTGGAAAATTGATAATTTAGAATAGATTTGGTATAACTCCTATTAGGGAGATTACAGTCTAAGACTTCAATTAAGATAGGTAACCAGAAATAAATGAAAACAATATACACTCGTATGCCATAAATATTACACCAAACCTCATGTTAAGGACTACATTTTTACTGTCCCATCACACAAAAATGATAACACCATTGCGTTGACCCTAAAAATTGCTAAGATTAATCCACTGATTCTGCTACCTACCTCCTCATAACAGTTTTTAACTTTTTATGATTGATAAAAAACTAAGTTTATGGTAAAAAATAATTAAGCCTACGAATTTGTCTCCAAGTGTGCAAAGCAAACCTAACATAATCCAGAAACGGACCTGCCATTTTGTATTCTTTCATATAGATTAAAGTTTAAACTAAAGGTCTACAAACGCTGTCAAATATGTCATCAGCTAGTTCAAAATAGAAATAAAGAATATTTCTTATATTACATTTAATTTTCATGTGTATAAATGCAATTACACTTTAGGAATTGACAGATTGATGGAAACCCTGAGTCACAAAGGGGCTAGTAGCTCAAGTGATAAAGCACCCCAACACAACAAGCATAGGCATGCTAAGATCTTAGGTTTGGATCCTAGCTGATCCATAGAATTCAACTTGGATAAATATGGTGAAATGTATCCTTAAATTTTTTAATCTTAATAATCTGTATATGTGAGTATCCGTCAATGGGATAACCGTGTAATGTCACAAATTGAGTCCTTTTTAACCCATCTTCGGAGAAGGGGACAACCGATAAATACTGAATGAAAGCTTCGGGGTAGTTAAAACCCGGAATCCTTTTTAATTTTTAAAGAAGCAGAAATCACCCTGTAACTGAAGCTATTCAATCTTGCTTTCTCAGTAATTTAACCTATCTAAGTTATAACTCAGTTATGGATAACACAATTAAGATGTACAAACCTCACGAATGACGCCCGTTAAATTGGAAGTGACTTTTGAATTAACGACTGCATTTTGGGCAGTACGCTCATCCAGGCCAATCTTGAGAAACAGTTCCAAAGCTTCCCCTCCATTGTCATCTTTGTTCACCATTTTACTGCGCAAAAGAACAGAAACGAAATACTGTAACGACTACAAGAACAACAACCTTTACAAAACCTCTTAAATAACTATTTTTTTTAAACTTCCATGTACTATCACTTTTTTACTGTGAAAAGATAACGTAAATACTTAGTATCAATTACAATCTATGAAGAAAATATCCATGCCAGTCACTCACATACTCGATTTCAAGTACGCAAAAAAACAAGCCAAACGCAAAAAATAGTAGCAAGTACATTAAGAATGTAAGTTCAAACAAAAATATCCTTGACAGCCTCTTGAGGAATATACATACTGTCTATATTGTACAATGAAATCAAAAACCCTAGTTCCGATTCGAGGGTTTTTGAAAGTTCTACAGAGCATGAACAGGAAACGTCCGAGTCAGCTGATGAGAGAAAATTTGTACCAGATGTTATTATGGCCGTAAAATCCGCACTTTATCTTGAAATGAAGTGGTTTTGTAGTCTCCGGGATTCGACCCTCCGTAATACAAACCTAAACAGCAACGAAGCGTAAGATTTGCTCGATCTTAACGAGTCTTGGTTTTTTAATTTAAATTGTGTTCCAAAATATTGACAGGAATTTTCTTTTCTTCCTATTTGTTTTTGTTCTTTACTTGCGCTTTACTTCAACATGAAAGTCAATAGTCAACGGCAATATTCTACAATTTGATGTTTAGAATAGTCATATTTTGTGAAGGTAAACGATCTTCATATTTTATTTGTTTTTTATTTTTAATATTTGCCTTGATCAAAGGGTTATAGTTCAATTGGTTGAACACAATTGTTGAGAATGACATTATGTTCCTTATTACACCATCCACTAGGGTTCAAACCCCCAAAAGTATGACATACAAGAGATGAGGTTGAGATCATATTGTTGGCAACTTTAATAGAATGAATACTCCTCGATCCTTATTTCTTAGTTGAAAATGTATCATTATAGACTCGTACTCCTATATGAAGTAGCAAAATGATCCTATGGATTATATAAAATCCTCTATTTAAAAAAATGTCTAAGAGTTTAAATGTGGAATATATAGTTAAGTGTGTTTGAGTTGTAGTAATATAGCAATGGGTGATTTTACAAAAATGGAGTGTTTTATTAGTATCTATCATAGCAAATACCATGGTGTTTGATATGCATTTTTTCAATTAGTTTGTCAAGTATGAATCAATTGTTTGTGTGAATTATTTTATCAATATAGTTTCCAATCTTCAAAAAACATATGATTTGTTGTTTGATTCACTTTCTTATTACAACCTTCAATTGTATGCATGCACAAATTTATTGGAATTTTGACTTTCAATATTGTACTCATTTCATATTAGCTATTATGAACAAAGTTTGAATGAGTATTGTAATAAAAAAAGCAATCATAAGATTTAAGTTCCTATCATTCATAATTACTAAACTTCGTCATTCATTACAATACATGGACAACTCAAATCGTGCTAGATGGTTGAATGAAGAAATAAAATAAAATAAAAAGTAAAGAAGTCCCTAAATATGGAGAAAATTTCAAAAAAAAAGGATAATGATTGAGAGTATATTGTCAAAAAACTTTAGCAACATTTATAGAAAAAGATAGAACAAACCTTAATCCAATTAGAATGGATGTGTTGCAACAACCTAGAAGAACATATACCCATAAAAAAAGGGAAAGAATATTTGAGTTGTACATATTCAACAAGGTCAACCCATACCTTGAGGCCTGTTGGAACCTATAAATTTAATGAATTTATAGTGCTTTGTGTTATCCCCTAATGATTCTCATCAATTATAACCGATCTAAGAAATCTCAATGGTGTATCATGTTCAAGTCCCTATGATAGTTGCATTTCCCCCTTATCAAGGTATAGTCAAAGGCACATTTACAAAAAATTCAAAATTGGCTAAGTATTGAACTTTCCAGTATTTTGAGCTTTCAGTTATCTTCTTGCTTACATACCATTTCTATCAGTCCCAATATCCTACCCCTTTTTCCCCTTCTAATCCATCACTTGCCTAAATGTTTTGGGTTTTGGTCATCGGCCTTAACTCTTAACCCTTATCGCTTTCCTTTCGTAAGCCATAAGTCCACCCCCCAATCACCAAAGTTTTAATAAATTATTTGAAAAATGACTAAGTTTTGATGTTTTAGACTTCAGGGATCAACCTTCCTCCTTACCTTTTACCATCATTTCATTATAACGTGTAAGCCTTTGGCCTGATCACTGGTCCTTTATATCTTACTTTTGGTTTTCAAAGATTGGATCCTTCCTCTAACTTTTCACTTATCTTTGTGATAAGACGAGCTTTCCTCGCAACTCTTGATTCCTAATGACGTAACTTTTTGGTCTTTCCTCTTATCCTTTATCACAATTTCGTAAAAAGGATAAAGCCTAATTCCTAAATCCCGACATTTTCTTTCCCTTTGCATTCTTTCTAATCTTTCTATTTTTCCTTTCATCTTTATTAGTTTGGTAAAAATAGATAATTGTATTAACATCAGAGAATGACTAAATAGATTACAATGTAAGAGTAGCAATAATCACGGATACGTGATTATAGAGTAACTAAAAGAAATGAAAGCATTGAAAAGGGAACTACTAAAGTAATAGAATGTTACACTAAGTTGAGCATTAATTAAATAGTAAATATAATTCTAATACCCTCCCTTAATGCTTAATCTATCAACTACACCAAGATGCCCCCTAAATCTAAGAAACTTATCTAGGCTCAAAGACTTGGTGAGAATATCAGTAGTTTGATCCTCTGTCAGAACATACTACAATGTTATGGATCTATCTTCGACAAGTTGGCGAATGAAGTGACAATGAAAATCAACATGCTTTGTCTATCCATGGAAGACTAGATTCTTGGCAAGTTTGAACACCCCTTGATTGTCGCAATATAAGGGGGAAGGTCTTGCTTGAGACATTTGCATGTTAGAGAGCATCCTTCAAAGCCAAATTTCCTCACAAGCTGCTTTAACAACTCCTCGATATTCTGCTTTGATCAAGGAGAGAGCCATTGCCTGCTACTTCTTGTTGGTCCATGTAACTGCACCTGTACCCAAACTAAATAATACCTTGAAGTAGACTTTATGTCATCAACAGAACCTGCCCAATATGAGTTTATATAACCAATCAGCTTTGGATCTTTACACCTCCCATATAAAATGCCAAGGTCATAAGTCCCTTTCACATATCTCAGCACATGCTTCACTTCAACCCAATGTTCAACTTTAGGGGCTGACATGAAGTGAGAGATGTAGCTCACTGCAAAGCTAAGGTTAGGTCTAGTGGCAGCAAGATAAATGAGGTTGCCCACAAGTTGCCTCAAATTTTGATTCGTTCTCCACAGGTGAATCCAACTAAGTTGATAACTTTAGCCCTTTCTCCATAGGTGTAGATGTTGGTTTGAAATTTGTCATCTGGAACTTGTCCAACAAGCCCTTGGAATACTTTGATTGTGAAATGAAGGTACTTCCAATAGATTGCCAAACCTCTATACCGAGACAATAATGGAGGAGTCCCAAATCTGTCATGTCAAATGATTGACTTAGATTATGTTTAATCTCTTCAATCAAATGATCTAAACTACCAGTAATGATTAAGTCATCAACATAGACAACTAGGAACAAGATATCATTACCAATCTGATTGACATACAGATTAGAGTCAGAAGGACTTCACTGAAGGCCGTGATCAACAAGGTACTGATCAATCTTCATGTACCAAGCTCATGGTGCCTGCTTAAGGCCATAGAGTGCTTTCACCAATTTGCATACCTGGTGTTCTTTACCAACAACCTTGAAACCAAGAGGTTGCATCATGTAAACTTCTTCCTACAAATTACCATTGAGGAAGGCATTCTTTATGTCCATTTGATGGACTTTCCATCCAAACTGAGCTATTATTGAGAGGACAAGCCGGATGGTACTCATCTTGGTTGTAGGAGCAAAAGTCTCCTCATAGTCAATGCCCTCTTGTTGTGAAAACTCTGGATACCAACCTAGCCTTGTATTTATCAAGGGTTCCATCAACTTTATACTTAACCTTATAAACCCATTTGTAGCCTATGGGTTTCTTCCCATGTGGAAGATCTGAAAGCTCCCAAGTGTGATTCTGCATGAGACTATGATGTTCAGCTGTCATAGCCTGTTCCCACTCAGGTGTGCCTTTAGCCTCTATATATGTTTGAGGCTCTGAAATGCTATGAAGGTTGGCCATAAGAGCAAAATTAATTGTATTTTTCCATTTTCTCTTATTCTGAGTAGATCTACCCTCTAGTAACTCATCATCATGAAGAGCACCAATCGTCAAAGCCCACCATTTAGGTCGTAAAATAGATGAACCAATATTGGAATTAGGAGGAACAACCTCTACTGGATCAGCTGGAACTAAAATATATGGAAGAACATCCAAATCATGTTAAATATGGGTCGGTGGTGGAAGCGGCTGCAGAGGTGTTTGCATCTATGTGGAATCCCTCCCATAAAGTGGACCAACTGGAAGATAAACACCCAAATCAGAATCTTTATGAGGTTGATCCTTAAAACAAATAGGAGAAGACTAATAGAAGAGCCCACCATTCTCATCGACCACGACATCACGATTGAATAATAGATGATCAATGTTTGCATCTATCGGTTTGTATGCCTTATGGTTCTCACTATAACCTATAAACATGAGTTTTTGGCTCTTGGAATCCAACTTAGTGCACTGAGCATTAGGAATCCAAACACGAGCGGTGGAGCCAAAAACTTTCAGGTGACTAATGTTCGGCTTATGTCCAAACCAGGCTTCTTTAGGAGTCATCTTCACAGCATGAGTAGGATATCTGTTCAAAAGATATACAACAGTATAGACTGCTTCAATCTAGAACTTCTTAGGAACATGTCTATGTTCCAACATAGAACGCGTCATTTATGTAATGGTGCAATTGCAACGCTCAACTACACCATTTTGCTGAGGGGTGTAAGGTGTGGTGAATTGGCACTTTATGCCATGTGCAACACATAATGTGGAGAAATATTTGGAACAAATTCCCCCTCCATTGTCAGACCTAAGAGTAATAATAGAAGAACCAAACTCTTTTTCCACCAAGGCCTTAAACTACTAAAATATGCTAAACACCTCTTATTTAAGCTTCAAAAAATACACCCACATCTTTCTACTGAAATCATCAACAAAAAACAAAAAATACCCAGATCCAATGATGGAGGGCATGTGCATTGGACCACATACATCAACGTGGACCAATTGTAAAACCCTTGAAGCCCATCATGAGTCACCATCAGAGAAAGGAGTTTGATGTTGCTTTCAAGCCTAACAAGCCTCACAAACTCCATGAGTTTGAGTTTGAGTTTGAATCGTAGGTAAACCACCAACGAGATCATTTTGTGATAACTAAGAGAGATAGTTCATGTTTAGGTGCTCATAACATTGATGCCAGAGACTGCTAATAGAAGTGCTCTTGGTTGCCATAACGTGTTCTTGAGAATCACCAGAATCAACAAGTCTATAGAGACCATGAACCTCAAATCCCTAAATGACTATAGTATGTGTCTCTCTATTAGTAATACTTCATGTATGCATACTAAAGACGATGTCCAACTGAGAAGAGTGAGTCATAATTTGACTTACAGAAAGTAAGTTCATCTCCATGCCAGGTACAAAGTATACATCGAGAAATATCAAATTTCTCCCACCAAACTGAATTTGAACATTTCCCTTGCCAACAACAGTATACTTTATGCCTCCTCCAAAGATAACTGAATCTTTGAAAGGCGTGCATTAAATGAACTAATCCCCACAATGCGTGAAATGGCATGAAGCACTAGAGTCAATGTACTAAGTAGAAGTGTTTACAAGATCTGTAGGACTCTTTTCCATGAGTGCAAAGAAGGCAGACTCATTCTGCTCAATGTGCTTTGCCACATGTGCTTTCGGTCCAGAGTCTCTTTGCTTGTCTTGTTCAGAGGCCAAACATTTCTAGCAATTCTTCTTCATGTGGCCAAACTTGTGACAATAATTGCATTGAATATTCTTTGACTTCAAAGAATCTAAAGATTTCCCCTGATTATGTTGTTGAAAGGATGAAGGTTTTCCCTTATTCTTTTGAAATGTCTTTGTAGGGAATGCCTACACTGAAGAGGATGAAGTGGCACTAGTTACAAACTATTGTTTCCAATAATCTTGTTGTAGAATTTTATTACAGATATCTGGAAACGTCAAGTCAACATTAGTCGTTGTAATGTTGAGTGTCTTAATAAAGTGCTCATACGGATGTGGTAGACTCTTCAGAGTGATCACCACCATATCTTCTTCCTCCATTTTCTGACCAATAGCCTTGAGTTGATCTTGAATGTCCTTGATCCTAGTCAAGTGTGTTTGCAAAGGTGTATTCTCATCCATGATGATGGAAAACAACATGTTTTTCAGAAAGAACGCACAACTCTTGTCGGAAGTCTCATGAAGAGCTTTCAGAAGATCCCAAATCTCCTTCACTGATTTACCTGAAGGAACCTGAGGTAACTGGTCATCGGTGACTGATAACTTTATGAGCATAATGGCTTCCCAATTATGCTCATCAAACTTCACCTGATCCTTATCAACTGTGAGAGGTCGTATCATGGTGCCCAAAATAATTTGGTCAAAACATTGATACTCAAATATCATCATCATATGTTGCTTCCATGTGTTGTAATTCTGACCATTGAAATTTTGATTGTTGTCCGACATGATGTTGGTCAAAGAGGCCATGCTTCATGCTTTTCAAGGCATGAAAAATGAAGATGACATAAGGACATAGACAACACAAAAATTGAGACAACACACCCTATACTGAAGAAGAAATCCGAACACAGATTTTGAGGCACAAAAAAGAATTTTGGCAAATTGAAAAACACGAAACCTTAGGTACAAAAAAAACCTAAAATACTGATGACATGAATTCCAAGGTAGAAATAAGGATAGAAAACACGTTCAAATCTTGAGGCAAAAATAGGTACAACTAGCATGAATCCCAATGTACGAATTTTTGACAGACCCAAAAAAAAACTAACGAAGACCCATAAATCTTCATGAGAAACCCAGAAGGAATCTCCTTTCAGAAAATATTTTCTGTTAAAAACTAAGGTTTTTATTTCAAACCGTAGTCAACCTATGCAGACTTGTAGGTGTTGAAGAGTGTGCCAAAAAAAAAAATCCTTTGCAAGCCCTAGACGCAGCAAAACAAAACACCAGGTCACAAGTTGAAGGTGCCCAGAAACAAGATATTCGCACGCCAAAAAATTGTGAAGAAATTCAACACAAAAAAAATCTCGTGAAGAAATTTGTGCCCAACAAAGTCGCGGGTTGAGAAGAGGAAACGTGTGCAAAGGAGAGAGGTCATGTCTAGAAAAATGAGCTCATAAAGAAAAAAGAACGCTTCCAGAAACCCGTCAAGGAGGTCGAATGACAGTTTAAATGCCCGTTGTAGGTGATAATATAGAGGTCACAGGAAGAGAAGAAATAGGAGCTGACATAGGAGAATAACAAAATGTGATCTGAGCAAAGACAATGCGCATGACAGAAGAAATATGAGGTCACGAGTCACAAAGATTAATGGTGAATGCCTCGACTACAAGAAAATCAACGAGATTTTCTTAGAGGAAGATACAAAAAGGAACCAAAAAAAAATGAATTACTACTTGCAAATAAGCCCACAAATTTTTGAAAAAAATGGCACCCAAAGATCCTCAGGGCTCTGATACCATATTAGTTTGGTAAAAATAGATAATCGTATTAACATCAAAGAATGACTAAATAGATTACAATGTAAGAGTGGCAATAATCATGGATATGTGATTATAGGGTAACTAAAAGAAACACAAACATTGGAAAAGGAACTACTAAAGTAACAAAATGTTACAATGAGTTGAGCATTAATTAAATATTAAACATAATTGTAATAATCTTCTCGTTCTTCTAATAAACGGTAAACCCAAAGCCCGAAGCCCAATCTTCGATAGAGGTTCTCTTTTAGGACCTGATGTTTTGGAATTCTCTATATCATTGTCTTCATCAAGAAGTATGTTATAGACCCAACACTCGATGTTCGACGAAGATGGTTTCACAAGCTTGTGAACATTTTAATGATTGAACCAAGTATTGCTTCAAGCTCAAAACTTCAACAATGTTCTCGATTGGTGTGATTTTAGTTGTTGTCATAATTAATGTTGCAACTACTTTCTCAAGTACAAAATTTGATCTTTAAGGCTACAAGGATGATGTTTAATGCATTTCTCAACAACTTCAAGTGGGATATGGCGTCGCTTATGCTTCTTTATGGTTTACAAGCCTCCTTTCTATCAAAGATCCATTCTTTTCTATGATCTATTATGGATTTGGTGGGGTTTTGTTTCTCATTTGTGTGCTCATTAATGAAAGGACATGGCTTCATAGCGTGTGGCAGCCATATGAGTGTGATACAAGCAAACATTGGGATCGGTACAATTTTTTATGATCTTGGTTCTCTTCCCAAGGTCTCTCCATGAGTTTGAAGGATATATAGTCCTAGATTGTCAAAAAGGAAGAGGAGGAGAACAAAGAAGAGAAGAGATAACATTTCTACAAAGAGAAGCACTTGCAGAGCCAGTAGAAGAAAGATATTCACAAGAAACCATAGGTTCTAATTTCCAATTATGGGTGTAGCTATTTTTGTATTGTAATGATTTGATTTTTCTCCCCAACTTGCAATAATATTTGTAAGCTTTTTGAAGATTGATTGATTAAAGGAAAAATCAACCTTAGTTGAGTGTCTCCGTGTGTATGGTATGCATTTCCATATGTATGTTGATTAGTTTTTCTACCAAAAGCTTGTAAAATCCTTACAAAGCCTTTGCATGGTATCTTTTCAATATAATAAAAGAAATGTATGGGTATGCTCAAGGATTACTAAGTAGACTCCCTTAATATTATGCAACTATCCATTGTGTTTCTAAATAAATATGTAGTTTCCATCTTGCCTATGCATTTTGAAAGGCATTGTCCTTTTTGGTCACTTGATTAAGACATCACCTTGCTTTTAGTTGTTGCTTGTTTGGTTAAACCTAAAGACTATGTTGCCCAATGGATAAAGGCACTATTTATGATTGACTTTCTCCCACATCATCCTCAACACACTCCAAATACCTTTTGAATTTTTAGTTTCTATGTGTTTTACTACCATGTTTGAATGAATACAACAATACAAGTGTGTATCATAAACTCATTCTCAAACACTTATATGGTAGATTATCTATTAATAAGGTGCTCATCCTTATCCAAACTAGCACATGGGTATTTTATGACACCAATATTTGGATACACTATGTAGTGGGTATAGTTTGTTGTAAGTTATTGTTTAGTGTTTCAACCATCAATTTGACATCTTAGAGAAAACCCACTTTGGTATTGCAAAGCCAAAAGTTAAGGTCTTACCCACCTTGACCATTAGTCCTTAGTTGTGTAGCCTAAAGATAGGTTTGTGGTGATTCTCCCAAGTTTGACACCCCTGACACTTGGAAGATTATTAGACCTTAGGGATTTGGGGCCTACATCTCTGGTCACCAACAAAATTATAAATTGGCATCATTGTTGGGGAGAAGTTTTAATATATGCATTTCATTTGGATAAGTTTAGCATCCCATCAACTTATGCTAACAAAATTGGCATTCTTGTTGGGGATATAAAAGATAAAAGAATACTTTCAAAAGCTTCAGTGATAGGCCAAGAAAGTGTTGGGTTTTGGTTTGAAATCAGAATTTTGTTAGTTTCAAGTATTTTCTCCTTCAGGTAGTGGTGACTCTATTAATGAAGATCCAAAAGTTTGTGTCGGAGGATAAAGAATAGAAAAAGATTAGCATTCAGAAGGTCAAGAAATTATTGAAGCTAGTTCTACTAGTGCAAGAAGGTGACAAGAACATTGGAAAGCTAGAAACCCAATTAAGTTATATAGTTCAAAAAATACTGGAAAGGTGAATACTTTGGGTAGAAGAAATGCTTCTAAAGATTTTGATCAATACACATCATATGATTCAACTGGTAATAGGGTTAGAACTACTAGAAGAACTTTCATACATGACTATAGTAGATAAGGAAATGAAACAGATCTCAAAGCAGAAAATATAAATGTGAGTTTTCCTAAAGTCACACCTCAAAGAAACCCTATACTTCAACCTCTAAGAAATCAAAGGGAAGGAAGACATGATACTCCTCAGTCTTTTGAGTAAGATTTTGAAACCCCTTTCTAAGATGTTGACCCAAAAATCCATTTAGAAAATGACCACTGAAAGGGAATTAGATCAACACATTGATCTTATTGATCATCAAAGAGAAAGGTAGTGTCAACTAGAGGCACAAATAGCATTACAATAGGCCCAGTTAGCTCAACAAGCCCTATTAATGGATCAACAACAAAATATTTCTCAACCTAAAAATGTGGCACCAATTGTTCCAATTCAACAAGTGCCTTTTGTTCAATAAAATCATCATAATCCCTCACAACAAAATATAATGCAAAATGTTTGGGTCAACCCTAGGCGGCAAGCTCAAATATTTGTTCTGATGAGACAACCATTGGAATTAGAAAGATATAGACAGTTGAAGTTTCGTAGTATTTATAATTATACTAATCCAATTCCAGTTGAGATTAGAGGTAAGGTACCAAAGTTCCAAGTTAGCAATGCTATCGCTGGAGAGGACCACTTCAATCATTTCATCGATGTTAATGATAAATACACGATTAAAGATGAAGATGTCATGATGAAGCTTTCCATGCAATCATTAGAGGAAAGTGCAAAAGAATGGTATAAGAGTCTTCTAGACCATAGCATAGACTTGTGGGTAAATGAGTTTATGAGGGTTTTAAAATTGTAATATGGAGAAAGAGTGGACCCAAATTTTACAATCCATGAGCTAACTACCTTCAAAAAAGGGTAAATTAACTTGTTATTGATTTCATCAATAGATTCATTATGACAATGAGAAAAGTACCTCACCAAGTAATGTCAAATGAACCTATGTGCCTTGTTCTATATTGCGGGCCTTTTGATTCAAAGTTAGGATATATTTTGAGAGATAAGAACCCTTTGAATTTAAGGGAGGAATATGCAATGGCAATCAAAATAGAGACTAACTTGAAGGCATCTAGGAAAAGCAATAAAAGAGCTAATACAAAATTCTTGAAACCAAATGCAACAAATTCCAACAAGCTTCTCATCGTTGAAGGAAAACTAGACAAATTGATGGGAGCTATGAAGGATCTTTCATATAAGGTGGCAAAGAATGAAAAAGGTATGTCCTCTAACGTTGCTCCTATACATTTTAATGAGGGTCATAGGTTACATAATAGGCCTTACAATTATGATTGGTCGAAGAGACTTGAAGGTAATGACAAACAAACATCACCAAGAAACTCCAACCAAAGATAACATGAGAGACATGCATCCCTAATCCCTTGAGGAAGGATCACATGAACCTTTAGAAAGATTTATTTTGGTGTGATATATGTTACTTGCCTCATGATCAATACAAGTGCATTATTGTAGTTGCACTTGAAGAAATAATTCCAAGAGTACAAGGGTACACCTGAGTGTTATGATGATGCCAATGTAGATCAACTAGATTCGTATGAGGGTGAGGATTTTTTTCAAAATGATTATGACAACTATCATGTTCCATTTGAGATTCCAAACAAAGATTTTAAACAACTCAAGGAACAAATGAGGCAGAGGTATAACAAAGAAAATCCCTCTAAGGAGGATATAAAAACTCTCATTGAAGTTGTCATTCAAGTGCAAAGTGATTATCAACTAAGAAATAGACAAGTAGGTGCCAAGGAAAATTTTGATGGTGACTACTCCAAATATATCATTCGTACATTTGAATAAAGGAAAGCAAAAAGAATATGATGCAAAAAGAACAACAAATAGGTCTACAGGAAAGTCTCCACCAAGAAAGAAGATGCATTTACCAAATGCACCCCTATAGAAAGTATATGTCCCAAAGATGAAAGAGGTTGATATATCAACCAACCATATGGGAAATCAATAGATTAGGGAGCAGGTGCCAAACAAAAGGTGAAAAAAGAGGTTAGAAAAGTAGTAAATACAAAGCAACTTGTTGTTAATGATTAGGTAATACCTCTCATACCTAATACTAATGTTGTGGCAATCCCCTCTTCTACACCTTTGTCTGCATACCAGTCGATTGACATGGCTCAAGCATTTAGTCAAATAAAAGTTCAAGTGCCAATCAAAGAGCTACTAAGGATCCTTGGAAACAGGGAAAGGATATTGTCATGCATCGATGCCCCTACCATGTTTAATAAGTCTAATAAAGTTATAGTTGTTCCCAAGGATATAGTAGACAAAGTCAATATACAAGAGACCCGTGAAATTAATTTGGGCATTATTTCCACAAGTAACAATCAAACCATTGATCCATTTTATACATCTCTATTAATAAATGGTTGGCTAGTTCATAACTGTATGCTCAATTCTGGAGCATCCAATAATGTGATGTCATTAGAATTTATGAATCATTTAGGACTACAAGTTTCAAAATCCTATGGTAAATGTTATGTTATGGATTCCTATGAGGTAAATGTAATTGGGATAGTAAATAATGTTCATATGCAACTTGTTTCATGCACGAGGAAATCCTTTTCAATGGATATCATCTTAGTTGATTGTCCATCTAAGTGGGGTATGTTACTATCGATGAAGCAGGCAACTTCAATGGGGTAGTCTTCAAATGGATTTATCCTATGCTACCATTTTGATGTGTGGAAAAGATGTCCAATTGCACAGGGAAAATAAAATAATGATCATTGTGTAGAATCCCAATGAACTAAAGAATGAGATTTGTTACTTTGATGTATAGCCTGATTCTTTGGTAGGCTACTCTGATGATGAATCTAATAAATAGTTTGATTCTAATTTGGTGCCCTCACATCCTCATCCAAAAAATGATGGAATTTGGAATATGCATTTTGACAATGCATGTTTAAAAGAAGGTAATGATTCAAGAATTATATTGATGTCCCCTGGGGGCAAAGATTGCAAGTTCACTTTCAGATTGAACTTTGAGTGCACCAATAATGTGGCAGAGTATGAAGCTTTGATGCTTGTTTTAATTGCTTAAAAATATGGAATCAAATACATTATAGTGCATGGTGATTCTAAAATTGTGGTGTCTCAAGTTAGAGGCATGTATGTTGCAAAAGAAAAAAGCTAAGAATGTATAGGAATGTTATTTGGGGTACTATTTAAACTTTTGATGCATTCAACATCACTTGGGTGGAAAGAGAATGCAATGTGGTTGTCGATGTGCTTGTTATCTTAGATTCAAAATTTGATGCTTTCTTCATTCCCCATCACTGCAACTATGAGGTTGAGATTCTTACCATGCCTAGTATTCCAGATAACATATACAACTGACAATTTCTTAATAATGACCAATAGATTTATGAGTTATTGAATTCCATTAATCATTTTGAAAACCAACAAATTGACTGGCAATCCATGGCAGAGAAAGATGAAGAAGGTAAAGCGACTCTTTTTTGGGAAAAAAGTCATCCAACTCAAAACCAATACCATTCCTAGAGGTCTTGTTGCTTTAGAGAGAATGCTTGACAATGTTGATTGTTATAAGACAAGAAGTAAGCCTGTCAAAGAAGAAGACATAAAAGGCATAAATTTAGGAATTGAATTAGCTCCTAAAATGGTTTATATTAATAAGAGATTAATATTGACAAATAAGTCAAAATTGATTGCATTATTAAGAAATTTAAAAAAATCTAGAAGACTTGTTCCAACATACCATTCCATTGGAGCTTGGTACAAAGCCATTTAGATAAAAACAATGTCCTATAAACCAACTCTTACCACTCAAATGTAGAAGAAATTGATGAAACTAAAAGAAGGTGATATTATTAAACCAATCAAACATTTAGAATGGGTATCTAAACTTGTTCTAGTTAGAAAAAAGAATGGGACATCAGATTGTGTGTGGAATTCAAAAATTTAAATATCAAGTCTCTCAAGGACAATTATCCATTTCCCATCTAAATCATTTGCTACAACAGGTGATAGGTTCAGAGCTAATGTCCATGATGGATGGTTTCTCAAATTACAATTAAGTCATGGTTGATGAATCTGATCACTACACCATGGGGAACTTTTGTATATGTTTGGATACCATTCAAGTTGAAGAATGCAAGGACCACATTTTAAAGGGCTATGGATGTAGCTTTTGCAAGCCTTATAAATGAGATAATGGTTGTCTATCAGGATGACCTGACTACCTACTCCAAGGATCGTAATAATCATTGCAACACATTTGGAGTTAGTCTTCCAAAAATGCTTAGAGTGTGGGATATATTTTCAAATCCCAAGAAGTGTGTCTTTGATGGGGAAGAAGGTAAACTCCTTAGGCACATTGTGTCTAAGGATTGATCCTAAATGTATCAAAGCTATTGAACTTATTCCACAACCCAAAATAGTTAAGGCAATTCAATCTTTCTTTGGTCAAATAAACTTTGTTCAAAGTTTTGTTCCCAACTTTGTTGAGAAGACAAAATCCATATCCAAGGTATTGAAGAAGGGGTAATCTTCTAGTTGGGATAAGGAGTAAAGAGATTCATTTTTAGATATAAAAGATGCACTTAAAATGGCACCTGTGTTGGTTTGTACAAATTATTCTAAACCTTTCGATAATTTTCTTTTGCACCTTTTTATACTATTGTTGTTGTTCTACTATAGAAAAATAAGGATGGTTATGAGCATCCAATAGTTTTAATCTTTCTTTGGTCAAATAAACTTTGTTCAAAGTTTTGTTGTTGAGAAGACAAAATCCATCCAAGGTATTGAAGAAGGGGTAATCTTCTAGTTGGGATAAGGAGTAAATTCATTTTAGATATAAAGATGCACTTAAAATTATGAGCATCCAGATAAGGATGGTTCATTAGTTAAGGCAATTCAATCTTTCTTTGGTCAAATAAACTTTGTTCAAAGTTTTGTTCCCAACTTTGTTGAGAAGACAAAATCCATATCCAAGGTATTGAAGAAGGGGTAATCTTCTAGTTGGGATAAGGAGTAAAGAGATTCATTTTTAGATATAAAAGATGCACTTAAAATGGCACCTGTGTTGGTTTGTACAAATTATTCTAAACCTTTCCGATAATTTTCTTTTGCACCTTTTTATACTATTGTTGTTGTTCTACTGTAGAAAAATAAGGATGGTTATGAGCATCCAATAGATTTCTTCAACAAATCAATGAGATATGTTGAATTGAATTATTCTGTGACAAAGAAGCATTCCTATGCTTTTATTGAAGCTACGAAAAATCTCAGACCTTACATTATAGGAGCTGAGATCATTGCTTTTGTGCCACATACAGTTGTTAAAGACATCTTTGTGGAGTAGGAGGCATCAGGAAAAAGGTGTAGATGGATCAATAAGATTCTAGAGTATGACATGGACATACAAACAACCAAAATGATTAGAGGTCAAGGGCTAGCAAAATTATTGATTGAGGAAAATTTGGATGTTGTTGAGGTCCACTGGATTAACTCATAATTAACTCATACCCCTTTTTCATTTCATGTTAGTTGCAAGATTGTCCTTAATATAAGGATATTATATTTTATTTGGAGAACATGAATTGTCCCTATGAGTTGAATGATAAGCAAAAACAGACTTTGAAACTTGAGGCTCAAAGGTATGTGTTGCTCAAAGGACAATTGATGTGGAGAAACCTTGATGGTGTATTCCTAAGATGTTTAAATGAGGAGCAGTCAATGAGAGTCATAGAGGAATGCCACCATGGATTACGTGGTGAAAATTATATGTCAAAGACCATTGCTCATAAGATTATGAGGATGGGTTATTGGTGGCCAACATTACTTAGGGATGTGGCCAATTTAATAAAAGGATGTGATGCTTGCCAAAAGTTTTTTGGAAAGTTGAAATTCGTAGGTGCACTCCCTCTCACAACCATTTTAGTAGAGGCTCCATTCTAGTAGTGGGGCGTTGATTTCATAGGGGAAATAGTAGAAAATTCTAGCAACAGATACAAGTGGATATTAGTGGTCATTGATTACTTTACAAAATGGGTGGAGGCAATCCCCATGAGAAATGCAACATCAAAGGTGGTGATTGAATTTTTGCAAAATAACATAATCACTAGGTTTGGGCTGCCATCATAAATTTTGCTGACAATGCAATGTGTTTCAAAACTAAAGATTTTGTTGACGTGCATTCACAATATGTGATCTCTTTAACACATTCATCACTTTATCATCCTCAGGGAAATGCACAGGTTGAATTGAGCAACAAATGCATTATGAATATCATCAAAAAAACTTTGGATGCAAACAAGAAAAGGTGGGATGATAAGTTAAAGTTTGTTGTTTAGGTAGATAGGATAACCTAAAAGAACGCTATTGTGAAGAGTCCATTTGAACTAGTTTATGGTGTTGAATCCAAATTTCCAATTAGCCTTAAATTACCAATCTATAAGTCGTTGTAATAGATTGAAGGAGAAGAAGAAAGTGTTATCTCCCAAAGAATACACGAGTTGACTGAATTAGAAGAAACCAAAAATAATTCCCATGAGAGAAATTTGTTGAGACAATAAAAGATGAGGTACCTGTTGTATAAGAGGGTTGTCAAAAGGGAGTTTCATATTGGAGATCTTATACTCATGTGGAATTCTATTTTAGAAGATAAGGGAAAGCATGGAAAATTTGATGTCCTATGGGTTGGGCCTTATCAAATTGTCGAAGGATGTGGTCAGGGAAAGTTCTATCTTAGGAGCCTTAATGAAAATTTCATGGAGTAGTTAGTTCATGCTTAACATCTCAAACAATACTCCTAAGTGTAAGGTTCTCTAAGCCTTTGGAAGATATGTTCTTTTGTGCTATGGTTTTTTTGTGTTCTTGTGTGTAGTTGTGACCCTTGTTTTTCATGATGTTGTGTAATTTAGTCTCGATCCTTGTTGTTCCCCATTTTTGTTTCTACTTCTCGGAGATCTAAATTCTCATTGTGCCTACAAAAGACACATGTCCCCAATTAGAGCCAATGCTGGAACCTATAAATTTAATGATTTTATAGTGATTTGTGTTATCTCCTAATGATTCCCATCAATTATAATCACTTTGAGAAATAACAATGGTGTATCATGTTCAATTCCCTTTGATAGTTGCATTTCTCCCTTATCAAGCTATACTCAAAATTCCATTTGAAAAAAAATAAAAATTGGCTAAGGATTGAACTTTTCAATCTTTCGAGCTTTTGATTGTCTTGTTGTTTGCATATAATTTCTATTGCTCTCAATCTCTTACCCCTTTTTACCTTGTAATCCATCACTTTCCTAAATGTTCTAGGTTTCAATCATTGGGCCCTTAACTCTTAACCCTTATTGTTTTCATTTTGTAAGCCATAAGTCCTCCCATTGATCACCAAATTTTCAATAAATCCTTTGAAAAATGACTAAGTGTTGATGTTTTGGACTTGAGGATCGACCTTCCTCCTTACCCTTTACCATCATTTCATTATAAGGCATAAGTATTTGACCTAATCCCTAGTCCCCAATATCTTACTTTTGGCTTTCAAAAATTGGGTCCTTCCTCTAAATTTTGTCTTATCTCTGTGATAAGACATAAGCTTTCCTCGCGACTCTCAATTCTCGATGATGTAGCTTTTCGGTCTTTTGGGAATCAGTATTTTCTCTTATCCTTTATCACAATTTTGCAAAAACCACTATCTAGTTCCCGACCCCTAGATCCTAAAATTTTCTTTCCCTTTGCATTCTTTCCAATCTTTCTATTTTTCCTTTCATCTTCTCATTCTTTCAACAAGTGATAGACCCAAAGCTCGACGTCTGACATAGGTTCTCTTTTAGGACTGGATGTTTTGATGTTCTTTGTATCATTATCTTCATCAGGCAATATGTTTCAAACTCGATGCCCAATGTCCTACATAGATGGTTTCGTGAGATTATGAACATTTTAATGATTGAACCAAGTATTGCTTTAGGCCTAAACTTTGACAATGTTCTCAATTGACATGATTCCAGTTGTTGGCACCATTAATGTTGCAACTACTTTCTCAACTACTAGATTTGATCTTTAAGGCTATATGGATGATTTTTAATGCATTTCTCAACAATTACAAGTGGGATAAGGCATCACCCATGCTTCTTTATGGTTCACAAGCCTCATTTCAGTCAAAGATCCATTTTTTGTGATATGTTGTGGATTTTACGAGAGTTTTGTTCCTCGTTTGTGTGCTCATTAATGAAAGGGCATGGATTTATAGCGTGTGGCGATCATGTGAGTGTGGTACAAGCAAACATGGGGGATGATATAATTTTTAACGATCTTGGTTCTCTTCCCAAGGTTTCTCGATGAGTTTGAAAGATATATAGTCTTGGATTGTCAAAAAGGAAGAGGAGGAGAACAAAGAAGATGATAACATTTCTACAAAGAGAAGCAATTATAGAGCTAGCAAAAGAAATATATTCATAGGAAACCCTAGGTTTCAATTACCAGTTTTGGATGTAGCTATTTTTGTATTGTAATGATCTGGGTTGTCTCCCAAACTTGCAACAATATATGTAAGCTTTTAAGATTGATTTATTAAAGGTAGAATCAACCTTAGTTGAGTGTCTCCTTATGTATGGTATGCATATCCAAATGTATGTTGATTAGTCTTTCAACCATAGGTTTATAAAATCCTTGTAAATCCTTACATTGTATCTTTTCAATATAACAAAGGAAATATGTGGATATGCTTGATTACTAAGTAGACTCTCTTAATATTTTGTAACTATATATATTGTATTTCTAAATGAATATGCAAAGCCCAACTTTCTTGTGCATTTTGAAAGGCATAGTCTTTTGTGGTGACTTGATTAAGTCATCACCTTGTTTCTAGTTGTTGCTTGTTTGATTAAACCTAGACACTATGTTTCCCAATGGATAAAGACACTGATTTATGTTTGGATTTCTCTCCCACCATACTCAAGGCATTCCAAATACATAAATTCAAACACCTTTTAAAGTTTTACTTTTTGTGTGTTTTACTGCCATTTTTAAATGAATACAACAATACAAGGGTGTATTGAATCATAAACTCATTCTCAACCACTTATATGGTAGATTGTATGTTAATAAGGTGCCCATCCTTGTCCAAACTAGCACATAGGTATATTATGACACTAGTATTGGGATACACTATGCAGTGGGTATAGTTTGTTGTAAGGTATTGTTTAGTGTTTTAGTCATCAATTCAGAATCTTAGGAAAACTCCTTGGTCTTGCACAACTATAAGTGAAGGAGGTCTTACCCACCTCAACCATTGGTCCTTATTTTCCCAATGTAAAGATAGGTTTGTGGTAATTCTCCCAGGTTTGACACCCTTGGCACTTGGAAGATTATCAGACCTTAGGGATTTGGGGCCTACATCTCCAATCACCAACAAGGCCTATGCCTTATAGAAGTGAAAATTAAAACAATGGTTCTTATCTACTACAATATAAAATCAAAGAAGGATTCACCTTATATATTGATTTTCAATTTTGGTTACATTTTTTGATAATCAATGCTTCCCTAGACTTTTAATGCCTTAAAGGATCTCATGGAAAAGTGTGATTATATGTTATTTTAATTATTCTTCATAATGCAAGCATGATCATAGACCTTTTTATGTTGTGTTCACAAATTTTGAAACCATCAATCATTACAAGTTAAAATTGTGGTTTGGCTTATGCATTATTTAAGATTGAAAAGATGCTCTAGATTGATTTGTTTAAGTTAGTATCAATAAAGAATATGAGCTTGATGCAACAATAATTTCATCTACAAAATCTTTAGGTTCATAAGTGGATAGTTGTACACAATTGTTGACAACAAGGTTTATTTAATTTCACCAACAAAAGAGAATTTACAAAGGTTTAGCTTTTCATTTGTAATTTTAATGTCAATATTCTTTGACATTCACATCAAGAAATTGAATTTGGTGCAACATCTATTGGAAAAAAAATTGATGTGGCTTTTATATGTATATGGTCTAGCTACAAAGAGGTAAAATGAAATTATCTTCATAGAAAGTATGTTTTTTGACTTCTCAGTCTACTCAATATCTTTTGTCATTAGTAGCAAAAGTTTCAATTTAAGTACCATGTAAACCCAAGTTTATATGGTCATGTTTAGTTATTAAGAGGCAAACTAAAATCATCTTATCACAATTCATTTTGATGATTTTTTGTATACTCAAGTTCTATTGGTATTGGCGTCAAGAGTTTCAATTTGACATCATCTCCATCTCAAATACAAAGCTACCAAATTGAACTTTTTCAAAGGAGGGAACAAAGATCCATCTAGGTGATACCAACCAATAAGATAACTATTATATTCCAACCTAAAATAAATGAATTATATAAACAACTAGTATTAAGAAAGTAATTAGCCTAATAAGTAGTTGCATTGATAGATTAAACTCTCACTTGGAGCCTAGGAAAATAATACTACAAATTGGGATCTTAGGATTCCTACATTTGAAAATAATTCTCAATTCTAAATTAATATCTTAGGTTACTAATAATTACATATAAATTATAAAATAAATAAAATGAGAGTTACAAAAAATAACACATTACGTTGTACATATGCAAATTGGTTTAAAACCCACTAAAAAGCATTCATTATTGAGGAAACTTACAATAATATTTGTAAAAACAAGTATATCAATACATGGTTTTTGATAATATAGTATTCCTCTCCTTCTTACCTAATGACCTCATACACATCTAAAATGCATTAAAAAATGTATCTCTTATGCTTTGCAAGTGCCTCCACATATACAATAACATGTATATGTAATATATTATTTCAATATTATTGCCTAAATTTAAGGAAGTCCAAGTGGTTGGTGTATAAGTCACAATATTTCACCTTATAACTATTTGGTTATTAATTTAATTAATAAATAAATTATTTATTTATAAAACTAAACTTTATAAATCACCCCTCACTTTATATTATGAGGATAAATTTTATAAGTTAGAGTTCGACAAATGTTATTTAGGAGTACTTACATAAAATGCAATCCCCTAATAAACATTATGCTCTAACTCTCCCCCTTAATTTTTATAGGGGGTTCATGCTACCAATTCATTTTTAAAATAAAATATGAACCTCCTCGATAATGTGAGATTTCTTTGACAAGCTTCTCACAAGGATAAAATATATGTTAAGATGAAGATCATGTATTTTGGACTACGTTATAAACCTCTTTTTCAAATTTTAGATCCAAAATTTCTCAAAATGGTGTAAAAAGTTTTATAAAGTTTCTATTTAGAAATTGGGTCTCCTCAAAACAAGCCTTGGGTTCTTATTACAATAATGATTCCCATGGGTCTTACATATAATACTTGTAAGTCTTATATATAACTATTTTACAAATGAAAGAAGGAATACAAAGGAAGAGATACATAGTGCCCACAGGACTTACATATTAAGCATGTAAAATTCTCATAGGTCTTACATGTGCCCATAGGTCTTATATAATTCCTATAGGTCTTACAAGTGCCCTTAAGACTTATATACAAAGTTAGCCATTATGAGGTGTCATTGTCATGAACACTCCCCCTTGGTGAAAACTCCTTGATTCCAAGCATTGTAATAGAGACACTATAGAGGACTTTTTTAGTGGTTGTTGGGATTCAAGAACGGGCCACCATGATCACAATATTCCTACCACCAAATGATTAGTTTAACAAGCTAGAGAGTAATTTCATTACTAAGAATTTTTCCTCGAATGAAGTGCACATAAACTTCAATATAATTAGTTCTTTGATGTTGAACATAAATTTCTAGCAAGAGAAACAAATATTTTCGATCTCATAATAAAGTGATACTTTTGATAGTACCCATATGAATCTCATTAATAAACTCACACACCACATTAATTCCTTTACACATTATGTTGAACTTCTATACTCAACCTCTATAGATGGAGTTACAATAGGTTGATTTTTAAGTATTACTCAATCCATGTGATAAAACTTGCACCATATTTTGAAGACATAGTAAAAGGTGTATTTTCAATCAATAAGATAGCCAACATAGTCAATATCACAAATATATATATACATAATTATTTTCTTTATTATCTTGCACCAAGATGCATTTTCTAATGATCTATATAAGGATCCTATACAAATCTAAATGTAATACCTACTTCATAGTGAAGAAAATATTCTTTATTAAATGTTTATATAAAGTAGAATTTTTCTTTTCACACGATGATTTAGGATCCAATTTGATTCCTACTAGAATAGGTATAATAGTAGGTTTATAATATGTTAAAAAAAAAACAAATTATGTGCATATCTAGCTTGAGATACCATAAAAAAGTGACAATCCTAGAACATAGACATTCCCAAAAAATATGTAAAAGGGTCCTAGAGACCTTTTTAAGGATTGAAATTCAATTTAATAAAAAAACATTAAGACATTGAGATTTTAATACATAAATAGTTATAGATTTTCACAATTCTTCAAGTAGTAAATATTTATCACCCCACTAAACAAATATATTCAAAGAATCATAAAAAAAAGATTTAGTAACATGTGAGCTATCATTCTAGGCTTGCTCCCTGGATAATTTATTAGGACAACAATCACCCATTACAAATAGGTGCATTATACCAAGATATTTTAAAGAATTTTGCTAATACATGAAACTCATAAAAAATTCAGATATATGCTAAAGCAACAATTTTGGTGGGTATTCAAAATATAATAAGTTAAATGTATTTTTTCACACAATATCCAATTGTTGCAACTACTAGTTCAGGGACTTAACATCATCAATTTTTAATCCATCATTCCAAATAAATGATTTAAAAAAAATGTTTCAATCATCATTTATTTAGAATTGATGATCAAGAATTTTACCTTGGAAATTCAATGCAAGTATCTCAAATATTGTAAATATGTAAAAAAATACTCTTTATAGTGATAGGGATCTCAAGCAAGTAATGGAAAGATAACTAGTTATTACATTCTTTAAAAAAAAATGATTCTCAAGTCAATCCATTCCATCCATATTCAAAGTAATGGTTTGAGAACCAATTTATTTCATGTTTTTCTTATATAAATCACGAGATGCCATCATCCATAACTTATTAATTTTGCAAGAATTTTAAAATCACTTCAACTAGATCATCTAACATTAGATACCTATTATTATATTTGTAAAATAAATTCATATAAAATAGGCTTTTAGTGACATCAAATATTACAACTATAGATGTATTTATATTAGTTATTTTATTGAAGAAATATTTCTAATTTAACATATGAGTTCAATATTTAAGCTCATTTGAGTCTTTCTGGTTGAGAATTATCATCCAATTCCTCCCCCTAGCCTATTTTTCCATTAATATAGCACCATACACCTTAGGACCTCATCTATATATGTACAGTGAATCACTACACATGTCAATTTCATGAGACAATACCATAATTGGCTTAGGTTATAAGAAACCACCCAAAACCATATAAAGGAGCAACAAGGGCATCCTTACTTTCATTTATAATGATTCATTATACATTGATTCCACAAGAGAGAACAATTGTTTATGTTACAAGATGCCATTTGGTACTATAAAAAGAAAGAGTGAGAACCCTCTCCATGGACCCAACCCATCATTATTCTAAGTGATTCACCGCATGTATGGCCATTCCATGTGAGAATAACAAACACTAGGAATTTTTAACTTTATTAGATAGGGTAGCATAAGTATTGGTATTATCAAATATATAAAAAAAGGTTTAAAAGGTTTATGGATGCCATATAAAAATTCACAAAAATATAATGAATGTTTTGTACCCTAGGATAACATACCCACTAAATGATGAACTATATATGGAAACAGATTTCGTCTGACTAGCAAGGTATGTACTTATCAGTCCAATAATTTTGCATTATTTATCATATAATGAATATCTTATGCATAAAATAGAAATGACGCTGCATCCATGAGTATCACCAAATATTAACATATTATGAAAATTTCTTTTTGTTTTATATTTAAATATTAAAAACAAATTCTAAATCAAATATGTTGTTCACAAAGAATCGTATATCTTCCTAATACTTAAGTATATGCCCATCTGATATGCATAAGCTAATGCTTTAAGAGCATTTGGTGTGAATTTTCCTTATTACATTCTTGAAATATAAGACTTAATAGGGAATATAATGATGGAGCCTTTATGTTGAAATCCATACTTCTCTCTTAAAATTATAAATACAAAGTTATATTACAAGCTTTGAATTATGTGTGTTGGGTCCCAAACCACTACCCTACTTCCTAGAACAAAATATCACTCACAAGGCCAAGGTTATCATCATGTGAGTAAAATCAAGTCATCAAAAAATCATGGAGGGTAAAGGCCAACTCTACGAGAGTGGATTACATCTACACTTTGAGATCAATTTAGACTCAAGAGGGTGTTCCTAGGGGTATACCTTAATAGGTATTAAACTCAAACAAAATGAAAAATTACACATTAACGACAACCAAACCCAACCTACTAACTCAACCCCAAAGATATCATTCAACCAAGAATAATTGTCTACCTTAAAACCCCTATATAGTTTATGGCAATATGAAATCATAACCCGCATGAAATTAATTTATTAGAGGTTTGTTAGCCTATTTTTTCCCATCAGTTAAAATGGTCATCACAAGGTTGCTCACGTTGTTTGGTTTTGTCATGCGTCTAGCCCTAGGACTTAAAAAAGGGTGAAAATTTCTTCAAAGCAAAAGTTTAATAAGATTTTTTTCCATATCATGGTTTTTGAGTCATATTTTTGTCTTTGAGAAGGGTTTTAACATTCAATAATATGTCAAATGCTTTATTTGGTAAAAAAATTCCAAGAGACCTTATTATTTCTTCCAAGACCATGTGTATGAAGTATGAAGGGAATTTCACACTGAAGAGTTTGAGTCTCATTGAAACTAGGTCAAAATTTAGGGTTTTATCATGTTTTAGGTCTTGTTCACAAAAGTTTGCAAGATTTTTATGGTGGTCAAGACTGTCCAACCCTCAATAGAGAGTTACAAGAATATTCATTTTGGTTCCAACATCCTTAGGATTAGTTTCAACAACATAAGAATGCATACAATGTGTTTATATTAATTGTTTTGTAAGTTTTCAAAGCTTTGAAAAATGTGTTGCAAGGTAGTTGTATGTTGAAATAGCATCCATGATGAGAAGAAAAGAGTGGAAATGGTTGCAGGGACCTCAAATGTCCTCATATTCTTTCCATGCAAGAGGATGCAAGATAATACATGTGGGGTATAATGGAGGATGCATGTTTGTTGTCTCTTGAAGCCCTCTCATAACCAAAAGTTGAATGCCTTTTAAACCTTTGCTCACAATAGACCATCACCACTTTCATTTCCATGTGTCATGAGATTTCTTGTATATGGCTCTTCACAATCAATTATGCTCTTCACCTTTCATTGTCATTTCCACTAACCCTATTATAGTAGGATTTTTACAATGTAAACTATAACAAAAAGTTCATTTTTTAAAGAAAACAAAGAATTAGTACAGTCATAAGGGCAGATTGGTATAACAGTGTCATCAAAAGTTCATAATGGAACCATGAATGAAGATGGTGTTACAAGCCTCAAGAAGACTATCGAGCATTTTCCAAAAGATCACCAAATTATTTCCCATTGAAATCTTGCATTTGAGTTATTAGAAGCGTGTTCATTATTAAAACCTTTGCATGAGGATTGTTAAATACCTTTTGAATTCGGTGACATGCATAACGAAAGAAGGTTAAAAGAAATCATAAGTGGCAGAGAGGTCACATTAAAACATAAACCAAGTGCACAACCCAGGTGTATGATAGTCCAGTGGGTCAAAAACAAAAAACACAATGACCATTTCAAACTCTTCCCCACATGCCTTATAAGCATGGAAATGGAGGTTGTAGCAGTTTAGCATAATTAATGACTAGTTGTTGAATATTGGAGAGTATCTAGGGCAGTTTGATGACTTGTACAAAAGCTTGAGGGAATACAGGAGATAATTTGACCTAGTTTAAGGCAACTTAGAGCATCTAGGATTATTGTAAGCGGCATCATCAATGAAGGAGGTCAAAGAAAGTAAGGATTCTTCATTCAACTAACATCATGAAACACTTTAATGAGCTAAAAAATAAGGACAAGTTAGTTAGGTTCCCAAGAGGTTTGACCCAATAAATTGAAGTAAACACTTGTAAAATTGTGCTCAAAACATGATCCTAATGTTTAGCAAGATGTTGGACACCATAAATGAAGGCCTAAGGGTAGATTTTAGTCAGTTCTAGCTTTTTTTTTGGAGTAAAATTGTAAACTCAAAAGCAGTTCTTTGAAGTTTTCTACTATGCATTATAACCCATATGGGGTTCTTTCTAGTAAAACTATGCATTATAACTCAAAAAAAGAATTCTTTACAGCCTTGAAGTTAGTATTTGTAACTCAACAACTCATTTTTTGACAAAACAACATTGTAAAGATACTATTTATTCAATAAAGTTGTGTTATAACAAACTTGTATGTAGTTTTAGTACCTTTTATCAATAAAGAAAGTGGTTTTTCCTTCTCTAATTGGTACCTTGTGTGCAATAATGAATTATGGATATAGTTTTTGTTATATTATACTCACTCCTTGAATTTCATGTCTCATTCTCTAGCACCTTCATATGAAAGTATACATATTCTATGCAAGTTATAAGTTGTGTCATGATTCGAACAACTTTTTGTTGTGAAAAATTTCCTTCCCAATATTGTTGAGTTCTAACCTTCTTATGAAACACTCATTCATGAATATGATAAAAAAACCTTAGTTGTGCATAGTATATCTTGTTGATTGAACAAATTACATGTCAATTATAAGTATAGTGTTGGATGGATAAGGAAAACGAGAGAGGGGGTGAATTAGTTGTACATTAAAACACCATAATCCTTATTACCAATCAAATCTACATTAATCCTTAAACCCTTAACAACCTTTAAACCCTTGACATGAATTAGTAGAATATAAACATGAAAAAAATAATGCAAACACATCCATACACACGAGAACACTAGATTTACATGGAAAACCAAAGAAGAGAAAAAATCACAGTGAGGATTAGCTCACAATATAATGTAATTGCAACACCAAATACAATAGGCTCACTACCCAAAAGAATGAAGGGCTCACTACCAATGGATGACTACTAGATTAGAAATAAGAAGATAAAAGATTGTTACAATGAGAAATCCATCTTAGAGCAACAAAGAATATCCACCAATACAACTTTTGCACCATCAGTGACCTCCAACTCACTACTATCAAAAACTTCAAGTACTTTGCAAATGTAGACCCTTCTGCTCACTACATTGGAGTCATAGGAATTAAGCTTGCACTTTAGATCTCTACATATGATTAAATTCACATCTCAACATATCCTCACATCCACGCATGCTTCTCCAACAATTCATCTTTCCTTTATAACATCCACAACCTTAGAAACATCTTTCAAGGTTAGCTATGCACCTCAAACGTGCAAATTCAAATTAGGTCGGCACCAAAACATTCCTGTGGTGGAGAGGAATGAAGGTGGACCACATCACACCTTAAATTGGACCTAAATATGTAGATACATTCTACAACACGCGTCCACAAACATTGAAGCATATCCACAATTAGTGTAAACACCCAAGGTTGGCCGAACCTGTGTTAACACCATTAAAAATTTAAGTACACACTTCCTTTTATCTAATGATGAATCGCAGACCACACAAAAAACTCAAACAAAATCTAGGATATTCCATCAACACCCTGGAATTCAAAAAATCCTTAGCAACAACTTTCACTTGAAGAACATACTCATTTTTTACAACTAGTTAACATTCCACATCTTGTAACTGATGAATCCAACCCTGCGAAGACCAAAGCACAAACAACTCAGACTGAAGATAGATATGATCAATATAAGAACACTCCCAAAAATTCGAGACCATAAACCACATTGCGGAGAAATGTAGAGCAATACCATTTCTCCTAGACAACACTACTTCACAATTCACACATTGGTGAACACAACTTCTTATGTCGAATGATCCAAAATAGGAAACTCTAGATATAGCACCTCTAAACACCTTTGATCAACATATCTAAACCACACAAGTATATATTCAACCATGAAGAAATGTAGAGAAAACACTAAAGACCACTTTGCCACATTGGACACTCTTTACCACATTGGACACTCTTTACCACACTGCTTCCTCTTTTATTCAAATTTTCTCAAAAGCACTTGAAAACCAAGCACCACAAACTCTATCTCAACATTTGGAACACCTTTTCATCATCTCAACCACACGAGATGTTATCCTAATGGGAAACTCAAAATTCATGAGATCATTATTTGCCAAATCTCTTTCAACATTATGCTTAAATTATCCTTTCTTGCCTCCTATATTTTCCTCTACCATTGTTGACTCTACCCACAATTCCCAATGAATTTTAAATGAGGGAAGTCAAGGCTTGTATTTCCTTATTGGGGACTTCTAAGCTCTTTGTTTTCAAATTAAATATGATACATGAAAAGTGGTTGTAAAATCAAATTATATATGACTTAATTTCTTCCACAATGGATTGAATGATGGCTTAGTTTCACTAAGCCCATATTTTGTAGGCAAAGGAGTTGTGTGAAGTATATAAGTAGGGATGCAAAATTAAGGATCATATCTAGATGATTTCTCAAATCCAACCTTAGACAACTATGGTTGATTCTATATTACTAATATGTGAGCCAACAGTCTTGGGTTCTATACTTTTGTAGTATTCCTCTTTCTTCTTTCCACAAAACACCAATTAGTATTAGTTTTTTCTATCATCACACTTATGATCCATGCATCTATATGACTTAAATTAAATAGAATGTTAAAATAAACTATGCAGTGTTGGTTATTGGCCAATCCTTATCGTTGGGTCTGATTTTTTTCTTCTATCATTCCTTTATGAACTATGTAATGTTGGCTATTAGCGAATCCCTATCACTAAGATATTGGTCCTATCACATAAAAATTAGTTTTAGTTCCTTGACACTATCCTTATCAATGACACCAAAAATGATGAGGTATTAAGGGGTTGAAAATCTAAGGGATTTTTCTAACTAGAGTGCAATGCAAATAGATAAATTGACCCATTAAAATTTAAATCAAATGGTAAAAATGACCAATTGAGATGTACTCAATTAATTAATTTAACTAACTAAACTATAATTTGGCTTTTAAACCTAGAAGACTACAATCTTGGTAACTCAAATGTCAAGGATACAAGTCGATGCCTATATCATGACAATTCTATGCTAAGAGTAATGGATACTCAATTTAGAAATCTATATGAAAATGCAATTTGATTTGGGAAGAAATGGAGTGCAAGGATAGAAGAACACTATTAGCTAAAGTGTGTGGTACTAATCACAAGAAAAAAAATCTTTTCAACCATCCAATTATCAAACCAATTTGATAAATTAAATATTTAAGCAAAACATTCCAAAACATAAGTAAACCACATTACATAATATAAATAAACACAGTAGGAATAAAAAGGTGACTTGAGGAACTTCAATTTTTTCTTAGCCATTGAGTGGTCCCTTGCTCTCTGATTGAACCACCTTTCTCATTCCTTCTGAACTGTTACTCAAACACAATTCAACAATTATAAACAACAATAAGAATCAATAGTATAAGATGTATTAGCAATAATCATCCCCCCAGTTGGTATATTGACACCTTAATCTCTAATTCCCTCATTATGCTCAATTCATTTGATGACATAAGGATTACTCATACCCTTTGTGAGGGAAATTATTTGGCGGCCTTCTTTGTAAATATTATAAGATGTCTTAGCAATAATCATCCCCCTAGTTGGTCTATTAACAACTTAATCTCTGATTCCCTCATTATGCTCAATTCACTTGATGACATAAGGATTACTTATATCCTTCACGAGGGAAATTATTTGGTGAACTTCTTTGAAAATGAAGGTGTGAGAAGGGATTATTTAAAAATGTGGGATGTTTAATCTTTGATACCCATCAAAGCTCTTACCATTCTAATTCATGATAGTTAGCATGGATGGGACGTGGGGATAATTACACTTGAATATCTTGCACACTTTTTGGACATTAAGGGGATCTCTTTCTTCTTTTGTTTTTGTTGAGAGTTTAGGATCAACATTTTTGGTTTGCATACTAGACAAATTTTTGCTACTATGGGTGGAGAGAGAAGTTGTGTGGAGCCCCTATCTTACGATGGGGTTTGCGAGAATCTAAAGGTTTGGAGAATTATGGAGGGGGGCCTAACCCCCTACTTGGAAAGGCTCCATGGACATGACCTAGAATCCTCCAAGATCTTTTTCAAGGGTTGGAAGAACAAAGTTTTAATCATGAATGGAAAGGAATTCGCTATAACAAAGGAGGTGATAGTGACAATTACTGGGTTGTCGTTACAAGGAAGTTCTTCCATTTTAGAAAAGCTAATGATGAAGCCCTTAACCAATTATTAAAGGGTGATGAACAAGAGAAGCTTGTGAAACTTCCATCTTGGGGTTGTGATTGGTTCTCCATAAAACCCATCTGGGTGGATGTGGCAAAGGTTATCATGTGATATATAACTTTGGATGGCAAGTACATGAATACCTTGGGTGTTCATTTCATTTTCTTGAATCACTTTAGGCATAATTTGATGGCATCTTTTCCTTATTTTCTCTTAGCCTCATTGGATTATTCTGTAAAGGATTACATGAAAAACCCCAAACATCTAGTGTAGCATGAGGGCTTAATCCTACTAATAATGGAATATGTGAAAATTGAAACCCTTTTGTTGAATCCAAGGTGAAGGGTAATTTAAAGAAAAAAAATTGATCGTAGTGCATTTTTTGATATGAGCTCATACTCCAATGAAGATGAGGATGATGAGGAGTGGAGGGAGGATAATGTGGGTGATGACTTAGTTGAGGTGCTCTCTACACTTCCGTCTAATAGAGAGGACCAAAATAAAAGAGAGGGATTTGGGAAGAAGAAATCCAAGAAGGTTATTTCCTAGTCGAAGGGTTCTCAAACTAGGGAGGAGGAAGGGGTCAATTTGCAAAGTAAGGGTAAACAAATCTCTAAGCCTTATGGGGAAGCATCTAAGAAAGGAAAGGAGAAAGTAGAAGATAGACTGGCCACGAGTATCTTGACCCCAAAGAATGGCTCTACCAAGGACAATACCGATGTTGCTAACATTCCTCCTCTATTTGAAGATTTTTCTTACCTCCATGCAAATAAATAGGAAATATGTGACGTCCTAGGGATTTCTAGGGAGGTAGTTGTTAATCAATTTGTAAGATAGGGGGACCAACCATGTTCAAGGCCCTAGGTCACAGAGAGCCAAGAGTGGAAGGCTACCCTAACTTACCTCACTCTAAAGGGGTGTTTTGGAATGAGGGATGAGAATGATGAGGACTATAAGGTCCTTCAATCACTCTGCAGACCTGAAACTTATAATGGGGCTAGGTGAGCCAGTTTTTGGGTTCAACACTACACCTTAGGTAGCTCTTTGCCTGAGGATGAAAGCATGGTTCTAGGACAATAGTACGGTGCGCTAGCGTTCATATGACCAGAGGATCAAAAATACAGTGGGAATTGCTAGAAAATTAGTTGACAACCTAGCTAGTGATTTTTAAGAGGACAAAATAGAACTATAAGGTAAGAGAAGTGCAAAAAAAATGATAAAGTTGATATATTAAAGCTAGGGTGACAAAGATGATCTCACAAAAGAGCTTGTTCACTAGCTAGCTCCAAATACACGTCCACCTACACATAAGAAAGAGGAAAATTGTTGGGGGGCTATATAGGGGTCTACCTCAGTTAGACCCCCGTTTTGGTGTCTCCACATCCACAAACAACTAGGATAGCAACGATAGGAAAATGTATGATAAAGGAGAAAAGAAAGTAGAGAACACAATAAACACTACCAAACAGTAATGTGCTACTCAACCAAATCATAGAGGAGAGGAGTGAAAATGCTTACCACCTCCACCAAGAGCTCACTAGCTAATGGAGGAGAAAAAGAGGACTCGAGCCCTTGTTGCAATGGTTTGTTCCAAACTTGCTCTATGAGTTGATGGAGTATTGTTGTTGTTGCTATGGAGTGTCAAAGTGTTGCTTGAGAGTGATGGATGCTAAGAGAATGCTTGAAAATGCTAAAAGAGAGTGTGTAGAAGATCAGTTGAATGCTTAGAAGATGAAATGCATGAAGGAAGGGTGTTTTTGAAGGCGGGATGAGAAAAAGGGCCATATTCAGGCCAGTTGGTTGAAGAGGGGCATTACAAACTGTTCCCAATAGGAAGTGTAATGCCTCTTCCAACTTTAAACAAAAGAATCCGTTAGGGACGTAAGCACATCGCATGGGCGTCCCCGATAGTTATTCTTCTACCAACGAAAAAAATGGATGTCAAGTGGAATGAAGGCAATGGGATGATGTGGAATTTCGCCTTCAGATTTGGTTTTCTAAGGTGAGGAAGTGTAAAAGGAGAATTTGTGTAGGGGGTGGAAATTCACTCCTATACATTTTTCCCCCACTTTAACAAGCATGAATACTGATGAGTGCTTTGGTAAAGTAGATCAAAGAGTGAATAGGGTTAGAAATGTATACCTGAATCGTTGAGGAAACAAACTGAGATCTGACGAACTTGAGAGCGCATGACAAGTAAAGGAATTCATAGCCTCGTAGAACTATGAAGTTGTAGAATGAAAGCGACTTACAGGCCTGCAGACCTGCAAGGAGGCAACCCCCAAGATCTCTCACATGAAGGAGGCCTAAATAAGTAAGTACCTCATAGGTTCACAGACCTGCAAGGAAGGTATCCTCCAAGATCTCTCACATCAAGGAAACACAAAAAAGCACCTTACAGACACACAAACCTACAAGGAAGCGTCCCCCAAGATCTCTCACATGGAGGAAGCCGAGAAAAGTGCCTTATAGACCTGCAGACCTGTAAGGAAGGTGTCCTTCAAGATATCTCACATGAAGGAAATCGAGAAATTTCCTTAAAAACTTGTAGACCTACAAGGAAGGTGTCCTTCAAGATCTCTCGCATGAAGGAAACCCAAAGAAAGTGCCCTACAAACCTGTAGACCTGCAGGGGATCCACCCTCAAGATCTATTGCATGGAGGAAGCTCAGAAGAAGCACCCTACAGACCCATAGACCTACAGGGAGGTATCCCCAAGGATCTCTCACATGGAGGAGACCCAAAGAAAGGGGACTCTACAGAGTCGAAAGGTGGCTTCACAGGCACACCCATGAAGCGACATGTCTACCCGCAGATAGAACACTTCATAAAGTAGCCATGCAGGAAAGTAAGCATATAGTCATGCAAAACATCGATAGATTGGAAAGCTTTCAAAGGGGTCCCTCGGGAACTTGACGTATAAAGAAGGGGTCCACTCAAGGGATGCACTATTCGAAAGTACGAAAGAGATGTTTCTTTCTCGAATCGATTCATCATCAAGGAATCCTTTTGACAGATGTTCACTTCATCAAGGAATTCGAAAGGAAGAAGATGCCCCCACGCAAGGGGAAGATCAAAGTTGCTCCCACCTCAGAGGAAGGTTCTCAAGCTCTTTCTTTGCGAACCCATGATGAAGGAAACACATTCCATTAGGGTTTCAAGTTGAGAATGCGATTCTTTGAAATTTTTTTGTGAAAATTCTTGAGAAAAGATTTGTTGGAAAAAAATGCATTTTCTAAAAATCAAAATGTTATAGAAGTGGAATTGTCACACATGAAAGGGATAACTCAAGCAAAGAAGAGAGAAAGACAAGAAAAAAGAAAAAAGGAAAAAAACATAAACACAGGGCACAGGGGTAGCCTGATATTTCAGGGTCAAAACTGCTCATAAATATATATAGGTATAATAATAGTATATAAAATGAACTGTCATCAACCCCCCACTATATCAGACTATGTGAAGAATGCACGAGAAGACAAAGTAAAAATAAAAAATTGGGTCAACATGGAAGGGAATCCTAAATTCCCCCAATGCTTTGCATCGTCCCCAATTTTCCAAAAATCAATCACAAACATGGAAGAATGATGATACAAATAGAAGAAGGTTTTTACAACACAAAAACCATGCCTGTATCCAAGCACCAACAAGGGTGAAAAGGGTCATCCAGGAACACATAGAATGATCACAGGGGAACACATTACAACACACACACACATCTAATATAAAGATAAAGAAGGGGCCTCCCCCTAACACTAATCGACCAAGAGGTCATCTGCTTCCCACTCTAGATCATCGTAGGGGGAAGGAGGATGGGCCTGTAGTGGTGGAATGTTAAGAGGAGGAGCGTTCGACCCTCCTACAACAAGGGCCAAGGAAGAGGGCCTTGCAAGGTCCCCTCCATCAAGCTCTTGTGGAGCTAAGGTCAACAATTTTGCGAAGATTTTTGAAAAGGCCGAAACCTCATTTAGAGAGTTAAACATGCACTTTACAAGAGTGCCATGTTTCACCTCAATGGATGGAGAAGGTTGTGCTCAAGATTCACCACTAGGCTCACTGAGTGATTCAGGAGCTGTGGTGAACTCAAGGGAAGTTGGGACTGGTTTTGTCACTAGGACAGAACACGTTAGCGTGGGACCACCTTTTGGAGAAGGTGGGATCCTCTCACATCCTTTGTTGCTAGAAGGACCACTCTCCACCTTTTTCTCCATCAAGGGACGTGAACTCCCCATAGACGAGGCGAGAGGTGTGGAGGAAGAGGAGGAAGAGAAAACCGCAGTAGATACCACCGAAGTGTTTGTCATATCTACAGGTTTTGGGAAAGGTGGGACATCCAAAAGGGACATCAACAAAGGTGGCTCCACCAAAAGAGTGATGAAGACCTACACCTTTTTAGGGTCAGGTGCATTCATAGTCACAACGGAAGCCAAAAGCGATACAAAGCTAGATTGAATGGAAGCAGAGGGGAGGAGAGAGGAGGAGGCAACAAGAGGCCCTGATATAGGGTGGTCGTCTCCTCTTTCTTCCTTTGTAAGTAGGTTTTCTTAGCCATGAGAGCCTTTCATTGGTGCTTGCACTCGAGCGCAAGGCGGTTTCTGTAACTCTTTGAACCAGAGGCTAGAGGCTGTGAAGGAATAGAAGGCTCCTACTCGGCCATGGAAGTTTCCACTACAACTGTTTCTGTCAGAGGAACAGGTTGAGAAGCAGCGGGGGGAGTTGGCTCTAATGCCTCAGCAACGGGCCTCTTCTCATTTACTGCTTTGGGAGTAGAAGCAGTAGGAGGCTACGAATGTTGAGATGCAGAGGATTCCCCGTGGGGTCCTTTTCCTCTACCATGCAAATAGTACCAAGGTCCATGCGGTTTAGTAGGGAGGTCCGATATCCTAATCTTGGGTCTACACCAAGGAGGAATCAACAGACTCAACAGATAAAAACCAGGCATGTTCATCCAAAACTCCTCTCTAGAAAGGGGAGGAGATCCATCCCGAGAATGGGGGAGCTTCTCTTTCCCCTTTCGAGAAGAGGAGACAGATGGCTGTTGTGCTACGAGAAGAGCCAATTTTGGCTATCCCTTGCCCCTAGTCTTACACTTCACATAGTTTTTGTAAAGTAGGTTCATTCTTGGAGGAAGCGGGCCAACCAAGGTGGGCCAAAAATGGTCTAATGAATATCCCCCACGGGATACTAGAGGTTGGTACCAGTGTCATGCACTACATGTGTGACACCTTCATCGGAGAACTTTAGGAATTTATGAATAACAAAGGCGATTCCATTCATGGAAGCTAACCAAGGTATGCCTAGCTTCATCCTGAATAAATCCAACTCTGGAATGACATTGAAAACCATGTCAACCGCCCTAGGTCCAATTAGGACAGACAAGGTTATCGAGCCATATGGCTTTAGACAAAGACCATCGTGTGTGCGGATGGTGGATTTTGTTTCTTCATACTCTTTTTTGTGTAGTGAGTTAAACCACAACGTCTCTTCTATAATAACATTCACTCGACTCATGGGGTCTACTACGACTCTTGTAACAATGTTGCCATTGAGGTGAGAAGGAATATAGAGGGGAGAGGGCTTGTTATTTAAGGGAAAGTCCTACAAAGTGAACATCACATCTGGCAAACCGGTCGCAAGTTGTGCGGTAGGGGTAACCATGACCATGTTAACATAGGCCTCGGGCTGAGTGATAGAATTGGTGGGATCAACAATCATGTTAGAAAAATGAAATGGAAATGGTTCCGTGTATATTTGCAATTCACTATTCACTTTTGCCACTGATTTATTTGTATTTTGTTTGCTTCCATCGAGACAAATAGTATCGTCCTCAATGTAGTCCTATATCTCATGACACAGGCGCATGCAACATTTGATATCATGTATGTTGACTCAATGGTACTGACAGTAGGTATTTGCATCATACCAACTAGGGTAAGGTTCCTTAAGAGGTTTAGGGTTTTTCAAGGTTAAGATCTCATCCTTCAATAAATTTTTCAAGATGGACAAATAAGATTCTACTAACTTTGTGAACTTTCGACTGCATTTGAGGCCATTGTCATTTGCAATGAGTACTACATTCGCAACAGCTTTACCTTTCCTAGAGATCCATATAATAGACTTTCCTTTAGAATGGGAGCACGAGGAGGGTCCCCCAAACTGAACTACTGTCTGTTGATACTCTTGTAGGGCTGCACACAAATGCACAAAAGAAGGATATTTCATAAGGGAAAACTTCTCCTGCTAAGGCATTTTCAAGTTCCCTATGAATATCTTCTGCACGTCAGAATCAAGCAGCAGATACAAGATTTGTGAGAAGAGTGCTTGATATCGCATGATGAAGTCAATAATCTTTTCATTATCACCTTGTTTGCGTCGGACGAGATCCAAAAAGGTCATCTTTGGGCCAATGTTAGCTTGAAATTGTCGTAAGAATTGGTTTACAATTTGGTCAAATGAGAAAATGGAATTATTGAGCAAGGAATAGTACCATTCAAGTGTTGTATTCTTGAGAGATTGAGGGAATAGTTTTTCCATCAACGCGTCGTGATAGAACAAATTTGTCCATAGGGCATTCAAGGTGAACAAATGTGCTTGTGGGTCCCCTTTGCTGCCATATTTTTTGAATTTAGGAATCTCCATTCCTTGAGGAAAGGGAGTGTTCAAAATTGCAACCGACAATGGGCTATGCCGGAAGAAGGGTTGGAAAATACGTTGGGCAGAGGCTTGGGAGAGACTCACCAACTGGCCCTGCATCTTACCCATATTCTTAAGAAGAGTGTTTAGAATAGGGTCATTAGAAGATATAGGGCAAGAGGAACCTCCTCCAGAACCACTGTCGGAGCCACCACTAGACCCACCGGTGTGACCTTCGTTGGAACCACTATCGGAGCCACTGCCACTAGTAGGGCCTCCGCTGGAGTCACCTCCACTTCCAAAGCCACCACCATGACCTCCACTGGAACCACTTCCACCAACACCACCCTCGTTGTTGAAGCCACCGCCACTACCAAAGCCCCCACCGCTCATCTCGCCAAAGCCTCCGGTGCTAGAGGTGACAGGAGGGGTGAAGCTAAAACCCTAGGGGATCTTGTTCACTTTGATAGTTTTGGGTCTCTCAAAGGAAAAGGGAATGTTGATCGAGGGTACGACATAAACCATGTACATAGATGTAGGAGGCATCACCATTCCTAACTGTCTCTCATGGTATTCAAAAGTGGCCCCTTGTACATTGTTAAGATTTTTTGGGGGGCACATGCATCAGTCAGACTAGAGAGACTAGCCAAGAGTTCTATGCTTGTTCGGTCTTTTCCCACCATATACTTTAGCTTGTTGATAGCCCAGGCAGAACTAGCCAACTTTGGGTCTCCTTCCAAGTGTTTTTCCAAGTCACCCAACCCTTTGCTAAGGGTGGAGACATATTTTGAAGGAATGTGAACAACCTCATGCTCGTCTACCGATGATGGTGTGGGAGATGCAAGAGGAGTGGGGACATGGTCGGTGTCAAAGAATCCTACCTCGCCCCTCGACAATTGCTTCTATGTGGCGAGACCAGTGACGGATCCAACAAAAAGGCCTACAGAGAAACCAGTAGTGACCTTTTTCCTTTCCATTGGAAGGTGTCGTACACTTCTAACAATATACCCAGAGGTTGTGGACTGGGTTGTGATGCTCATAAACCTTCACAACACTCAGGGGCACAACAATCACAAGGTATAAGGGAAAAGCCTCAACACCAACAAATGAGCAGACGTTGGTTCACATCAAGTTCACCAAAAATGTAAGAGAGGGGGACCAACCATGTTCAATGCCCTAGGTCACAGAGAGCCAAGAGCGGAAGGCTGCCCTAACTTACCTCACTTTAAAGGGGTGTTTTGGAATGAGGGACAAGAATGATGAGGACTATAAGGTCCTTCAATCACTCTGTAAACCCAAAACTCAGGATGGGGCTAGTTGAGTCAGTTTTTGGGTTCAACATTGCATCTCAGGTCGCTCTTTGCTCGAGGATGAAAGCACGGTTTCGAGACAACAGGTGGCACACTGGCATCTCTCAAGTGCACTGGCATCTATACGACCAGAGGACCGAAAATATAGTGGGAACTACTAGAAAATGAGATGACAACCTAGCTAGTGAGTTTTAAGAGGACAAAACAAAACTATAAGGTGAGAGAAGTACAAAAATATATGATAAAGTAGATATATTAAAGTTAGGGTGACAAAGATGATCTCACAAAAGATCCTGTCTGCCAGCTAGCTCAAATACACGTCCACCTACACACAAGAAAGAGGAAAATTGTTGGGGGGTTGTATAGGGGCCTGCCTCAGGAAAACCCCTGTTTTGGTGTTTCCATCTCCACAGACAACCAAGATACCAGCAATAGGAAAATGTACGATAAAGGAGAAAAGAAAGTAGAGAACACAATAAACACTACCAAACAGTAATGTGCTTCTCAACCAAATTGTAGAGGAGAGGAGTGAAAATGCTTACCACCTCCACCAAGAGCTCACTAGCTAATGGAGGAGAAAAAGAGGACTCAAGCCCCTACTGCAGAGGTTTGTTCCACACTTGCTCTATGCAGTTGGAGTGTTGTTGTTGCTGCTATGGAGTGTCAAAGTGTTGTTTGAGAGTGATGGATGCTAAGAGAATGCTTGAAAATGCTAAAAGAGAGTGTGTAGAAGATCAGTTGAATTCTTAGAAGATGAAATGCATGAAGGAAGGGTGATTTGGAAGGTGGGATGAGAAAAATAGCCATATTCGGGTCGGTTGGTTGAAGAGGGACGTTACAAACTATTCCCAATAGGAAGTGTAACGCCTCTGCCAACTTCAGATGTAGGAATCCGTTAGGGACGTAAGTGGGCCGCGCAGACATCTGCGTTCTGTGCAGGCATCCCTGACAATTATTCTTCTACCAACGCAAAAAATGAATGCCAAGTGGAACGAAGGCAACAGGTTGATATGGAATTTTTCCTTCGGATTTGGTTTTCTAAGGTGAGGAAGTGTAAAAGGGGAATTTGCGTAGGGGGTGCAAATTTGCTCCTATACACAATTTAAATTGTTCAAGTGGTTCTTTTTAGAAATTAATAAAACCAATGTCAAGTTTGTGGATTGCAGGAGAAAATCACTAATGAGGAGCAGGACTAGTTTGAAATTTTGAACAAGGAGTTACAAAAAAGGGTGGATGACGTGGAGGAATCCATTAGTGTTTTAAAAATGGATTATGAGAGCCATATGAAAGATCTAGAAAAGAAAATCCAAGAGATTAATACTAATTTGGACAATATCCTAAAGATAAGTCATTGTTCCATTAAAAATAGCATTGAGGGGATAAGGATCTTCACAAAGAAGCTTAAAGAGCTAAGGGAGGAGTAGACTACTAATGGGACCCTAGAGGATAACAAAAAGAAAGAACAAGTTAACAAAGAAAAAAGGAAGAAACGAGTTTTGGAAGATTAGAAGGGGCCAAGTTCAAGAATAAGGGGAAAAAAAAAGTAAACTTTTGAGGAGGAAAAGAAGGAACTACTAGACTTGGTCAACCTGCATCAAAATTTCTACATCTAGGAGTTAGAGGTGGTTGATACCCTAAAAAAATATGATGTAGTCTTCTAGTTGTTTATTCTTCTTTTTATTGGTTTTTGGTAGGTTGTTGGGAGGCTATGTTTTACTCTCTTTGCAATTTTTTTTCTTGTACAGGGTTTCAGGTCCCTTCAAAACCTATTTTTCCTCTTAATAAAAAAAAAACAAATATATCACAAAAATCAATATGTTGAATTATACTATTCACACTATGTTTTATATGGCTATGTAGTTGTATTTATAATGAAAATCCTATGTAGTAATAGCATAAGATATTTATCAATCCTTTAAATTTAAGGAGAAATTTTGCAAAAAAGCATTCTTTCTCCCATTTAGTTTATATGCGCCAAGAATAGATTAAAAAGATGGCTCAATGATATGGTGTCAAATCAACTAAGAATATTGTCATCTATCTAGTTGGAGCCATGTCATCAATTCTTATGTGTCACCAATATTCTAATCACTTTATTGTTAAAGTACAAAGGTAATGGTTGACAAAGTGGGTAGGCTAGTGGGTGATGAAGTTTGCTAGCAAAGTGGCTAATGAAGTGTGCAAGCTAGCAACTAATGAAGTTTGTTAGTAGAGTGGTTGATGAAGTGTGCAAGCTAGTGGCTGACAAAGTGTATAGGCTAATGGTTGAAAAATTGTATAAGACAATTACCAATGAAGTGCACAAGCCAATGGTTTATGAAGTATTTCATAGACCAATTTTTTTGTTGAAGCACAACCCTTGCCTATTCAAAGCATTTTACACTTCTTTAAATGCATTTTCTACATCATTATAAAAATTGACTTCTAAAGGAAAAAACAAAGCAACAAGAGTAACTTGGTTAGATTCAATGACACCTATTTTTTATTTATTTGTCTTAAAAACCAAAATAATTATTTTGTTGCAAACAACTCTAGGTAGAAGTGGGGATTTTATGGTGGAAACATGGGGAAAAGGAGTGGAAAATGAATGAAAAGGTGGAGGATCTCCCCCTAGATTCAATAAGTTAATCTCTTACTTTTTATGAAGGCTGTTAGTTGGAATGCCATTGAAGTGGTCATTCTACAAGTCTGTTTACAAATAAATGATGTGTTTCTTCTACAAGAGGTAAAATACATAGGGTTTTGCTTGGAATGTGCTTTAATGGGTATTTGAGCTGGGATTTTATGTTCTTCTACAAGTTACAATAAAGGTAGGGGGTGGGGGGCTCTATTTTCCTTACCCATACATAGTTAAATTCTATGGTTAACTCTAGATATTCTCCTTGCAATATTGTTGCATGGGTCATTTTTTTTTTGGATGGTAAAGTGTTTGGTGTTTGTTCCATTCATGCTTCTAATGACTATAGAGATGGGGGCTGATTTTTTGAGCTAGATGGTTATCCATTTACTTGATATTCCTTGGATTTTGCTGGAAATTTTAATTTGGTGGGGAGTAAACAAGGTAAACTTGGAGGATGCAAATTTTATTATAAAGGAAATTAATTTTCTTTTGGTCAAAACTTAAGAGGAAATAAATTTGGTTGATCCCCTATTTGGATGTAAAGCTAATGGAAAATGGGTTTGGTTTACTTGGAGCAATTTCCAAAATGGACCTAAAAGGCTCTTCAAAAGACTTGAAATTTTTTATATGGACAATTCTTTTTGGTATATCTCATATTGATAAGAATAATAGTGTTCAACTCCTACAATACACTTTTTTAAACAACCACCCTATTGAGATGGAATTATTCATGTCCTCCACTGCTAGGTCTCCTCATACTTTCAACACTTTGTTTAAGATGAATCTTTCTCATTTGAATAACCAATTTGGTTATAAAATAGGTTAAACAATATTTGGAACTTGTCCTTCCCTCTGAATCAATATCATTGTGAAACTATGAACTAGGACAAGGTCATTGAATCTAATTAGAAGTTTATGAGACCATATAGAAAGGATAATTATAAATCCAAGGCTAAGAGAAATAAATTTCTACAATAGAGTCTTATTAATATGGAGAGGTAATTATAATTTTCACCCTTTGATGAGAACCTTAAAGAAAAAGTCACTTTAATTAAATGTCTCCTAACATGTGAGTTGGATTATAAAGGAAAATATTTTGAACTTAGTTCCAAGCTCACTTGGGGATAAAGGCACTAGGTATTTTTTTATTTTTATTTTGAAGTTTTAGCATGTCAAAGAAAATAGTGTTACCATTGATCTTGGTGGTATGCTTGTGAATGAGGATTTTCTATTTGTTTTTTCCTTTCAAGATTATTACAAGGTTTTTTTTTAAATTCTAAAGAGAAGGTGAAAGAACGTAGGATAAAGAAAATGTGTCTAAAATTCTACCCTACAAATTATCTAATAATATACCAAGATAGTCAAATGATGTTATTAATTTGGAAGAGATTAGTAAGATGATTGATTAAATAAGTAATGACAATCCCCTAGTTTTGATGGTATCATAGCTAAGTTCTATAAAAAAATTGGATTGGACGTGTATTGTTAGAGGTGTACAAAGAGGTAGTTTCATCGAAAACCTTGGTTAAGGATATCAACGAGGGTTTGATCAAGCTTCTTCCTAAAGAGGGTGACACCACGAGCAAATACAAAATTGGAGATCCATAACTCTTTTGGATGTTTCTTACAAGATATTCTCAAAAGTATTGGCCTTGATGGTTAGGAAAATCCTCCACAAAATGGTTTCTCCATAAACTAATTTTATGAACGGGAGATGCATTTGAGAAAACTTTCTTACTAGTTGGGAAGGAATGCAATGGGCTAAAGAATCTAAGCAAAATGCTTACATGGATCTCATTTCTTTTAAAAATATTATGATACGATTGAATAGATATTCTATTACCTACAAATGCCTTGGGATTTAGAGAAACTTTTTACAAATATGTTAAGAGTACCTTTTGTAAATGCTTCTGCTCAAGTTAGTGTCAATAGAGATCTCTCTCATCATGACCACCCTTCAAAGGTCTATTGAAAAAGGGTGTTCTCTTGCTCCTTTCCTCTTTTAAATGTTGAATCCACTCAATGCTTTCCTAGAGATTATTCATTGTGGCCACTTGTGAAAATACTAATTCTACCTAATTTTTTTATTAAGGGTAAAATAAATTTTGAAAGGATTTGGAACCTTGTACAAAGAGAGACAAGCAACACACAAGGGTTGTTAAATAGCACAACTATAGCAAGGCTACTCAGAACAAAACACAAAGCAACTAAACAACACCAAACTCAAAAGTAGCAAATCTCACACCATCAATATGACCTCTCTAGGGAGATCCGTGGAGGATTCAATATCCACCAAAATATAGGCAAAGGTAGTGTGTCCAACATCCAATGAATCAACCTTCAAAAACTTAATAGAATTACCAATAGTGTCAAAATAGGAGTTTTTAACTTTTTGGCAATACCTCCTTATTCCCTATTTTGGAATATATATGAACCTTGAAAACTTGGACAAGAGGCTTGCATTTGGTTTGAAATTTTTGATAAGTAAATCCTTTATTCTAAGGTGGTATAAATCTCCCCCAAAGTGGATTTTAAATAAAGGTTGGAGTTGGTGAGGGCCAAATAAAATATTTAGATATTTGTGGATCTCATTTTCCTTGCTTCCTTCTTTTAAGTGGATATTAGATGAGTAATAAATAAGATTTCCAATATTCTAAGTGGTAGTGTCATCTTTTGTCTTTGGCTAGGAAATTTTGTGTTTGTCCAAAAAAAAAATCCTTATACACAATTTACTACTCATGATGGCTTGTTTTCTCCACATAAATTAAATGGAAAAATTGAATGAGAGTTTTATATGGTTAGATGGTAAGGGTTTGAGAAAAAGGTGTGATGTTTCTTAGGGCCTTTGTACTAAACCTAGGAATATTGAAGGTGTGAGGATTAAAAAAAATCTTTTCATGATATTTCTCTTGTTGTCAAATGGATTATTTGTGTTTTGGAAGGAAATGAACCTTGGAAGGTCTTAACAATTAGAAATAAATAAACTCTAAGATAACTAAAGGGAAACCTAGATGGAAAGATCTTCATACTTGGGATTTATAGTTTGGTCCATTTATAGTCAATTTAATGGTTTCACTATCTTTGAATTAACTTAGAGGGCTTGGGAGTTTACAAAAAGCTTCATTAAAGGGTGTGAGATGCTTTTAATTCATAATGGGTTTGCTCATGCTATTAGATCCATTTGGTGAAATTTGAAAATAAGGATAAACCTCTTGCTCTAATAAGAGGATGCTCTACAAAATTGTGCTCCTCTAAAAGTTCAAATTTTTTAAAACATTTTGGGTAATAAGGGGCTTCTCTCTTGGGGCCATCTTAGGGATAAACATTGACTATAGAGAATCATTAGAGAGCACATACAATAATTCAAAACTTCAATGGGAACTCTTCTATTATGTTGAAATATTGCAATGGCGATGCCAAGTGGACAAGACTACATTGGACTAGGGGGTGCAAATTCTTAAATGTTTCTACATAGTACATATACTCATTGATTTTATACTTTAATAATATGTTTGGTAAACTTAAATCCTAGGGGTATGAAAAATGTTGTTAATCTTTAGACTATGAGATTTAAGCTTATTTGGTCCTCTTGTTTTAAATCCATATTTTTCTCTCTTTAGATAGTAATTACTTTACTAGAAAGTAATAACTTTATAGTGCAACAAAGTGTCTTGTATGTGGTGAAAATGAGCCTTTAACTAATTTATTCTCACTTTCCTTATGCTTAATTTTATATTGACTCGTGGGAAATATTGTTGGTTCTATCTCTTGTAGTGTTAAGCTTTCCAAGTTTTTCTCTAAAGCATAGTTATTTTTTTCAATTGAAACTCTTTAGTTTTTATGCCTTGCAAGAAATAAAGAATTATTCCAAGGTGATAAGATGGATCTCACTTGCTTCTCCAAAAAGGACTCATTATCATTGATTTCCTTGTAGGGCAATTTGTAGGTCAAAAAAATTCTAATGAAGTTTAAGAAATTGTAGCAAGTGGTTAAGGCTTGGGTCAAGCTCCCAAATGAGGTTCAAGTGAAGCAAAGAAAGTTTTGTAAGGTGAAGATGAGTGACCAAAGAATATTACTAATGTTGTTGAAATTCCTAAGAAGATTGTACCTTGACATGAGTCAATAGATAATTTTGTAAGTGAGCAAGGAGATGAAGCTTGCACTCCTCACCCAAATATTCCTATTAACACTTTTCCAAAGTGGCGTCCTAAAGAGTGCATGTAGTTTAGATTGAAAGCTAGAAGAGATCAAGTTCAATGGGTGTTGAACATGCTAGATAAAAGTGAAAAAGTTCATAAGAGAGGGAGGACAAATTGCAAGTCATTCCTTCTAGATGTAATATTTTTATGTTGGGAGGTTTTTTATGTTATTCATGTTGTAGTTCTATAGACTAATTAGTGTTTATACATCAACTGTGTAGCTCCCTATGAGCAATTTTGAATGCTAGATTATTTTGATGTGATGCTCTTTTAGAGCTTGTGTTTTATTATTATTTGTTCCAATGGCTTAATGGAACTATGTCTATAAACTTTTTCTAATATCAAAAATTGAGAATGAGGATCATCATATAGTCCAAGAAGAAATTTCAGTGAGCACCCGTTGTCTTAACTCAAAATTGATTGATGGGTATCTTCTAAAGATGTTCTTGAGGAAGAATTAAGGATGGCCATTTTTCATATGGCAAAAAGAAGTTTAATTTCTTATGGCTTAGTAGGTTTTTATCAAGTTTTATAGGAGGTCTTGGAACATAAAATTATTGTTTTTTCTAAGAGGTCTTGGAACATAAAGTCATGGACATGAAGCTAGGAAATTCAAGAGTTTTTAAAGATGAACTACATTTTTTTAGCTCTTCTTATCCCTAACCAAAAATATATTTTTAGATTTATTTTGCTTTGTAATGTTATTTATAAAGATTAATTCAAAGGTTATTGTAATTGAGAAAAGTGTCTCAACTTTGCATCCTAATATTATACCATTATTTATTAGTTGTATTTATTTAATATTTTGTCTTCACAAAAGAAAGAGGGCATCCCACTTTGAGGTGATACTTTTGGCTACTTGTCAGTGATCTCAAAATGTGTGTAAGTTGTAAGAACATCTAATGCCATCATGATGTATAAGAGCATCTTATGACACTGTAAAATGGAAGTTGTTTATGATGGATTTTATGATGAGAGAACATGATTATAGAAGAGTTGCATTAAAATATTGACCGACATTATGACAGTGTATAATGCTTGTCATAGAACATCTTTGAATGGATAATAGAGCAAAATTGGGGCACCTAAGTTAGGTGGTCAAATATGATGAGTTATGACAACTATGACAAGGTTTGCACTAATCCAAAATTAGCATGAAAGACCAAGACTAAGGGGTGTTGGAATTTGTGTTATGGAAGTTTAGGCACCATTGTTCTTTTGGTATGGTTCATGATTTTTCAAAACTATTGGATGGTTTCCTTTTTGCACTTCATCTATATATTGGATGCTAGAAATAGAGGTTTTATAGCAAGTTTTGCTAGTATCATTATGCTACCAAAATTACTTCAAATTTGAAAGTGATTTCTCTTGTAAAGACGTGTGATATATATTGTATTATAATCTTTGTTGCTAAATAATACAGTTGGTTTGTGCTTTGAAGGTTTTCTCTAGAAATAATTTTCCCTATCTACATTATTATGTTATGGTGAATGCATTTGTGTTAAACAAATCTTGTAACTTTAAGATCAACTTTATTGTACAAATTTACCTCCTCATAGATTAATGCAGAAAGCATCTCTACATTGCTATTTCATTTCTTTTGGTATCAAGACCAAATCAACTCGAGTCTTTGATGTTAAGGCCAAGATTTTTTGACTAATCTTGGTTTGACTGGGAGTGTTCATAAAAAAATCTTGTTGCAAGAAGATGACAATCACATCAAAAATGGAAATAGAAAGATTTAACATCACAAGTTTTGAGTTGTAGAAGTTCAAGATGGAGAATTTGCTTGCAGATAGAGATCTATGAGTTGTAATATCCATATCCAAACCAATTACAATGTCACAAACCGCCTAAAAGTTAACTAGAATGTATTGGACAAAAAAGCTAAGAGCCTCATCAGGGTTTTCTTGGCAGATTCAATTTTGTTGAATGTACATGACCTAGGCATTACATGAGCCCTCCAACAACAATTATTCTAGTGAATGAACTTTTTCTATATAAGTTGTATAACCCAAGAATGAATAACAGTGCTTCTATTGTCAAGCACTTGACCGCATTTAATTCAATTGAGAACCTTCTGCACTCGGTTGGAGTGAAGATGAAGATCGACATATGACCCTTTTCCGTTCTTTGTCAGGTTCACAGAACAACCTGGTAATGGTCTCTTCCAAAACTTCTTTCGTCAAGGAACCCTAAATTTTTTTAAGAAATTAAATCTGTTGGCTTCATCTCCTTTTTCTACATGTCTTAGTCTTGCGTATTCCCTCGTTTCTTGTATAAATAATAGTGGATTGTGATCTACCACCTTCCCTCATAGAAAAGTACTAAGATTTGTAAGGATTGTTGTTTTCGAGGGATTATAAATTGATTATAAAAGGACAAGATCTCTTCATTGGCTTCCAAAGAAAATTTGTACACTAGAAATTTATATTATAATCTCGAAAATATAATCAAAACTGTAACATGTGGTGAGACCACAAATTTTGAACTTTTTAAATTGGGTGCTGACTACAGAGGCCAAATTTCCAGAAATTAGATTTAAATGATGAGATTTGATAAAAACAAAAGTTGATAGATTCTTACCAAAGTGCATGATAGGGCATCTGATTGAAAAATGTCGAGATCAGTAAACATTTGGAGTAAGAGATGAAGGTTTGCAGGGTTATCCACCCTTGTCCATAATAAATTCCCTTAGAAGCCATCGGACTTGATTTTCATTTTCCAGCTAGCAACATTTCCTTTTTTTTAAACCTGTATGTATATGGTCCATCGACTCGTTCTTTTCCACTTCTAATCTTTGCTCTCCTCTTTGGTGTTAGTTTGGGGTCTTTTTGATGATAAATCTTAACATTTTACCCTTATCACCATCTTTTGTCCTATCTGTTTGATAAAATTCTTTAATTTGGCTCTCAAACATTCTCTAATTACCTTCCTATTACTATAATCATTATATTTAAATATTTCTCACTTTATTATTGCTCTTTATCATCATTGATTTTACACAGTTGTCCTATGATATTTAGGTTTGTCTGTTCACTGTTCTCTTAACTCTTGTTACACTCTCCTTAAGTCTTTTTATTTTAAATCCCTATTTTTTCTTGATTCTTTTTAATTTTAACTCTGCATTTGTACACTATAATCATTATATTTAAATATTTCTCACTTTATTATTGCTCTTTATCATCATTGATTTTCTCACTTTATTATTGCTCTTTTATCATCATTGATTTTACACTGTTGTCCTATGATATTTAGGTTTGTCTGTTCACTGTTCTCTTAACTCTTGTTACACTCTCCTTAATCTTTTTATTTTAAATCCCTATTTTTTCTTGATTCTTTTTAATTTTAACTCTGCATTTGTACTTTTTGCATTTGGTATAATAGACTAGAATAGACTATACTTAACATCCAGGAGGCAAAAGATAGTCAATGGGACAGCAGAGCCTGTCATTTTGCTTTTTAAAGTACCAATCTTCTACTATTCAATTTAATGTTAACTCCCCCATTCTCTTGACTATCTCCTTGATAAATAAATCTTGAAATGAAGTTGCTGCTAAAATGTGTGTTGTTGACCTAGATCTCATTGTAAGCTTTATATTCCAAAATAAAGTATTTTTCTATTTCCACTACATAAACTCTCTTCCTATACCTTTTTTTGGCTTTTTCCATCTACCTGTATCACATTGAATACGATGCTAGCTAGTCTTGAACTGAGCTAAGAAAGCAATGCCTTTTGCTGATGATTAGAAGTGAAATTAAATTAATGAACCACCTCTTTTTGACAATTGGCCCCTTTATTTTATAATCAAGCTAATAATTTGCCTTTCAACAATTGCCCCTTAATCTTCAGCTTTCCTTCCCTTGCATCTCTCGTCGCTATTTTCATTTTAATTGATTATTTGCAATACTTTACTTTTGTTCTTTGCACGCTCATCCTGAGCTTTATTTGGTGGGTTTAGAATACGCAATCTTCAAAGTTGTTTGCCACTTACACCTTGTCACTTGGGTTAATAATCCGACAAAATCATGAGTTGTAGAAAACTGTCACCTGCAACAGGCAAGAAATATAGGATGTGTTCTTAAATCATCCATATAGCTTGTTTAGAGGGTTGCTATATTTTATTTCGAGTGTGTATACTAGACGAAGAGGGAAAAGTCTCTATTTGAAATTTCTTCGAGCTTCTACTGTTACCAGACATTTTGCTAGTTTGAGCATTTCATGTTGTCCAATTTCCAGTGGGGGGTTTTGGTGAATTTATTTACAATTCTGTGGAGGTGTGAAGAGAGAATGAGGGATACTTAAGCTAAGAGTGGTGTATGGGGATTGGCAAGAATGGAGTGTTGATTCAATCTTTTAAGTCTTTGATGTCGTTGTCTCTGTTTAACATGGTGGTGTATTAATAGGATATATCCTTAATAGCTCAATGGTGATCCCCACTATGCTCAAGTTTAATCTAACTATATGAACGTTTCAAAACGAATGAGACAATATAGAGAAGGCTTCTTCAGAGTACAGAGCTATCATTGAAAATCTGCAAAAATTTTAAAAGTGTTAGCAACAATCAACAGTTACATGATGAAGTAGACTTAGTGATGAGACAACAGTGTTGATATAGAGATGTTTCATTGTACCTGAACCTGAGCACCAAAAACAATAACGGATTCATTGCAATGAAACTGGAATGGAAGCCATGATGAATGCAACACCTTTGTCCAGCATCTTAACATAACTTCATGTAAAAACATTTTAAGGTTTGGGATTGATTTTCATATTTTAAAGGCAATCAGTATTCTATAAATACAGTGCCTGTTTTCGATTTGTTCTTTCTTGAATGTCCTGGGCCGATGACCATCTTGAAAGCAATAATTTGAGTTTTCATCTGTTGATACAATTTAGCAAACTCTTTCTCCAATGCCCCTTTGTAGTCAAATAGTAAAGACATTGCTCTATGATGGTCAGCACTCTTTTCGGCAACTACTATGGATATAATATAACCTCAACATAAAACAAATTGCATTTAAAATTTGCTTTCGGAAGAAAATAGTACATAAATAGCAATGAGAGCATAGTCAAATAATAGCCCTCAGTCATCTAATTAGACACCAATTTGTTGGTAATGATTAATACAAAAAAACATTGGGCAGTGCTGCAAAATTGTAAAAAATATTTCCATCTGATATGTTGCATGTTTTCTCTATGAGCTCACACTTTTCTGAACTGCATCAGATTCCATTGCCTTCTGCACAACACAATTTCCATGCATAGCTGAAGGCTGGTCACAGCTGTCATGTCACAGAATCCAAGCCTCACCATTAAGTTGACAATCTTGCACCTAAACCTACGTGTGGTTGTGAATAGGAAAATTCACTGCACCAAAAACCCATGCAACACATCCCCCATTTCACTCAAACATATGCTAAACATTTGAATCAGAAAATCTTCTTCAAGAACCGCTCAAATTGACGCCATTTGGGCCACCAATAGTCAATATAATCAAAAAATTCATCTGTTTTCCGTACTTTATATTCTTTGAGCTTTTCCCTGAAGATTTCCTTGTATTTCCCACTTGTAATGCAGACAATAAGCTCAACCGTTCTGGCCTCTAAAGCTTTCATGTACAACTGCACAGCTAGTATACGATTGTGCATTGCCTCCATGCATTTGGCAGGTGCTTCCCTTCCAATAGTCACAATATTGGTTGTAATTTGGACACAGATATGATAAAAAACCAGAGATGACTTGATAAAGGCGGCCATAAATAAAGGCCCTATAAGCCATAAAGGTAGCAGATCACTTGAAACCTCGAATCCATATAGGACTGTAACAGCAAAACACCATGATAGGCTGCACAGTGACAAAATAAATAAGTACTAAACACTGGCCATTAGATCCTTAATAAAAATGGCAAACAAATAAGGATGTTATACATCTGTCAATAGGAGGAAAAAAATTCAAGTAACAGGCTCTTATAAACAATAGATTTCCCTTTTGTTCAACATAAAAATCCCAATCATAGCTACCATTTTCAGGTTTTAAAGGCTTGAGGAGACCTTAAGGAACTCTAATCTTGTTCTAATTGTTAGAAAGTGTTCAAGTCCCTAAAAATGTTCACAGAAAGAATATCAGTCAAGTCAGAAATTAAAATCTTGTGAGCATATGCTTTAGTCCTCAGAAGGTATTTGAGAGAGAATTTAAGCAAACCAGCAGTTTTAATTAATAGTAGATTCACATACCTAAGAAGAATTGTATGAAAGCTGAGAGATGAGAAACCATACTTATCAAGTTGCAATTGCAATTAGCTAAGACGTGTTGAGAATCAAGATGATACTTCTGTTATTCACCTTGATGATGGATGTTCGTTCTCTGCTTACTTAAGTGAATGCTACATATCATAGTTCATTATTCTTATTTGTAATTTACAGGTGCCTGATGCCAAAATCATTTAACAATAAATAAGTATTAATCATCTTAATATCTTTTCATGATAGCAACATTCTTCAGTACTAAGTACACCATTTCAGGCATCCTTGCTGTGAGATGCCACTTATCTTTTTCCAAAGCAGTAGCTACCACATGAAAAGTTCAAGGTAACATTATTTGTGGTACTTAACAAAGATTTGCCAATGCCACAGCGATAAAAGTGGCTTCCTATGAAATTGTTGCTTCAAACTGATCTGACATGTATATTTTTAAGGTATTATTGTTGCTGTATGGCACTGTTGAATTTTAGAGCAGAATCAAACATGACAAAGCACAAATACTTGCATTTACAAAATAGAAGAAAAGTAGAGGGTTTTTATTTTAGTGCAAATAAAAACCAACTACTACACTTTCCAAGGAATAAAAGAATTAAAACATGATATGAACAGCAAGGACTATAGCCCACATCTTGTCCTTTCCCATGACAACATAGAAAAATGGTTGCTTCAGCATTATTATATTTTATTGGGCTAAAGAGTAAATACAACTAGTTTCACTGAGGTTTCAAACTTACATTATCACCAGTGGCCACTTGATCCATACTTCAGAATTCTGCCATAACTTTAGAAAGTGATGGCCAACTTTGTCGTCTCGTAATTCCTTCACAATCTGATCTCCCTCTAGGAATTTCAATCTGGCTATTGGCTTTTGTAAAATTTCATTAGCTCGTAGGATAAATTTTTGCTCTTGCAGTTTACTGAACCAACCTGGAAATCTGCATAATGTCTGAAAAGAGCTTTGTTTGACCTCTTTCATTCCTTGCCAATAAGAGGATAATGATATTTGAGGAGTTTCAGCTTCTGGATCTTCCGCTCCACTAGAATCATCTTTTTTAGTAACATCTCGAAATGCTAAAACCCTACAAAATTGATTTTTCCCTCTGTAAACAGGTCCCACAGCCATACGGCAAACAAAGCTGTATTGACAACCAAAGGTCAAAATAATAACAGAAACAATTGAGTTATTCATTATTCAAAAAACAAAAAACATATCAAGAGAAAAACAATTATAGAATCATTGATTTGGTGAGGTAGGAAAAATTACACAAAAATGCATTGAACAAGATAAATTTATTTATAAATATGTTGTTCAAGAAACCTTACAACTTATTATAGGTCGAAATTTACATTTCCAATAACCCAAGGGCCAAAGGTATAGACTTACAAAATATAGTAACATAGCGAAGAAAAAGCCACAAAATGGTATAACAGATAATTTATAAAATATATTAGGCATGACATTGGTGATTTTCATGGGATTTATTTCTCATGGATCTACGAACATTCCTGTACACATTAGTATTACAAATTTACAATCACCTATTATATATCCAGTACATATACAAAAAATATTATTTACATCCAGATCCATCATAAAGACCCTCCAGCTTCCCCACATGCATGCTTACTCACATGTGCCCTCTATTTTCTTATATTATACGTGTGATAATTACAATAACATTCTATGATCTATCAATAATATGATCAAGTTAGTTAATAAAAGGATTTTATTGTTTCAAAGCATTTGCCTTGGGTATATACTTTTGAGTGTATTTGTAATTTAGAATCCAGATGCAAATATTTTTCTTTCTTATTAAACAACTTTTTTGTCTGTGCATGCACATAACTTGATTCATCCATTTACTGAAGCCTCTTATCCATCACCGTTAGTGTAGCAACATTTTCTTGGTAGCACCTTTAGTGGCATACTTGAGTCTCAAAGGCGTTTATTATTGTTTATTAATATGCCTATATTTTCTAGGTGGACTGATGAAGAGCTCATATGTGCTCAAGTGCTTGGCCCAAGTTGATCTTGCACAGCATGCAAAGGAGAAAGTTAAAATCCTTTTTGTTTGCAGTTCTAGACTTGTAATTTTGCTGGGTTGTAAAACAAACCGTGGATTCCAAAGTTCAACATGCAAGTTGTCAGGCTTTTAGAGGTCGGAGATAGGTGTGCAAACCTGCTCCAAACTCTGATGTTCTGTAGGCCAAGTTGTTGCGAACTTGCAAAGGTTAGTGGCGGGCTTGTATTTTGCAGGTGTGCAAACTTGCTTTGGAGTTCCAAAGTTCCATAAGCAAGGTTTTTAAAAACTTATGGAGGTTGGAGGCAGGTTTGCGATCTACAGGAGTGCAAACCTACTCTGGAGTTCAAGAGTTCTGCAGGCAGGGTTGTTGTAAACTTGCAGAGAACAGAGGCAGGCTTGTAGTTTGCAAGTGTGCAAACCTGCTCTAAATTTCTAAAGTTCCGTGTTCAAGGTCGTTGCAAATTTGCGGAGGTCAAAGGCAAGCTTGCAGTTTGCTATGTACAAATCTGCTCTAGAGTTCCAAAGTTCCACAGGTAGGGGTTGAAAACTTGAGAAGATTGGAGGTAGGTTTGTAGTTTGTAGGCTGCAAATATGCTCACAAACTCCAAATTCCATAGTTATAGGATTGTGGGGATCGAAGGCACACATGCAATTTGTAAGAGCTGCAAACTTGCATGGGAACTCCAAAGTTCCACAAGTTTGAAGGGTTATTGATTCTTGCATTTTTCTTGTTACAAGTTCTTTCATCATTCTAGTTGCATATAGATGCTTTAAGCAAGATAAATCTTGGTTTAGGTCCTGCAATCACGTTAGATAACATTGGAAATATAATTCATATAATCAAACATATATAATGAATGTTCTATCTATTTAAACCATGTAAAAATACATAACTATCTCAAAACGATCTACACAATATTCATAGTAAATAGTGGAAGTTTAATCATAATAGGACTTGGATGAGGAAGAAGAAAAGTCCGCCTGAAGCTATCCATGCTAAGCCCAAGAGCGGATATACCATCCCTCTTGGCCCCAAGTGGCAGACCCCCAGCCATCCAACATGGGGTGGCGTACTTCGTGGATAGACTTGTGTCTGCTTTCCCTATCCACGCTGCCTTATCCATCCTTCTTATGATTGAGACTCCTTGAATCCTTCCCAACAACCCATCCATGTAGAGATTGGGGAAAAAGCTACAATAGGAGGTCCGTAGATTCCTCTTTCTAAGCCCAAGGGTGGTCATTCACCCCCTTGGCCCCAAGTGGTAGACCCCTGGCCATCCACATGGAGTGGCATACTTAGAAAGTAATCTAGTATCTGCTCACCCTACTCGTACTTCCCCTACTTCTCCTCATGATTGCTTGGTGAGAATTACAAACACTAAATATATCCAGATTTATACAATAATAAATATATCATTATACACAATAATCATGATAGAGCATACCACAATATCTATTTAAAACATAAGATTGCTATATTCACAGCAGCGGATGTAATAGCTGTTGATTCTGCCCTTGAGTGCAGATAATTAATTCTGATCTGCTCAATTGCCTGGTTGTTTTGATCTCTTTTTAGTATTCTGAAGATAGTGCTTAAAGAGAAACAAATAGATTAGGTCAAATGAATAATTACTAATAAGGATTAATAATTGTTGCAAGCATCATTATTGCATGATCGAATATATATATATTATTTCTAATTCTTATTTATATATACATATGTGTATAAGTAATTATATTAAACTTGCTTCCCTTACTATGCATTTATCATTTGTCTTCATATATCTCTCATTGAACCATCTTCCTACTCCCACACATTGCTTCTTGATATCTGCTTCGATTCCCAATCGACATTCCATTCCTTATCCCAATCCACTTATACACTCTTCATGAATCAATCTGCTGATCTGAATTTCTGAATATCATTCCAAGCTGATCAAATATATGTATTAAATGCATATGTATTCGAATTCATTCCAATCTCTGAGGATATCAAATGCTGCTGCTATCTCCATCCAGACTTTTTTTTATCTCAATGATTCCCCTTTCATCCTTTTATTTATACCATTTATTATGTCAAAGGATGTGTCTTTTATGAGGGGTATGTCTATTTGAATAGATGTGCCCTTTTGAAATCATTTGATTGCCTTTCCTTTATGAGTTTTATTTTTGTTCTTTTTTTAAATGCTGCCTTTTAATAAATCACTGCCTTCATAGAGTCACACCTTTTGTCAGCCTTAATATCATCGCTTCCTCTTGAAATAATTCACTGCCTTTAAGATATAAATTGATTGCTGTATTTTAACACATAATTAGGTTGCTGATTTTTGTTGATGTTGTTGCTGCCTTAATGATCATGTATGTGGTAGGGGCGGTGGGCCTAGCTCGATTGGCTAAAGCATCCTGTTGTAGGCAAGAGGTCATGAGGTCTAGTCTCTCCACCGTCCTCGTGGTACCAGAGAGCGTGTCGCGCCAACGCCAACGGTCACATGAAAAAAGTTTACCAGACACACTGCAGTTTATAGGGGGACGGATACCCTACAGATTCCTGCAGTCTAATAAACAAAAAAAAAATGATATGTATGTGGTCGGCCTAATATAGTTTTATGTATAAACATTTTTATATTATATGTTTCTTGTTTAACTACTATCATTTGAATTTATTGCTAATATATTTATTTTTATATTAGTTTCATATATATATATAAAATATTTGTAGTATTATATTATAATGATTATAATTATAATTATAATAATATTTAATTTGTTAATATTTATATTTGTATTTTTAATACTTTAGCGTTGATCATGGCAGGGGCATGACACACAAGGAGAATCTAGGGCAAACTGCAAAAATGATCTCTTTTTTAGTTGGATCTTTTGTAGTTGTTTTCTCTTGGTGAAGTCCGTTATATTTATCTCTCTGCCTTTCTATCTTTTGGGTAATATTTTTTTACCTGTAATTTTTTGGCCATTTTGTGAGTCATTTGGAGTGCCCCTGGTTAAAAACAACTTCCTATAGCACTTATGTGATTGGTTCTGTTAAATCCATCAAAAAGACAACATTTGAAGGTTTTTGTGACCTATGAGGAATTAGGCAGTGTTATAGAAGCCTACAAGATTAATTTTACACAAACACTACTGCTTCTGTTATTTGCTTTTGTTCAATACATTTGCGTATCCTATATTATAGGAGGGTTGTTCTACATCCTATAACCACTCCTCTACTTAGACAAGTTGGTCTAACAACTTGTAATACAATACCATATAAACAAATACAATAATATTCTAATAAACCATACTAACAATAATATAACAACTTAATATTTGTTACACATAATTATAATGTTTATTTAAACATGTGCACACTAATCTCTAACATGACCCTTACTAAGAACACATTAATCCTTAACCTGATCACAATCATCCAGATTGTTCAGAAGCCATGAGACGACCTGATTCTAAAGAATTTGGTCTCAATGACCCACAGATACACCTAGCTTCAGAACCCAAACAAAGTTTCAAGCAAGCATGCAAACTAAGTACCATCTTTCCCCTTAATCATAATGTTTTGTTAGAAACCAGAGACAAGAAAGTGCTACCTTCTTCACATCCCAATCAAGCTAAATTAAGTTGTTAGTTAAAATGCTCAGACTATTGAGAAAATTTGAGGTTACAAACTCAAAGCAGAGAATAGAAACATTGTTAGCAAATTTCCATCATTTATTTTCTGCTCAATAAAACATGAAACAGCAGGTTGTTGGGTATGGGGTCCCAATTACTAAGTAGGGAGCATCTTTCGTATGCTAAACCAATTTTCCAACACCAAAGGATTGTAGATCAATTTATTTAGTGCGTGTTGAGCAAGATTGTATGTAAAGGGCTGTTATCATGGTTGTATTGATGTTAGAACACACATACTAATAGACACAAGAATGTATGAAGAGAATAAATTCTCATTATTATTCATCACAGAGGTGCCAATAAATGCACAGATAACCACCCTTACACAATACGATTCGAGTGTTATAAAAAATTACTAGGTTGTGATGGTTACTAAAGTTCGTTTTACTCCCAAGCTTGGCCATGAGGTCAAAACCCAGGATTACAGAATTTGAACAACATATGAGGTACATGGAAAGAAATCCCCATGTGGCCTTCCACAAGGTGTCTCATATACCACATTGGCATCTGGCTTGACCATGATATCAAAAACATACTTTAAGGTTCTAAATTAGCATGCAATTATATTGATTCTCCAGAGGCCTTTCTTCCCTACATACAGTCTGAAAGCATAATTACAATAAATTTATATGGCAGGATTAGGAGAAAGTCAAACTGCCCTATACAAAAAGCTAAGTACGGTTCAGAAGAATATGGATGAAGAAAGAAGGAAGCAACTGGTTTTGTCCTTAAAACAAAGTTGGTGGTTCTTGAAAAATCCACGAGTGGATGCTGCATGAGTTATATAAATTTCATGAAAAGATAAATTCTCTAAGGGGTGGACCACTTGAAGAAGAAATCCAGAAGGCACGTGACAGTTGAGTTGAAAATCCAACAGTTGAGAATACTCTTATCAAAAGGTCATCAAAGGAAGTCCCAATAACACAGGCATTGTTGAGAGGTGATCTCACACTTGGATGAAAAGGAGTTCAGGCAGAGTTGCTTTTGGCTTCAGCATAGATCCTTCTAAAAAGGTTTCAACTTTCAACCAAAGTTACAAAACCATCTTTCTCAAGGAATCTGCCTGCTAATTTCTCCACACTTGCCTCTGCAACTCCAAGTCCTCAATTTCAAAAGCCATCCAGGATCCACATCTCGTAAGCCCTTCAAGAACAATAAATAGATCATCCACATCTTCAGTACATGTTGATCTTAGTCTTGTACAACAATGGATACAGGCTACATCTATAACTATAAGTCACTCCTGGTGCATCTGGTCTAAGCAAGTTGCTTTTAAAGTTTGCAAAAGTTTTGCATTTTTAAGTTTAGAGATGGGGTATAAATGTTAGCAAAATTTTATAGTTTTGTAGTTTAGAGACAAGATAGATGTTAGCATGAGTTAAACAAACCTGTAAACATAAAATATTAAGCATTTAATATACTATTAATGGGTTACAACTTACATCATATCTTCTTAGTAGTTTTAGCAACAAGATGTGGGAGTTATGTGAACAGTTATTATCAATGATCTACAGCATATTCCCAGTTGTCAAAAGATATTATATAAGGCCTACCAACATTGTGAAAGGTCATCTAAGTGGGTGCTAGTCCCTATCATTGTGATGAGAATTTATTTAATTAGCAGTTAATATTAATAACAAAGCATACTTCAATTTACACTAAGAGTTAAGTTTATGTGTCTATGGCATGTGCTACATCCCTTTCCTTCTCTGTTCTTTCCATGTTACTCCAAAATATGCAATATAGATTTAATCCAATAAGAAATTATACCAAAATATAGATTGCACAGTAGGATGCTGCTTATTTGGAAAAGTTTCAATATGCAATAACATGTGGCCCAGGAACCAGGAATAAACATTTTTATTAGTGTTGTTCAAGGACACTGTAAGCGGCCAAGCCCAATAAAAGAAAGAAAATATATCTCTTTGCACTCAGGTTTAGTTAACACGCAGAAATGAAGCAGATTTCACACTGAACTATGTATGTAAGAATGGGACCCAAACAAGCACAGATGCATAACACATATCACACTGAGCTATTATATATATATGCAGGTCTGGAAGATTAACACATATTCGGGCGCACAGCATGAGTAGCTAACAGTACTGAAAACAAATATAATAACTCCCAGATGTCTCACGCAAATACAGAAGTTGAAATATGAAGTTCACATACTGGAGTCTATCGTGGCATTTGCCATTACAACCCAGAAGAAACACAGTTTCAGAATAGAACTTCCCCAGAATTATACAACTGTGGTAGTGATTCAGTCACAGGAGAATGTCCCGAGCTGATCGGCCAAGTAGATGGAAACACCAGACGAATTGATGTTGATGCAAGTTCTGGACATACGACCTCTGGGATCAAAGTAATATCATCGATGCATACAGGAGTATATGGATGTTTATTGCAATCCCGTGCCAACTACTCAGCTGCTTCAGGATATTTCCGAAAGATACACTGGTAATGGAGTCCATGATAGTAATCGCATCTATAGACTTAGACCAAAAGACGGCCAGTAAACACGGGTCTTGGGATTGTAGGCTTAGTCGATGCTGATACCCGTCTCAGAATAATTTGATTCTCCTTTGTGAGCTCGCCAAGTGTGTTGGAAGTTTGACACCCTGGTAATTATGACCAAGAGATCCAATGTTGGCGTGCGACGGAAGTAGATGTGGGAGTGAGACCTTAAGTGAACTAGTGGTGAGAGCCAAAGACTACGCAGCCACAGTGCAATTCAGAAATTGCCACCTCCCTTCTGGTAACGTTGCCAATGCTGAGTCAACCTGAATAGAGGAGATATTGATTAACAATGATAGAATTGGGGAAGGAATAAATCGAGGCACCAGGGGAGGTTTCCGTCTCACCTAGTTGCAGGTCTTGCTGAGGTTTTTGTCTCAACAGACCGTTCAGATTTGTTTCTTTCTTCTGTGATGCTCACCTTGCCAAACAATCCATAATAAATAGCAACGAAACGGACATGCCTTCCAAAGGTCAGCCAGAGAAATATTAAATTTAAATGTTATTAATAATAATTTAAATTGATATTATTTAACATTATTTTTAAATATTCAATTATTATTTAATATTACTTTAAATATTTTATTATTTAAATTAAATGCAGAGTAGTGTTTAAAAACACTTTTGTAGTTCCCTCCAAAAGCTGTTTTGAATTATCTAGGGTCATGATAGTCCTCCCCGCTTAATTGTTGCTTTCCATCAAGCAACTTCGATTCTGGGTGCTCAAGAGTTGTTGCATCTATCCCCTCCTCAGTGTCATCATCCGAAACAACCTCAATATAGTAGATGTGTCCTTTCCCCATACACCTATGACCTCATACCCAAGGTTCCTTACAAGTGAAGCATAACCCTTTCCTTCAGAGCTCGTTCTTAGACATGTCCATCTCGCTAGACCTTGGTTGTGGATTCATTGATTGAGGAGTAATCTCGTAAGGTGGCTTCTTTGGCTGCCCTGTTGGTGCACTCTTGAGCATAAGTTTATTCTTCATGGTAGAATCCTCAAGGTCCTCCAAATGGCCTCCTCCAAAGATGTCGGTTCTAGAGCCCTCACTAAACCACAAAAAAGACTCTAATAGCCCCTTCATGAACAAGAACACGAGTCTTCGATCTGAAATTTCTGCAACAATAACAGCAAGCCTTTGAAGTTCTGCAACATAATCATCCACCATCCCATGTTGCCTGAGTTGTGTCAAATCCCTGAAGTATACCTCCGGATCCTTTCTATCAAATCTTTCTATAAGCTTTTGTGTGAAATCAGCATATGTGGTGACAAGATTAAACCCTTGCATCACAATTCCATGATGCCACCATTCATGTGCTATTCCTTCCAAATGCAGAATGGCAAACTTGACCGCTTCATCCTCAGGCATTGGGCTGAGTGAAAAGTATGTATCAAGCTTCAGTACCCATGCTCGTGTTGTCACCTTTCCCAAACCATCAAAAGTTAGGAGAGTCAACTTGCTCACCCTATGTTGCAAATCTCTATTGGAATAAAATGCCAATTGTCCTCCTTTTGATCAATTCCTTGTGTTGTGGAATCGAACGGATGGAATTTGACTTCACATCTGGATCGATCTGCGCATAGGCATCTATGCTAGCATTGACATCACCTTCGGCAAGTCTCTACTCTTCTCCTCCATTGGTCAATCCATTCTTGGGCAGGAATGATGGTCGTGTGGGTCGAGTAGCCCTGTAGTTTTGAACCTCAGGTCCATTTTGATTTGAGTGAGTGCTTTCTAGATCACAATTTGGTGTAGATCTAAAAACATTGGTAATGGTATTCATGGTTTCCATCAACATGCTCATCATTTGTGATGTTTGCTCCTGCATTTGAGCCATTTGCCTCAAGAAAGTCTCCCATTGCTCATCCCTATCAGCCATCTTCTTACCTCTACTTCCTATTCCAGATGACTTAGCTTCAACCTTTCATCTTTCCCTCTCAATAGCTCGCTGATCCCTTTGACTCAAATGCATAACATTCCCCCAGGCTAGTAGGATCGAGGCTCTAATACCACTATAAGCGGCCAAGCCCAATAAAAGAAAGAAAATATATCTCTTTGCACCTAGGTTTAGTTAACACACAAAAATGAAGCAAATTTCACAATGAACTATGTTGTATCTAATTTGTAAGAATGGAACCCAAACAAGTATGAATGCATAACACATCACACAGAGCTATTATATATATGTATATATGCAGGTTTGGAAGATTAATTAATATTCGAGCACACAACATGAGTAGTTAATAGTACTGAAAACAAATATAATAATTCCCAGACGACTCACGCAAATATAGAAGTTGAAATATGAAGTTCACATACTGGAGTCTATAGTGGTGTTTGTCATTACAACCTAGAAGAAACACAGTTTCAGAATAGAACTTCCCCAGAATTATAGAACCGTGGTAGTGATTCAACCGGAGGAGAATGTCCCGAGCTGATTGGCCAAGTAGATGGAAACACCAGACAAATTGATGTTGACACAAGTTCTGGACATATGACCTCTGGGATCAAAGTAATATTATTGATGCATACAGGAGTATATGGATGTTAATTGCGATCCCATGGCAACTACTCAGCTACTTTAGGATATTTCTGAAAGATACACTAGTAATGGAGTATGTGATGGTAATCACATCTGTAGACTTAGACCAGAAGGCGGCTAGTAAACGCGGGTCTTGGGATTGTAGGCTTAGTCGATGCTGATACCCATCTCAGATTAATTCGACTCTTCTCCATGAGCTCGCCGAGTGTGTTGGAAGTTTGATGCCTTGGTAATTATGACCAAGAGATCCAATGTTGGCGGGCGACGAAAGTAGATGTGGGAGTGAGACCTTGAGTGAACTAGTGGCGAAAGCCAAAGGCTACACAGCCACAGTGCAATTCGGAAATCACCACCTCCCTCCCAGTAACGCTGCCAATGCTAAGTCGACCTGAATAGAGGAGATATCGATTAACAATGATGGAATTGAGGAAGGAAGAAATCGAGACACCAGGGGAGGTTTTCGTCTCACCTGGGTGTAGGTCTTGCTGAGGTTTCCATCTCACCTGAGTGTGGGTCTTGCTGAGGTTTCCGTCTCAACAGACCATTCAGATTCGTTTCTTTCTTCCGTGATGCTCACCTTGCCAAACGATCCATAATAAATAGCACCAAAACGGACATGCCTTCCAAAGGTCGGCCAGAGAAATATTAAATTTAAATGCTATTAATAATAATTTAAATTTTATTAATTAATATTATTTTAAATATTTTATTATTTAAATTAAATGCAAAGTAGTGTTCAAAAACACTTTTGTAGTTCCCTCCAAAACCTGTTTTGAATTATCTGGGGTTATGACAGACACAAACTAATCCTCAAGTAGAATGCTTTGAGGAATATGGACATCAATCATTTAATGCCGTTCATACAAAGTATGAACTTCAGCTTTAAAGAACATGAACATCAGTTTAGGGTGTATAAGAAGAGATGCTATGAATCCTCAATTGTCATAACTAAAAGTAAAAATGGTTAAATATGAATCTCACTTTCAAGGGTGTAACAGCCTTTTCTCAATTAATCAACAACAAAATTTACTAAAACTTGAACAAGATTATTACTTATTTCAGAGTGTCTTGAATATAATTTCAAGACGAAACCTGCAATCACAAACCTGCACCCATAAAAATAGTAATTCAAAACTTACCTCAGGCAAAGATGATTGTTGAATGCAGTGCATCTGCTCGTGTTTCCAACAGGGAAATATACAACCACCTTTTCTGTTCCTCCCCTAACTGCACATTGAGAAGTATGTATTGCACACAAACCCTGTACAACAATGATTTAAAATACATGTTAGACGAAAATCCTCCAGATGGATGAACAATGATATTCAACCACAATTTGAGGAAAGAAAGGGCCATGCTAAATAAAAGTTAATGGTAAATAGATTGCTTTGTATCTTTATTTGCTAACAGCCAAGAGTCATATGGACTTCTCTTATTTCCATGTTCAAATCAATGCAGTAAGTTTTATACTTCAGTTTTGACATCGAGATCCTTCTTTCCAAGAACAAAAGTTAGGTTTTATGACCCAATTGAATTAAAAAGAAAAAATTAATTCATACCATTTTAAACTTAAGTTGCAACCATTCATTTCAAATACCCTTTTCTAACTTCAAGGAAAATATTTGACTTGTAGAGATGAACAAAAATAAGGTTGCTTGGCACATGGATGGATGGTGCATTAGTATGGTTATTGGCTGTTCGGTGATAGGTACCAGGTTTGAGTCCCGTACTGGACATTGTGTTGCTCAGGTGTGTTTCAAGTGGGTCCTTGGGGAATGTTGTGTTTCAAAGTATGGGGATCAGGTCCACTATCTGTGGCCTCGATGGTTAGGGCTGGTTAATCCCCAGATTTACCAAAAAAAATTGCTTGCTTTCAAAAACATCCATCAGAGCTCTAGAATTGTTACTGAAGACCCAAAAAGCCTCTCAACATTTTAATGAAAATAAAATTGCTCCTCGATGTTGATACATAGTGTTGATCAATATTGACATATAAGCCTTGGAAAAATAGGTTGCGGAATCCAAACAGTTACTGATTCAGTTATAAAGTAGTGTAATTGTCTTACAACAGCCTCTGTGTCTGTAAAAATGTTTTTTTTTCTTTTCTTGAGAGTTATGAAGACAGAAGAGCTGTACTCTGTAAATATCCTATGTATCAACCCTCAGTCCAACTGGCAGCCAAGGGTGAGAATTATTTTGAACTATGGAGTCCAGAGGTTCAAAAGTCATACATGAGATTGAAATTTTTTGCATATTAAATAAATACTATAAAAAATGTATTAGTTCATCTCCAACTGAAATACTGTTCAGAGTAAGTAATCATTTTAACCGATATTGAATAGAGAGCAATCTACAAGTTATCTGCCCCCGGTTGAATATTAGCTAATCACTAAGTTTAAGTTTGTGTTCGAGGTTTGGGTGCAGTGGTTCACCAAATACACACACGTGTAATATATAAACATGTACATATATGCACACATATATATTTACACGTGTGTGTATAATTGGTTTGCTCAAAAAAATGACCCACGTCCAGGTCTGGTACTTAGCAGTCTAAGGCCAAGTTTGGGTCTCCTGTGGATATTGGCAAGATCCTGCCCAATAGACCCAGGTTTGTCCAGATATGCTGTAGAGTGTACCTAAGCAAACCCAGGTACACTTGGGAGGACCCAGGGCGACCCTGAGCAAAATCAAAAGCCAAAATGACACTTTTTTACTTTTTTTTCTTTTGCTTATTTGACCTACTCCATTGACTGACCAACTGAAAAGGGCAACCTTAAACACTAAAATTGACCTAAACACACTTTGAAACACAAAAACAAACACATTTTATCTCATTTTGAAAACAAAACTGAAAACACACAAACCAAATACACTTGCTGAAATTTCATTTCTACTCGCCATAGCACAAGTAGAGCTGAAGATTGATCATTGGGAATTCCAAAGAGGTTGCAATGCTATTCCTACACGTGCAATAAACTTTTTGCTGCCAAGGAGATGTGGAGGAAGACTTTTGGATTGGAGGTAAGCCTTTTTTATTCTTTTCTTCTACACACAAACTCTTTTGTTTTGATTTTCACTCTTCTACGATTTAAATGAGTTAGGGTAGATATTTTTTGTTTCAAGTTGTTTGAAATATATCGTTTTCCAAATTTGTTGCCATAAGATACAATAGTAGCCAGTTCTAGCTCTATGGGCCAACCTTGATTCAAAATAGACTCAAATTCAGTGTTGTGAATATAAGTTTACGTGATACAACACATTCAAAATGGTGCGAGATATACTCAAGTTGCAATGTGTCAAATAGAAAGCTCATACAATAAGGTGAAGGCCCATTTGTGTGGTATTCCTATCATGAGCTTCAAATCTAACACAAGCAAGGACACACTATTGCCAACATCTAGAGCATTGGAATATATTAGAGAGGAGTAAATGGAAGTAGTTTCCCTTAGAACATGTCACCCTTTGGAAAACAGAGAATTGAGAAGGTCCCATTTTATTACAAAAAATACAAGACACAAAATGATTATCAAGATATTCAATATTAAACAAAGGAGCAGTGTTCCATGGGGTTTCGGGGACGGGGGGACGGTAGGGGACGTGTTTCGGGGAGGCGGGGACGAGGGGACAGTAGGGGACATGTTTCGGGGAGGAGGGGACAGGGGGTCTAAATTTGGGGGCAGCAGGGAGATGATGGGGGGACGGCAGCAAGGGGGTGGTAGGGTGCCGAAATACATATAGTACTTGAAAAAATAGTTACAAAAAGATGTATAAGAATTATACATCTTAGAGACAACTAGGAGTCCCCTAGACGTCTTGAGGACACCCCAACATTCTCGAAGTCCTATTGGCATCTTGGAGACAGCGACACTAGTGGTGGGATGGTGGCACTGCTGGTGGGCTGGTGGGGGGGCATCCCCCCCAAGTCCCCAAGTCTCTAAGATGTCCCCTCTATGAAACAGGGGGGTTTTTTGGGGGGGACAAGTCCCCATGGAACACTGTAAAGGAGTGAAAGTCTCCTTAAATAATAGATACAAAAGATCTATCCATAAAGGATAAGACCGAAAACTAATAAAGCAAAAGATAAGAACTTAACTAAAAGAATAAAGAATATTCCTAAAATCTATCTTAAAGATTTAATTAAGCACTATAAACTAAATATTACAATATTACTTTAATACCCTCTCTTAATGATCAATCTACTAACTACACCAAGTTTATCCCAAAACTTTACAAATTTGTTAGGACTCAAAGACTCGGTAAAAACATCTGCAATTTGATCCTTAGTTGGACAATACTGCAACATCATTGATCCATCTTTTACAAGTTGACTGATGAAATGACAATGAAGTTCCACATGTTTGGTACACTCATGGAAGACTAGATTCTTGGCAACCTTTAACACCCCTTGATTGTCACAAAACAAGGGAAAAGGCCCTGCTTGAGACATTTTCATGTCTAAAAGCATTCTTTTGAAGCCATACTGCCTCACATGCTACTTTTATTGTTCCTTGATACTCTACTATCGAGGAAAAAGCTTCTGCACGTTGCTTCTTGCTGGTCCATGTGACTACATCCATGCCAAGACTGAAAACATATCTAGAAGTGGATTTTTGGTCATCAACAAAACTTACCCAATCTGAATTTGTGAACCCAACCAGCCTAGGATCTTTGTTTTTGTTGAACAAAATGCCAAAGTCAAGTGTCCCTTTCACATATCTCAAAACTCACTTCACTGCAACCCAATGTTTTGCCTTTGGTGTCGTCATGAATCTAGAAATGTAACCCAAAGAATAGCTCAAATCAGGTATAGTGGCTATAAGATAGCTAAGATTGCCTACTAATTGTTTGAATGCTAACTCATTTATTACCTTTTTGAGTCTATTTTGGTTGAAAGCTTCAGCCCTTTCTCCATAGTTGTAGACAAGATTTTGCAATCTGTCATTCTGAACTTGTCAAGCAAACTCCTCGCATACTTAGATTGAGAAATAAAAATACGGTAATACCACAACCTATTTGCCAAATTTCTACACCTAGACAGTAATGTAGGAGACCTAAACTAGTCATGTCAAAAGCCTTATTCAAATCACATTTGATTTGTTCAATCAAATGCGTCTCACTATCTATAATGGTGATATCATCTACTGTAATGAGTACCCCTGATTTTTTTGTTTTGTTTTTGGTTTGTAGAATAAGACGGGTAAGCAGAATGTTTGTTTTATTTTTCATTCATCATGATTACATACATACATGGATAATTTCATAACTTTGCAGGATGATATAGAGGTATTACATCTAAGATTACTAACACTCATCTCAAAATCAAAAATCAGAAGTTAAAGAACACCTTAAATAGCAGTTTGCAGACATCAGAAAGTGCTGATCAAAACATGGTGTGAAGACCAAACATGGCACAGCTCCCTAGAAGGTCGATATGCATAGAAAAAACAGAACTTCACCAAAAATCCACAAATGAATGCCCAAAATGAAACGCCCAGCTATGAGGAAGTTAATGAAACAATACCCAGATCAATATACTTTCATCACACAGAGATAGGAGATGTTTGGTGCCTCCCAGCTACTCAGAAATGGCAAGTTTCAAATCTCAGAAAAGTATATCAGAACTCAGAAAATGCATGTAATCAGCTGCAAACTCACTCCAAAACAGCATGAACAACACACCAAGCCAAAACTCAAAACCCAGCTCAAAATACTAAATATATCTTCATTTTTTTACCTCCAAAATTCACTAAAACTACCAAAAAACCCTGAAATGTGATGAACAGCACTCCAACCAGCTAGGGTGGGTATTTCACCACCAAAACCAGCAACCAAGAAGAGGGTTTTCATCTTCAACCAGCAAATGTAGAAATCTGGAAACAATCCAACAGGATAACCTTATGTCGTCAAGCCAAGATATGCAAATGAGAATTTATAGATTGAGGGACAGATTAGGGCAACTCTCATTTCATTCCCCTCCATTTCACCTTTTTGAAATTAACATAAAATTACCCCAAGAGGGGTGTCCATCTTTCTGCCTCCATTCACTTTTCTAAGTTTCTTTTTTTTTTAAATGACATTAAGCCCTGACTAGGTGTCCCACCTTATGAGGCATAACATCAGCCTTAAAAAAATGATAAATTACCTCCCTTCTAGGTGCCACACAAGGAAGAACACTGGCCCTCTTTTAAAACATCACCTTACTAGGCCAAGGTGTAAACTTCATGAACCCATGCCCCCCTCACTTAAGTTATAAAGTATCATTATAAAACTTAAGTGATAATAAATCAAATATTAATCTCATCACCATTAGAACTCACCACTGCCATAAATAGAAAGCACTGCACTGAGCTGCTAGAGGAATTGACCCAGGACCAAGTACTAAAAATAGCACTTACTAAAAATAGCCATTTTGTTGGAAAGAACCCAAAAAAACCCACAAAAGCTCATCACAAGACGCCGAGTCCCCTAACCAAATCCACTTAGCCTATGGGAACCGTAATAGACTAATGGAAGCTCAGACTAAACTATGGGCAAGAAGGGGACATTACATCTACATAAATGACTAACAGAATGATATCACTACCAATGCTTTTGACATACAAATTTGGATCCAAAGGACTTCTCTAGAATCCTTGTGCATCCAAATACCTATCAATTTTAATGTACCATGCCCTCAGTGCCTACTTTAGGCTATATAAATCTTTCATTAGTTTGCATACATGATGCTCCTTTCCTGCAACCTGAAAACCCTAAGGCTGAGTCATGTACACTTATTCCTCCAAATCACCATTGAGGAAGGCACTTTTTCATCCATTTGATGGACTTTCCAACCAAACTATGCTACCATGGTCAAAACTATATGGATGGTACTCATTTTTGCTATAGGAGCAAAAGTCTCCTTATAGTCAATACCTTCTCTTTGCAAGAAACTTTTAGCAACCATCCGTGCTTTGTACTTGTCAATTGTACCATCATATTTGTACTTGACTTTGTACGCCCATTTGCAGCCAATGGATTTCTTCCCTAGTTGAAGATTTGAAAGAACCCAAGTCTTATTTTCCATAAGACTCCGATGTTCAGTTTCCATGGCCTTTTCCCATTCAAGTTTTACCTTTCGCCTCTACAAAATCCTAGGGCTCATAAACTCCCTAAAGATTGGCCATAAGAGCAAAGTTAACTGTGTTCTTGCTCTTGCCTTTGGATGATCTACCCTTGATCATTTCATCATCCCAAACATCACCAACAAGTTTCTCCCACCATTTTGGTCTCTTTGGAGAAACCTCTCCATCCAAAACAATGTTGCCATCATGACTTGGCTTCCTGGTTCAATGTCATCTAGATGTTGATCCAAATTCTCCTAAAAAGAATCTTTTGATATGGGGGTTCTAATACCTACTTGGGAGATTCAACATGTTCAGAATCATCAGAGTCCCCCACCCCCCCACCACAGGTGGAGCTAATGTAAGTGGACACCTAAATCTTTAGCCTTTAGAGGCAGTACACTTGATGTCAGAAGAGAGCTAAAAAGGCCCAACTTCATCAGTCACAATAACCTTGTGGAATGTCAAACAATCAATGGCAACATCAATCAGCTTGTAGGCTTTATGATTTTCACTGTACCCTATAAGCATTAACTTCTGACTCTTCAAGTCCAACTTGGTTCTCTTTGCATGTGGAATCCAAACATATACAATAGAACCAAAAACCTTAAGATGACTCACCTTCAGTTTCCTCATAGACCAAGCTTCCTCTAGGTCTTCCTCTAGGGTCTTCTCCTTCACTACTTGTGTCGAAGACCTATTGAGAAGATAGATTGCAATATAAATTACCTCATCCCAAAACTTCTTGGGAACACTCTTATTCTCCAACATACATCAAAACATCTTCGTAATAGTACGGTTAATTCTCTCAACTACTCCATTTTGTTGTGGAGTGTAGGGTGTTGTGTATTGATGTTTTATACCGTATTTAGCACAAAAGTCTTTAAATTCATTTGAATAGAATTCTCCTCCATCATCAAATCTAAGAGTTATGATGTCACATCCTAACTCTTTTTCTATTAATGACTTGAATTTCTAAAATTCCGTAAACACATCTAATTTTGATTTCAAGAAAAACACCCACATTTTCCTACAGCAAAATAAAGTACCTAGCACAAATGATCAATGTTGTAGTCATCAGTCCACAAACATCTACATGGACCAATTGTAAGATTCTCGAGACTCTCCAAGCTTGTTCATCTAAAAACGGAGTTTTGAGCTACTTCCCTGCGTGGCAAGCTCTGCAAACACCCTATATTTGTTGGTGTATGTCCAAAAGGCCTTCTACCAAATTCTCTTGAGATAACTGAGAAAGATAAGATAGGATCCAGATGTATACAGAAGAACCAAAAACCTTAAGATAGTGTTCCACAGAGTTTCGGGGACGGGGACAAGGGGATGGCAAGGGACGCGTTTCGAGGACACGGGGGTGGGGGGTCCAAGTTTGGGGGTGGCAGGGGTACGGCAGGGGAACAGTGGGGGAGCAGTGCACTGAAATACATATAGCACTTGAATAATTAGTTATAAAAAGATGTATAACTGCAGAAGCCTAAGGAATAAGTAAAGTTTAAAGTTTAAACACATTGCAATGATTTCATTGAACTAGTGAACATTGAAAATCAAAATGAAAATATACTTAATAAACATTGGAACGAGAACTAGATGTTTCATAATTTGAATTTTATAATCATGATTCATAATTACAATCAACAATGTTCAAAGTTCAAACTACAAAAACAAAATACTAAATAGTAAATGGCTAATGGTTTTGGATGGGTATGCACATCCAACAAAGCATAAACAGAAATGAAACAAAAAAAGCCCTCATACTTGTAACTTTCAATCGCCCAAACTCAGACGCCCACGATCAGTTGTGTAAACACTTCAACAACAAAATGAAAATAGAGGAAAAAGTCAAAGGCATGGTCAATTTAGCCTTTTAGGCTTTTAAGAATACTTTAAAATTTAAAATTTATAAATTTTACTTTAAAAAAAATAAAATCATTTTTTATTGCATTTTTAAGGGGGACGCCTGGAAATTTCTTGTACTTTGGGGGACGTCTGGAAGTCTCGGGGACGTTTAGAAGTCCCCTCAAAAGAGAGACGTCTTGAAGGTGGCGAAGAAACAGGGGGACGATGGGGGATGTGTTGTTGTTTTAATCAGAAATGCAATTTAACAAAAAATTCAACACAGTGAACAAAGAACACATAATTTATCTTGGGAAAACCCTCCTTCTCGAGGGAGAAAAACCTAGCCAAAATATCTCTCTTATATATTGAATTTAAAGGAGTAGAAATCTGCTTACAATCTTGGCCACACACAAGGCCAATATAATGCAATAAATAATCGCACCTCACTTAGATGCAAATACACAATTATATGATCTCTCCTTAATGTCGATCTGCTTTATGCAATAGTATGATATGTTGTAGATGCACGGACTCCTTGATAAGTGCAAATGTCTCTTTTTTGAATAAAATTGATGATCAAATGAATGAGCATCTCCTTCCGTATATACAAAGTAAGGTGCCTCTTCACAAGGGTAGACCACATTCAAGAACCAAGGCGAATTTTCAACTTGGGTCGGCCTTTAAAATAATATTTTTATATCATTTATTATTTCAATTTTGAGAGAAGGATATCTCCCGTAGCTAAAACACCAACACTCCCTCTTAGCTAGGGAGGTATCCTTCTAGATATCCATGTCATGGAGTCTCTCAACATGACATCCAGAATGGCTACACCCATTTGAGAAAAAGTTCATCACGGAGTCTCTCAATGTGATATCGTCATGGAGTCACTCAACATGACGTCCACCATGGCTACTCCAATGTGTGGAAAGAAACATATGCACAAGTGTCCATCACAAAGTCTCTCAACGTGATGTTGTCATGGAGTCTCTCAACATGACGTCCACCATGGCTACTCCCATGTGTGGGAAAACACAAGTACGAAGGGTTCATCACAGAGTCTCTCAACGTAATGTCGTCATGGAGTCTCTCAACATGACGTCCACCATGGCTATTCCTATGTGTGGAAATAACCACATTTTCGTCTCAGAGATGGACAAGGGCTCACACCTCATATTTCTCCGTCTCAGAGAAATATACACTACAAGGGCTTTCACCTCATACTTCTCCATCGCAGAGAAATATACACTAACAAGGGTTTTCACCTCATACTTCTCCATCACAGAGAAATATACACTAACAAGGGCTTTCACCTCATACTTCTCTATCACAGAGAAATATACACTAACAAGGGCTTTCACCTCATACTTCTCCGTCATAGAGAAATATACATTACAACAAATCTTCATGATGATGCGACTCCCTCTGAAGCTCCAAGTACTTCCATCAACTTCCTGACCTCCTTGTCCAAGGTTGCCTCTAATAAATTGTCAAACTCCCTCTAAATGTTAATTCCTCCTCTTCGAAGAAAAGTCTCTAGTTATGTGCCACCAACTCAGTCCCATGGCAGCAAGTTGTGTCTTCATGTTTGTTCATTTCTTCAGCCTGCGTGTCTTCCTCACAGGATGCAGCAAGCTCTTCCTCCTTTGAATTCCTTATGCAATCTCTCATCATCCTTTTGCTCCTTGATCCGTCCTGGAAGCATTTTAGAGAGACTAATAATAGTTCAAAACTATCGCAAAGAGAAATATCAATGCTAGAAGCATACATGATTCACTATTCCCAATGTTATTGCATGAATTATTGTTAACTATAAAATTCATGATCATTATTCAAACATAAAATACTTATCTCTTTATGTTGGTCAATAGATGTAGTCAGGTGCTTGTCTTGCAATCTCTTCTCAACTGTTAAATGTAAATGATAGAGTTCCCTTAAATCTTTGAGCATTCCATTAAACTCATATCCCATGCCACACAAGAATGAGAGGAGATAACATAGAACCCACACACTATCTTCAGCAAGAACCAAAACATAACTCTATTACAGCCCGCACAAATCTTTAGAACAATGTCAAGAAACCAAAGTACCATCGCATCCACTCACACCAATGGCAGCTTGTGATTTTCCATATACAACCACACCACAGTCATATACTTCCAGATTTGTTCTCACAATGATATCTAAACCCGACTTGCTGCCTTTAGACGCAATTCCTCCTAATATCTCTATATTGTTTTGTTGCTCCAATAGTATAACAATAATCTATCACAGCTGAAGCTTCAAATATCGAACTCCTTGAAAGCACCTAAAGCTTAAAAATAAAATCAAATTCCTCCACACTTGGAAGTGATCTTAAATCTGCAATTGCTTCTAATCGAATTTCCCCTGAACCCGCTCTGATACCATGTTGTTTTAATCAAAAATGCAAATTAACAGAAAATTCAACACAGTGAACAAAGAACACATAATTTATCCTGGGAAAACCCTCCTCAAGGGAGAAAAACCCAGCCAAAATCTCTCTCTTATATATTGAATTTAAAGGAGTAAAATCTGCTTACAATCTTGGCCACACACAAGGCCAATATAATGCAATAAATAATCGCACCTCACTTAGATGCAAATACACAATTATATGATCTCTCCTTAATGTCGATCTGCTTTATGCAATAATATGATTTGTTGTAGATGCACGAACTCCTTGATAAGTGTGAATGTCTCTTTTTTTAATAAAGTCGATGATCAAATGAATGAGCATCTCCTTCCATATATACAAAGTAAGGTGCCTCTTCACAAGCAAGGCGACTCTCCACAAGGGTCGGCCTCATTCAAGAACCAAGGCAACTTTTCAACTTGGGTTGGCCTTTAAAATAATATTTATATATCATTTATTATTTCAATTTTGAGAGAAGGATATCTCCCGCAGCTAAAACATCAACATGGCATTTCCCTGAAGTCTCTGAGTCTCGAAACCGTCCCTGTCTCAGAAATGACAAGATTTTTGGGGGGGGGGATGCGTCCCCGTGGAACACTGCTTTAAGATGACTCACCTTTGGTTTCCTCCTAGACCAAGCTTCCTCTAGGGTCTTCTCCTTCACTACTTGTGTCAAAGACCTATTGAGAAGATAGACTACAGTATAAATTGCCTCATCCCAAAACTTCTTGGGAACACTCCTATTCCCCAACATACACCAGACCATCTTCGTAATAGTACAGTTCCTTCTCTCAACTACATTCTGTTGTGGAGTGTAGGGTGTTGTGTATTGACATTTTATACCGTGTTTACCACAAAAGTCTTTGAATTCATTTGAATAGAATTCTCCTCCATTATCAAATCTAAGAGTTATGATGTCACATCCTAACTCTTTCTCTATTACTGACTTAAATTTCTAAAATTCCTTAAACACATCTAATTTTGATTTCAAGAAAAACACCCACATTTTCCAACAACAAAAGAATGAACCTAGCACCAGTGATTGATGTCGTATTCATCAGTCCACAAACATTTGCATGGACCAATTGTAAGATTCTCGAGACTCTCCAAGCCTGTTCATCTAAAAAAGGAGTTTTGAGCTACTTTCCTGCGTGGCAAGCTCTACAAACACACTATATTTGTTGGTGTATGTCTAAAAGGCCTTCTACCAAATTCTCTCGAGATAACTGAGAAAGATAAGATAGGTTGAGGGGCCCATACCATTGATGCCATAGTCGTTGTTAATGCAAACTCCTGAACTTCTCCAGTATCAACAAGTCGATACAAATCGTGATCTTCTATCTCAACTGCAATAGTCATCTTAGAGTCTTTGTCAACAATATAGCATTTATGTTTGCTAAAAGTTTCATCCAAGTTGGGACTATGGTGCATAATTTGACTTGTAGAGAAAAAATTGAGCTCCATTCTCGAAACATGGTACACATTGAGAAAAATGAGAGTTTTTCTTCCAGAAGATATCTGCACATTTCCTTTGCCAACAACTGTGTTCTCCTCACCACCACCGAAGATCACTGAATCTAAGCAAGCCGTGTACTCTGTAAACCAATCTTTCCCATTGGTGAAATGTCGAGATACTCCAAAATCAATATACCACATAGATGACTTTTGACATTTTTGTTGGTTGTTTGGCCATGAAAGCATAGAAGGCTAACTCCTACACAGAATACTCTGCGACATGAGCCTTTTGTGGAGGCCCTCCTTGGTTGGATTTTTGTTCAACCAACCTCTTTCTGCAGTGCTTCTTCATATGACCAAGTTTACCACAATAATGACATGTTATAGTTTTCAAATTTTTGGAAGTATCTTCATTATTCCCTTGACCTTTCTTCTAAGGCCACTTGCCTTTGCCCTTGTCCTTTGCTGCAAAGGCATGTTCCACATTTGGTGCATCACTATTGCTACCAAACTACTTCCATTTGTCTTGCTGCAAGAGTTTGTTGCACAGATCTTCGAACTTCAGGTCAACAGTTGTAGATGCGATGTTGAGTGTCCCAGTGAAATGTTCATTTGTCTTGCTGAAAGAGTTTGTTGCACAAATCTTCAAACTTCAAGTCAACAATTGTAGATGTGATGTTGAGTGTCTTAGTGAAATGTTCATATGCCCATGGTAAGCTTTTCAGTGTTATAACCACCATATCTTCATCTTCCATCTTGCGACCAATGGCTCCCAATTGATCACGAATGTCTTTGATCTTCATCAAATGATCCTACAAAGACATCTTCTCGTTCACCATGATTGAGAATAACATATTCTTCATGAAGAAGGCCTTGCCTTTATCTGACGTTTAGTGCAAATCTCACAAGTGCTTCCAAATTGCCGCAAAGGTTTTGCATTTTTTAACCTCCAAAAGCATTTCATTTGTCACTGATAACTTGATCAACATGACAACTTCTCGATCATGCTCATCAAACTTGTCTTGGTCTTTAACAGCAACTGCCAATCGAGCGTCGATATCGAGGCATTTGTACTTGAAAATCATGAGCATGTGTTGTTTCCAAGTGTTAAATGTTTTGCAAAAAAACATTGGCTGCCTTCTAACATGATGTTGGGTAATGAAGCCATCCCTCTCGCAATGTAGAATTACATAAAAAATAAAGAAACCCTTTGTTGTTAGATTTGTATTTGTGCAAGTCAAACCGCAATCAACACCTTACAACCACGATTGTCTAAAATCATAAAAAAAATGCAAATCTCATGCCCTAGCCATAGCCGGTCTGCAAAAATAAAATAAAATCATGATGAAAAATTTCACTGTTGACAAAAACCCTAGTTGGCACCAAAAAATCCCACGATTTTGTAAAAAAAAATTGCCAAAAAGATCATAGAATACTCTAGAAACCCTCAATGCCCAAAAATTTGACAAAAATCCCATAATTTTATTAAAAAATCATTAAAAAAATTGCAGAAAAAAATGGTTGTCATGTTTTCTATACAAATGTGTCAAGCAAGTCAAAAAAATAGCACCAAACACCCACAATTTTATTAAAAAAATGTCAAAAGATGTGCAGAAAAACCCTAAGCCATCGGATTTCTTCTAGTTGTGACCTTCAATCACTCTCCCACACAATTTTAGAACAAAAAATCGGCACAATTTTTCTCTCTAAAAAACCTGTGATTTTCCTCTGAAAAAGTCACATGATTTTGAAAAAAAAAGCCATGACATTCAATACAATATATATATAGTTGTGATTTTTAACAGTCAAATCCAACACGAATTTCAAACCCACAATTTTTTTAAAAGATCACCCAAAACAGTTCCATACAATTTTGTACATATGGCATCTTTTGGCTTGTTTTGTGTCACACCAACAATTCCTCGATACATCACTGCTGACAGCAATCGCTAAGTCAATTCGTTGTCACATATCCCAAAAAATACAAGACATAGAATGATTACCAAGATATTCGATATTAAACAAAGGAGTGAAAGTCTCCTTAAATAAGAATACAAAAGATTTATTTGTAAAAGATAAGATTGACAACTAATAAAGTAAAGGATAAGTACTTAACTAAAGAATAAAGATTTGATTGACCATTATAAACTAAATATTACTTTAATACATTTCCCCATCTCTTTTTGTGCCTGAAGTTGGAGTATAGAGCCACCCATTTTAGGGCACACATAAAGAACAGACCAATACAAATAAGAGAACAAAGGAGCCATTGGAAAAGGCATTCCAAAATGAACCCAAAGAGATTTCCAATGAACACTTACAAAGGCATCTATGCAAATTGTTTGGCTTTAAACATTGATTGCTCACCATATTGACAAAAAACCATGAGGAAAATTAATGAGGCTCAAAAAGGGTACAAGGGCACGAGTTTTGAGCAAATGTACAATTGACAGAGGAGGTGAAACTTGTAGAAGAATTATTGCAACACATCAAGGAATCCTGGAAATAGCCAAGGCTGTCCATCATTTCTGATGGATGTAAGATGCCAAAAATCAGCCCTTGATTAATGTGACTGCAATATCCCTAAAGGGGCAATGTTTTTGGAAGTCACAAATTGTGAAGGGTAGATGAAGGATGTACAATCTATTGTTGACTTCCTCATATGGGCCATTGAGGAAGTGAAACCAAATAAAATTGCCCAAGCCATAGCGTACAACACAAAATATTGCAAAGCCATTGGTTTGTTGATTGAAGCACACTATCCACACATCTTTTGGACACCTTATGCTATCTACTCCCTCAAATTTATGATATAAAAAATTGGCAACAAAATTGATTGTATCAAACCAACGTAAGTAGAAGCCAAAGATATCCAAATATAACCACCACATGCCACAAGCCATTTTCAAATCATTCTCAAATTTGAAGCTGCAAGTGAAACAATACAATTTATGTTCCAATTTATTAATTTATTTTTAAAAACTTAATGTATTTTTCTTTATTTTTAAATTTTAAATTTTTATTTTTAAAATAGTTGTTGAGACCTAATTTGTCTCTTAACACAATCATCTTGAGATGACTTGTGAAGGTGCGGCAAGAACTTTCTAGCATGGTCATCAACCTACTTTGGTTGGTATGGAGCAAATCCAATGGTGAGAGGGCAACAAAAATATAAGATGACACTTGGTGGGATTGTGTGAAATATCTTTTTAGTTTCACCAAGCCTGTTGAGTATGATCCATTATACTAACATTGATAAGTCATGCTTGGAAGAGGTATATGATAGCATCAACTCAATGATTGAGATGATAAAAACCCTCATAATGAGAAAGAGCAAGGTTTTGAAGAGACTTTCTTCAAACAAGTACACACAATACTTGTAAAACGGTGGAGCAAAATGAGCACCTCATTGCACCTTCTTGCCTTTGCATTGACTCCAAAATACTTGAGATCCTTTCTTTGCCAAGGAGGATTGCACCATACATAGATGTGATAGTTAGAGAAGGGTACAAGCTAGCATTTGTTGGACTCTTCCCTAACCCTTATTTGGAGGATGTAGTTACAATGAGTTTGTTGATTTTTACTTTTTTTGATATATAAAACTTGGTTTTATGGTCCAAGAACCGGAATAGAAGAGAACTAGGAAGGAATCCTGCAAGAGCTTAGAAACAGTCTGAGAAACATCAAAACTGTACACATGCACTGCCACGCCACACCCAAGATGCAAGCAAGAATGTGGCAAAACCAAAACAGGGAAGGCCAAAACATCAACGCAGCCAAAGGGACACCATTGTACATCAATCTGGAAACGCTACATCCATATCTTGGCATAGTATAGAGAGGAGCATAGCAGGAAATCCCTCCGCCCACCACCTATGATATAGCCTCGAGTGCTTTTTGAGGAGAACGCCTTCATTGGCTGCCCAGTTGGCCACCCTGTTGCCAGATCGCCCAATGTGTGAAATCTTAACAGCCTCCAAGGCACGAATAAGACTCTTGGCAGACTCAATGATCATCTCCGACTTCCAATTTGGTATTTCACCTCCATTCAAAGCATCTATGATCAATTTGGAATCCCCTTCGATCCACAACTTACGCCAGCCCTTTTCTCTTGCTAACATTAGACCCCAAAGTAAGGCTCTAGCCTTAGTCGAGTTGTTAGTATCTAGACCAAAGTGACGAGTGTAGAGGCTAAGAGTGCTACCCGAACAATCTTTGAAAATGCCACCACCTCTGGCAATTCCAGGATTTCCTTTGGCCGCGCTGTTGAAGTTCAGTTTCACCCAACCGAGTTCAGGTTTCACCCAATTGTAGAACCTACCCCTTCCTTTGGCCTATGAGGGAGCCCGTGAGAAACTTTTGAAATTGGGCCAAGAGTTGGCCCAGCTCAATTCCCTGTTCCCCACAGACCAATCCTTGTTCTTATGAATTTCACCCAACTCCCCAATGGTGTTGACCACCCTATCCCATATCCTATCCACACTCAATTCCTTGCCTTGGAATTTTCAGTGGTTCCTCTCAATCCATATATTCCAAATTATGATCGTTGGAGCCACATCCCATATGAATTGTAATCCCGAGCTCTCAAATCTAGCTTCCTAAGAGTCCAGAAGCTCTGCCACATTTCTCTGCATCACCCACTGGACCTCCCATTTGTTTCAAAAGCGCCCCCAAATCTGCTAGGCAAAGTCACAATGGAGGAAGAGATGTGCATTACTCTCAATGTGAGAACAACACATCACACATCTAGAAGGGCCAACCTTGCCCATTAATTGTAGCCCGTCCTAAGTTAGCACTTTCCTTTTCCATGCTATCCATAAGAAGGCGTTCAAATTTGGTATACCAAACTTGTTCCATATCTTGGAGCGCCCTTTTGAATCAGCCTTGCAAAAGTATCTGGTATATGCACCCTTGACCGTTACCATCCCACTACCATGACCATTCCAAATTCTCCTAGCCTCCTTTACATCTATAATCGAGGGCCACTTGAACAATGCCTCTTGGATCTCTTCACAAACTAGGCGCAACACAGCGATTGGAGCTTCTAATCTTTTCCAAGATCTACTCAGGAGGTTTCCATCCAGGTAGTCCACAACCCAAGTCCCTTCCACTTCCTCGAAATGTGTCACCAAAGGGGCATATTTTTTATACTCACAAAGAGCCTTATCAATGATCCAATGGTCTCTCCAAAAATCAATCCTACCCCCCTGCCCCACTGCCAGCACAAATCCAAACTTGAGAAGTCACAACAAGTTCTTAGAAAGTTCCAAACACTCGAGCCTCTTGGTAGCACACAAGAAAATAAGTGCTCAACATTGTTCATCAAGTACTTTGCCTGCAAGACTTTACTCCACAACTTGTCCTTATCCTGGTAAATCCTCCATACCAGTCTGATCCCTAAAGCAAGATTCATGTCTCTGCATTTTCTGATACCTAACCCGCCTTGCTATGTTGGTCTACATACATCATCCCACCTCACAAGGTTGTACTTGAACTACTCCTCACAACCACGCCACAAGAAGCTCCTTTTAACTGCTTCAAGAGTATTAGCCACCTTGCTTGGAATCTGGAAATTAGACATAGTGTATACTGGCACCACCATCATGGAAGCTTTAATTAGTGTGATTCTCCCAACCAATGGATATGTTGATGTTCTTGATTGCAATCTTGGGAAGGAGAGTCTTCGCCAGACCATCTGAAGACCTCTTGTCTGCATCTAAAAAAAGCTTCCCAATTTCGCAAGTGTCCTCTGTTGCCACACCCGCTTTGCAACCTCAACACAAGCATTTCTGCTTCCAAGCCCTCTTGTAGCTTCACCGCTTCTGCCCTCGTTGCTTTCGCTCATTGTCACTTTTATCCCCGAGTTTGTCGATTTTCAACACTTTATTGATCGTATTTCCACTCTTCATGCCAAGTCTAAGAAGGATGCTCACAATTGGTGGTACATCCATGGCCAAACATTCCAACACTTACAACCCCTTACAATCAAAATTTTATCACAGGTTTTTTTATTTTTTATTTGAAACTCCCTAAATTTTAATTTATTTTCATTTTTGAAATAAATTTTTTCAAGTTTTGCGATTTTTACTTTTCTTTTGTATAGATGTACCCAAAACAAACCCAGCCACCAATTGTCTTTTGTTATACCCACAAACCCAAACCCAATCCGATAACACAAACATACTAACACACATATATCTAACACATTAAAAATGTAAAAATAGTCATAATTTGCACAATATATACAAAATTAAATACAGATCACAATTGATAAATTATTATGTATATGTATATATTAATATATATATATGTGTGTGTGAGTATAATTTTCACAAATATACAAAATTAAATACAGAACACGGCTGATAATACAATCTCATGATAGAGAGATGAGAGCGCATATGAGAGTAAAATTCTAGTGTTTCATCAATCTTTTCATGAATTTGGCATGTGTTGAATTTTCCAATACGATTTACTATTTGTCTTCAAAATGGCCCCGTACCCAATATATTTGCATAGAAACTATCACCATGGCATGGACCGAACCAACTTTTTCCTCATCTTTGATTAAGCTTCTTCAAAGTGGTCATCTTTTCACCAAGGAAGCATGACATAAGCACATAACAGTTGCATCTTGCCATGCATAGGAGTGGCAATTCTCTGACATATTCTTTCCTATCTTTGCATTATCTATAACAATTCCTCTTAGCTTTTCAAAGAATTACTTACTTATATGTTAACCAAGTTGTTAATGAAAGATTACACATTTTAGTTGCTAAACATTGATGTGATTTGTGCAAACTAAATTAAACATCAAAGTTACCCAATAAAGAAATAAACAAAAGATGGATAACAGAATTGAAAGACCAGATAATGATTGACAGAAGAAAGAAACCTTTTGAAAACTTAGAAGTATAATGGAACATCTTGAAGGTAACACCAATTGTATGTCTTGCATCTACCACTTGTTTTTTCATGAGAGAAATATTTGATCAGCTAAAAGTAATCAACCAAAATTTGATGTGCTGAAAGACAACTACAACTTGCAAGCTCTGCAATATGATAGCCAACAGCAACAACAAAAAAATCTGGTAAAAAAACAGAGGGACCCTGGTTGGAAGTTAAACATTCTTGTCAATATTCTTCACTCAAGAAAGCAATGGCTAGGAAAGGGAAGAGGCCAATTCTGCCATTCTGAGAGAGAAAAGCAAATGAAATATAACTTTTATATTTAAATTATTTTTCAGTTTTTTTAAAAATTAATGCATGCAGGTACAGGCTAGGTATGGCCCCCAGCTGTGAATCTGCCATGGTTACATCTTGGCAGATCCATAATCTGTGGCCGTACCTCAATTGTACCCAGGCTGTACTTGGACAGGGATTCATACCTTGTATGGGTATAGATCAAGTACAGGACAAACCCAGAAACACAGGATAAGAACGCCAAGATTAAACAGCACCACTAGCAGTTATAATAAAAGCAAGTATCATTTGTTTCATGAGACTTCATCATCTAGAAATAAGTTGAAAACCTTTACAGGCGTATCCAATCAACAAATTTCCAATTTATACTAAAGAGATAATATTTAAAAAATTAGCAAAATACAAAACAGGTTTTTTCTTTCATTTTTTCATGTTTTTTCCTTTGTTTTCCACCTCTTTTTCAATTGCTTGTGTTATAGTCCATTTTTATTAACTAATTGCCTACTTTTTGAATTGCACTTGAGTTTAATCAACTAATTGCTGAATTTGAGTGGCATGCCTGGAGGCAGATCTGGACAGTGCGATTTAGAAACCAGAATAGTTTAAAACATGGATTTTTTATTTTTTTCTGTAACTATGGATTGGACAGTGAAGATGAGGCTACTAATGTTCCTGTTCCAAAGTGGAAGTAGGGAAAGAATGGAACCCTCTTCCAACAAATTTGACCTATCCATTTGGGCTTTGATACAGTGAATCATTTCTAAACTATATGATCTTGGCTTGCAATCCTTCGCTTCAAGGTTTTGTATAAGGCAGTTGTACCTAGGTTTCAAAACATAAATTTTGATGCTGTAGTCACTGCATTTTTGGGGCTATTGGCTGGCTGATAGACTGCAATTCTTTACTTTTCAAAAACCAAAATGAAATGATTCTAATTACAGACCGAAAGTCCACCTGTCTCAACCACCAAAAGGCTGAAATTTAGGATAATGTTTGATTCCTTATGAAGGTTAATTCCTTTCAAATTAAGATAAAGAAGGCCTTGAAACTGTGGGAAGAAGAATTCACACAGCAGGATGGTAACTAAGTAGTAGAGCACTTCAACATTTTCAAGGAAGATCCCATGTTCAAATTTTAGTTGGTCCATGCAGAATGAGAGAGAACCCTACAAATTGTTCTTCACTGGCAAAAAAATGCTCTCAATGTTAGAGGCAGAGTACACCGACACATTAGCCAAAGCTCCCAAGATCAAATCCTTACTTATCCACAAAACTTAATAAATTTAAACCCTCAAAATTAACTTTCTCTAACCAAAAATACCTGTACCAAATGGTAGTGCACTCCAGAATCTTAACCAAATGTCCAAAATTCGAGGCCTAGCTGAATCATAGAAAAAAAACAGAAATTGAATCTTAAAAACGGTCTAGCACTGGAAAGATATTGTCAATGTCAGTTTGCAGAGGCTCAACTGGCGAAGATACTCGGCTCATATAAAGCCAACCAGGGTTCTATTCTTACTAAATATCATGAGAAATAGACACGTGGTTAGGCTTCACTAGTCAGGATATCATCGAAATTAATTTCTCCAAAAACTTATACGTGTGTACTTAAACCCAATATTGATTTGCTACAGTTGTCTTGTCAGATTCTAAATTAAAAACCTCATCCCTCTGTAGTCCATACAGCATTAAAGAGTTTCTGGATAAAAACTATGTACACCGTTAAAGAAGAAAAGAAAAAAGTACTAAATTATGAAATTCATAGAGAATTCTGGTGTCCTTACCTGAGTTGGAGTTTG